>CM073470.1:30700566-31300566 GCA_037074535.1 Gleditsia sinensis
TATATATATATACATACATATATATATATATATATATATATATATATATATATATATATATATATATATATATATATATATATGTATGTATATACATACATATATATATATATATATATATATATATATATATATATGTATATATATATGTATGTATATACATATGTATGTATGTATATATATATATATATATTGATATATATGTATATATAGATATACATATATATCTATATATATGTACAGATATATCTATATATACATATATATCAATATATACATACATACATACATACATACATACATACATATATATATATATATATACATATATATATATATATATACATATATATATATATATATATATATATATATATATATATATATATATATATAATTGTGACCAAAATTATGTTTCATCTAAAAATAAGCTTACAAATATTTATTAAAAAGACGTTTCTTTATTCTTTATAAATGTTTATATATACACATATGTATGTATATATATATATATCTATGTGTGTGTGTGTGTCTATATAAATATATATGTATCTACATTTATATATATGTATGTATATACATATACATATATAGATATACATATATGTGTGTGTGTGTGTGTGTATAGATATATATATATACTACATAATCATTGTAACTAAAATTATATTATATTCAAAATTAAGCGCACATATATTTATTAGAAAGACATGTCTTTATTCTTCATAAATGTTTATTTCTTTTTAAAATTATTAAATCATTTCTCATAATATTAATAAAATATATCTACTCATCAATTCTAAAAATGTAAAATAAAATATATTAATAAAATATATCTATTCATGATTTATATATTTTAACCTCTTTTTATATTTCATTTTACTTGTTCTTTTTTAATTTTTCAATATAAAATCATTTTTATATACAAAATAATCTGTATATCGTGGGAATAAAAATAATAGTCAATTATATCAAACAAACATAATAAATTAATATAAGAGAATCTTAATTTTCATTCTATCAACTTATTTCTATAAATTAAATAAAACTTAAATTTTTTCATAAATTATCTAAATTCTAACTAATTTTACTAATAATTTAAAAATTATTTCAAAAATTTGATATAAAATAAAATGAGAGATAAAAATTTTATATACACAAATATATTAGAGACAGAATTAGAGACAGAATATTCCTTCTTTATCCCTCTCTGGAGTCAGAGACGGAATTTTCCGTCTCTGATACAGAGACAAAATATTATCTGTCTCTAAATCTGTCTCTAAATGAGTTTAGAGACGGAATATTCCGTCTCTAAAAAAGAGACGGAATATATTACGTCTATAAGTCCGTCTCTAAACTCATTTAGAGACGGATTTTTAGAGACGGAAATATTCCGTCTCTAAATTCCGTCTATAAATAACAAATATTTCCTTCCGTCTCCAACTTCCTAAATCCGTCTCTATTTCCGTCTCTAAATTTCATTTTTCTAGTAGTGTGTTTTTAAAATTAATTTTTTATTTTCAATTTTTTTAAAACAAAAAGACTTTTTTGAGAACTTGTTTTTCCTTTTTGTTTTGGAAACACTTGTTTTAAAACAACAAAACAAAAGTAAGAGAGAATTTTTTTTGTTCTCAAAACATACAAAAGGTAAAAAAAATAACATGTTTTTAAAACAGTTTTGTCAAATAGATTTTTTTTTTTGTAGAACAATTTTTAAAAATAAAAATAAAACCAAAAAAAGAATCAAATAAGCATATTATTTTGTTCACCATGAAAGATGCTACATAGCCTGGATGGGTTTAACAAGGTGCTAGGTGAAGCTCGACCATGGTTCAATTAATTTTCATAAAGAACAACTATGGCTAAACAAGTACGAAAGAGTACTGAAGTTAAATATCACGTTAATAAGATTGCCTGGTATCATAATATAATTATTGCTATAAATGCACTAAAGTTGTATCAAGTGACGATCATGAAACTTTACTTTGACGAATTTTATGTCTTACAAGAAAATTCTCGTTGCCAAAACCCGTCTTCTTTTAGCTTTCTTACAAGTGTCAAAAGACTATATTACCTTAAGAGAATATACTATAACAAGATTGAAAATAGCTTGCAAATATTAATAGTGTCTAAAATTCTATCTAACTCTACTGAAAGTTGATATTATTTGATGAGTCATAACTTAACAGCTTAAGATTTTAAGATCACATAGTAAATCAGAGTCTTTGTGTCCAAATGATTAACGCTTCAATTTTCACGACTTAAAAAAATAAAAAAAAAGGACAGAAAGAGAAAGGCTGGGAACTAGTAATAGTTAGGGGGATGTTGGAAACTGATATTATTTAATAGCTAAATCTTTTAAAATCATACATTCATACACCAACATCTAACATAGATTATATGGGTGTTGTAGCACCACCAAATTAGTGATTAGCCTCCATACTGGCCATCATTTGACACCACATTTGACCATTAAGGTAGCAAATAAGCACTGAAATGTTAAGAAAGACTTCAAAACGAAGACAAAATTGCAAGGATTACCTAGGAGCCATGGGAGAAACCGAATTGCCATCAGTGATAAGGAATCCAACAAGAGTTGAATCAAAGCCTTGAACCTCATTGCTAGTGCTAGCACCATTTTTTCCAAACAAATAAATAAATTCATTCAAAATTCATGGGACAATTGCGTTAGCAGAAAATTAATTCCCTTTTGTTGAATAAAGAGAGCAATATTTTATGATGAAAAGGAAAATCCAAAACTAATATTTGACTAAGAAAGTCATCCAAATGGATGGAAGAGCGAAGAGGAATTTTGGAGGTAGAGAGTAAATAATAGGAAGTCAAGGGTAGGATGGTCTTTTGAAATGAATTAGTAAGGGCATTTGAAATTGTATGTTTTGAAAATATGTTAATTTCTGTTACATATTAGTTGTAGAAGGACAGTTGATAGGGATTAAAAGGGGGAAGTTTAAGTTGTATGGTTTTTTTTATTGTTAAATTATATCTCCTTTCAATTCAATTCTCTCTTTTCTCCTTTCTCAATCTTCTTCTTCTATTATTGGTATCAAAGTAGGTATTCCTCGACCATGGCAGATTCCACTTGGTCTCAATCTTCCATGCAGGCATGCATGCTAATAACATACCAACAGATTGCTAGAATGAAGGAATTAATCCAAGGTTTTTCATTTCAAGTTATAGAAATGATGAACCAACGTGAATGTGAACAAACCCAAAGGCATGCAATGAATGGTTAGCATAATGTAGCTTGGAATGAGTATCAAATGCGAATGGATGGAATGCCAGAGGAAAACAAGTTAACCTTGGCTTGTTTGGTACTTGATGAGAAGGCATTTGCTTGGCATCAAGCTTTCAAGAATTCACTAGGAAATGCATTATCAATTCTTTGGGATCATTGAACATATGCTAAGCTTCACAAGATGAATGTGAAATTTAGAGCCAAATCTCATTCCTTCAAGTTTGGGTATTCCAACTAAGGGGCCATTTTAAATGAGAATTCTGCACCTATAATGTCTGCTGTGGGCAGTGCTAATTTGCATAATGATACTGAAAAGGTAGTCTTAAGTAAATCCAATCTCAGATTTCAGAAAAGATTAACACCTAAAGAAGTTGAGGAGCATAGAAGCAAGAACTTATGCTACTTTTGCCATGAAAAGTATGCACTAGGCCATGACTATCTCCTCAAAGAAAATGAATGCATATATTTCTAATGGAGATAGATGAGTCAACTGAGGATGGATTGTCAACAATGGTATGTTGTAATGAAGAATTGCCATCAAATGATTATGCTACTATATTTGAACCTTAGATCTCTCTTAATGCCATTACTGATATTTCTCATTATCCTTCAATGAGATTGAAATATACGGTAGGTTATAAGCCAATTTACATCCTTGTTGGTAGTATGAGCACCCACAACTTTGTTGATAGTCAATTGGCAAAGAAACTTAGGTATTTTATGCAGCTAATGTGTATAGTATTAATTTCCATTACTGATGGTAACAATATGAAAAGCACTAGAAGATGTAAGAACTTTCAATGGTCAATTCAAGGTAAGCTTTTCTATAGCACCTAACTACTAGTGTCATTTTTCATATATCTAAATCGTAGAATGTTCCTTATTATCTATAAATCTTTGGCAATGTCTACCTAACCTATAATTTTACCTATTCATTTATATCATTTGTTATGTTTCTTTGATAAGCATAAAAGTGCTTCAGGCTATCCCAAGCATTTTCAAAATTTAATTCCATCTAGACAAGTACCTAAGCATGCTATGCATTACTTACAACATAAAAGATCTTATGCCACAAAGGAAAGGGGTACAGTCCATAACTTATATTACATCATATTATAAGCTGTCTAACAAGGGCTTAGCACTCAACTATGCCATCCCACACAAATATTACACAACCAAAGAAAATAAATTCATGATCATATGAGTCAACCTTGAGACTCCTATTACTCACTTCTGGCTGGAGTACTTAGAATGTGATTATGTGGACATAAAAAGTGAGATGACAATCTCAATAGCTAGCAAATTTTTTAAAAAAATAGTACACATTCCATTCCTTAAAACATCTCAAATCATTTCACTGAAACATAAGCACTGGCCATACATACATACATATATACGGCATCTTGGTCACACTAGAGACCCATAACATTATAGTCTACTTACCCAATGCCGTCACATATGGCCATACCTGCAAAGGGTTATACATCTCCTATTATTGGCCAATCGTGAGGAAAATGAGGCTTACTTGGCACTCTTTTGTGCACCCTTTTAATTCCTGAGAATGCATACATAATATATCTTTATACCATCATTCATCATAGCATAAAAGTCAGACAATAAGTGAAAATTTATAAATTCAAGTTCATAAGCATAAAGAGTGTTTCAAGAAAAGGCTAACTACCTCAATTCTAGAACAATCACTTTCTTTCCAAGACTGCCAAGGTTACTACCAGCAACTCAAATTAAAAAATATAAGAATTCTTGGTTAATGCATGCATATTAGGTCCTAAAGCCATAAATACCAAGTTTAAGAGCTTTTGCTCCTCAAAACAAAACTATGATTTTGTTGAGATTTGGGGTTATTATTAAATATGACAAAGGTTCTCTAAAAATTTTAAAATTTTGTATAGAGGTACCTCTACATGTTTATTTTATTTAGTATTTCTCTCAACCCTTAAATATTCTATTCAACCTCAAAAACTACCTCCATACCCAGGACAGTGAAATTTAGTTTCGGTTCCATTTCTATTCTGTTTTGCATCCATTTGGATTAGTAAAACTTCTTCAAAATTCATGATATTTTATATGAAGCATCCTAGATATTTTATATAATCACCATAAAAATTTCAAGTAAAATATAATTCATTTGACCCCTGGAATAACCCACATTTTAAGGCTGTCCCCGGTTATGGCCTGATCTGCCTCATTTCCTGCCTACCTAATTTCTACATTTTATTATGTTCCTTAACCTATCCAGAATTTTCTAAAATTTGGTGGGATCCTTACTTAAGATCCCTATAACATGTCATAAAATTTTTATACAAAACTTCAACATCTAAACCCTTCAATATTTTGTCTTTCCATCAACAATCTAAACTGTCTAGCAATTTGTCCTCTACACTATTTTAATTGCAAAAGACTTAGTTGTAGGTTCTCAAAAATCATGAAAATTTCCAGAATTGATTATTAACATTTTAAGACTCTTAAAAAAATTATAGAATTTAAAGGTCATTTACTAAATTTACTAAGCCAATATTTTTAGGAGCAAAAAGGTTTCTATTTTCTCAACCTAACTCTTCTATGCTCTATGACATTTACTCACTAATCAGACCCTAACTCAATTATATGGACTCTAAAGTTTGTGATTTCAGTGGCTATGTGACCGTGAGAAATGTATCTACAACTTTTATGTTAACCACAACTTTATATTCCTTATGAATTAGTCCCAAAAATTCGAAACCAAAAGCTATTCTTCACCAGCCTGGATTCTAAACCCAATTCTGACCTCTCATCACTCCCTGGAGTATAACTCTCTCATTTTATGTCCAATTGATGTGATTCCAAATGCTATGGAAATACATAGGGCTAAAACTTCTATGTTGAATATTTTTCATATTTTATAAGAAGCTAGACTTACCTTATGTAAACCCTCTCCTATGGCTCTCAATTTGCAGCTTATTTCTCCTCTTGGTTTCCTTTGCAACTCAGACATTTTTCTTGTACCAAATATGGGGTGATTAAAGCTTCAAACCTCATCACTCACTCTCACTCTCACTGCCTTATGGTGAGGGAAGAAAGCTCTCCATTTTTTTCTCTGGTTCTTCACTCTCTTCCTCCTCTCTCAACCTTCTTCTTCTTCCTACTCTCTCTCCCCTTTCCTTCCTCTTCCTCTTTGGTTTTTGGTTACTTCCTTCCCTCCTTTCTCCTGCTGGCGCGAAGCAAGGCTAGGTGCCTTTCTCCCCTTTTGTTTCTACTGCACTAGGAATGCTTGTTGCTGGGCACTGGAATCCCTTTGATTTTGCAAGGCAAGGAGTAGGTTTTATGTTGCCTCTCCACGTGGGTTTGTGCATGTGTAACTCTAGTATATTATGCTCAAAGGTTGGGTGATTACATAACACATAAGAGGGACCTAGGCTACTAGAAATTCTACTGCATGATGCTATGTTTTCTGGCCTGAATTTCCTACTGAAGTTGGTGTGTTTTTGCTACATGTAGGGCAAGGTTTTCTGCTGGGTTTTGGTAAAAATATGTGACATTTTTTCTGCTTGGTTTAGGAGCAAATGTGTTGTGAGAATGCTGCCATGTGTGTGTCTTTTTCTGCTTGATATGGATCTGATTCCTACTGTCTAATGGAGCATGTTCTTGCTGAATTTTTGGGGCAAGGTTGGGCATGTTTTCTGCTGCATGTTGGGGCAAGTTTTTTACTGGTTATTGGTGGAGCAATATGGCGTGAAGATGCTGCATGTGGGGCAAGGTTAGGTGGTGTTTTCAGCTGCCATGTGGGTGTGCTTTTGCTTGCATTCCAACTCTTGTTTCTGCTTGTATTCTAACTCTTATTTCTGCTTGTATTGCCTATGCTGCACTCATCCTTTTTAACCTACCAAGGCTGCTGTGTTTTGTTTCAATTCATGCGCATGCATGGTGGCTATATTATGATATGCATGGTTTAAATGAGGCAAGGGTATACATATATGTAAAGCTTATGTTCTTGCATGTGAATATATACATATATATATATAATAATGTGTATGGTGGAGGTGAGAGGAAATATGTATATATATTTATATTGCATCACATAATGTTTCTTCCTTCCTTATTATGTTGCTAATCCTAAATTAGTAGCATCCTAAGGAATATATTTATATCATATTCCTCTAATTTATGCTCCAAAAATATTTTATTTATATTACTTATAACCATGAAATGGTACCACATTTTTTGTAAAGTCTTTATTGTCAAACAATTACACATTTTAATTCTTGTTCCTATATGTCTTAATTTATCACTAATCCTAGGCTAGTAATGTCTAAAAAGATGTATTTGTGTTCTCTCTCCATCCATTATAATCCTAAGAATTTTTATTTATGTGATTCAACATTAACTATGTCACCTATTTTATACTTGCTTTATAATCATATAACTAAGCATCTTAATCACTTGTCATATGTGTTTTCTACTCATCCTTAAATTTATCTAACTTTATTAGAGGTTTCGGATGTTACATTTTTCGTATTGGTGTTCTTATTCCCTTTTCGGGCTGTGACATGGTATTAGAGATGCAATGTTTGAGGAGATTGAAAAGTGTTTTTTAGGACTTTGACAACATGACAATGGAATTTGATTTTCATGGTGAATTGGTCAAAATTAAGGGAGTTTTGTGTAAGGATGGTAAGATGATCAAAGTTGTCAAATTCCAAAAAACTTGTTTTCATTCTCCTCATTTATACATGCTACAATTGGTGCCTTCTGATGTTGAGGTAACATGTCTTTCTCTTCATATGGAATCCTATCTTAATTCCTTTTATCAAGCACTTACTAATTCACTTCAAGAGATTAATGATGTTTTTTGAGGGACCTAACTCACTACCTCCCTGTAGAAAGGATCATAGTAATATAATAATATTGAAGGATGGAACCAACCCCATTAGTAAATGGCCTTATAGGTATCTTTCTTACCAAAAGGATGCAATAGAAGGCTTATTTCTAAAATGTTGTAATATGGAATTATACAACATAGCTCTTCATCTTTGGCTTTTCAAATAGTCTTGGTTAAGAAATGGGTCATGGCACATGTATATTGACTATAGGAAGTTGAATAAGTGTATAATTAAAGATTATTGGATGAACTAAGAGGGGTTTCTATCTACTCCAAGATAGATTTAAGAGTAGGCTATCACCAAATTAGAATGACACCAAAAGATGTCCACAAAACTGCATTCAGATCTCATGTAGGGGACTATAAGTTTCTCGTTACGCCTTTTAAACAATGCACCTCCTGCATTTCTAGACTCTGAATGCTATTGTTAAAAAATTTCTTAAGAAATTTGTATTAGTTTTCTTTGATGACATCTTCGAGTTTACAGCAAGGATGAAGAATCTCATTTGCAACATGTAAATGTGGTCCTTTCTTCCTAAGACAACATACTTTCTAAGAAGAGTAAGTTTGCTTTTAGGTCTCATAAGATAAAGTACTTGGGTCGTCTTATTTCTATAGAAGGTGCATCTATTTACCTAAGAAAATTACAAGCTATTGCAGATTAGCCCTCTCTTATTTTAGTTAGAACAACTTAGAAGCTTCTTGGGATTTACTGGGTACTATAGGAGGTTCATCCAACATTATGATTCTTTGGATAAAACCACTTACCAACCTACTACAAAATAATGTCTTCTAGTAGAATGAACTCGCAGAGAATTTTTTTCAAATATTAAAAGCTCCAATATTAGGACTTCTAAACTTTTCCAAAGTCTTTGTGGAGGAGATAGATGCATCGAAGGGGCATAGAAGTTGTCTTAATGCAAGATAATCATCCAATTGCAAGGTGTTATGTCCCCAACATCATATGATTTCAGTTTATGATAGATAACTTCTTGCATTGGTACATGTAATGGAGAAATGGCATCAATATTTAGCTCATGGCCACTTTATTATCAAAATAGACCAGCATAGCCTCAATTACCTTTTGGAACAATGTTTATCTACTCCTTCCCAGTTGACTTGGGTATTTAGGCTCATGGGACATGACTAGGAAATTTACTATAAAAAGACCAAAGAGAATATAGTGGCAAATGCATTCTTAAGATTTCATCATGATGAGTTTTTACAATTGACTTTTTCTAGTATGTCAACTAAGCTATGGTCCTTAATTTAGTAAAGTTATTAGTTAGACCCCATTATGCAGTAATTACTTCAAGAGGCTCAACAAGATCCACTTGTTCATCCTAATGATCATTGGAATGGTATAAATTTCACTGGAAAAGGCAGGGTTATAGTGGGACTTTCACATAAACTAAAAATACTATTTCGAACTGGATGCATTCCTCTCCTCAAGGAGGTCACTCTGGAAAGCGAGCTACTATAAGAGGGTCAGGTAATTGTTTTACTTGAAAGGGTTAAGGAGAGACATTACTAATTTTATTTCTAATTGTGACACATGTTTGCATTGTAAAACAAGAATAGTAGCTTCACCTGGTTTATTACAACCACTACTAGTTCATTGTTCCATTTGGATGAGTGTTACTATGGATTTCATAAATTGTCTTCATAATTCTCATGGTTGTACTGTGATTCAGGTAATAACTAAATGATTGAGTAACTATGCCCACTTCTATGCACATGCTCACCCATATATTGCTAAATACCTTTCTTAAAATTTTCTTGATCAATTTTATAAGTTACATGGAGCCCCTACTAAAATTATTAGTGATAAATGTCCTATTTTTATTAGTAACTTTTGGTAGGAGTTCTAACTAAGCTTAGGGTTACTCAAAATCTTTCTTCTACCTATCATCCTTAAACGAATAGACAAAGTGAGGTTTTGAATCGTTCGTAAGAGAATTTTCTATGTTGTTTGCTTTGGCAGAATCCTCATGATTGGTCAAGATGGTTATCTTTGGCAAACTGTTGGTATAACACTACTTTTTATTTCTCTACTCAAACTACTCCTTATAAGATTGTTTATGGCTAGCCTTTACCTTTACGTCTTTCTTATCTACCATAAGAATCACAGTTAGAATCCATTGATAGAGCATTTTAAGCTCTAATTTTCATTTATGAAAGACCACTGACAGAATGAAACACCAAATAGATAAGCATCGTACTAATAGACAGCTTCAGTAAAGGGACCATGTCTTTGTTAAGCTTCAGCCTTATAGAAATCATTATATTGTACATAGATTCAATCACAAGCTTGTTCCCAAATACTTTGGCCCCTACTGTATTATGGCTAAAGTTAGTTAAGTTGCTTTTACATTGGCTCTACCACCTGATTCACACATACCTCCAACCTTTTACGTATCTCTACTGAAAAAATGCCTTGATGCTGATCTTTCACTTATTCATCCTCCATTTCATTAGTGTCAGTTGGCTATTAATAGGGAGCATGTTACTATCCTTGATTGAAGAATGGTGCAGAGGGGGAATAGAGATGTTACTGAAGTACTCATACAATGGAAACATGCTTCTATTGAGAAAGCCACTTGGGTTACAAGCTTCAAGTTGCAATGCCAGTTACTGAAGTACTCATTGATGAGTAAATAATAGGAAGTTATGGGTAGGATGGTCATTTACTTGGATAGCCTTTGCTAATTTTGCCACCTAGGTATAAAATTTGAAGTCATGGGTTGAAAATACAAAGGGAAGAAAGGAACAAGAAGAACTTGGATGTGTTGGTTTGGCACAAACCAGAAATTACAATATATTATATTACAAAAAAAAAGTATTTGGCTAAATTAATCTAATCCATTTGCAACCATAAAATTATATTTTGCGACAAAATTAAAGTTATTTAATTATTTTTGTACAGTAAGATAACAACGAAAGTTGAAGATTTAACAATAAGAAAAACATTGTTGACTAAATTATTTCGATGACAACAACCAAAACAATTTTCCAATGACATTTAAATATTGTTGCCACATATTATCATTTTCAAACAAATTCTTTAGGTTTAATTACATTTTTGGTCATTTTCTTTATAAAATTGCATTAAGTTAGTTCTCTTATAATTTGTAATATGAATTTAGTTATCTAATTTTAACAAATGAGTCAAAATAGTTTTTTTGTTAAGTTTACTGTTTATTTTACATTAATTTGCCACAAAAAAGCACATTAATGGCAAATTTAATGATGTACACATAATGTATGCATAGAAAATTAACAGTAGAATAGATGTTGAATCCAATGAATAAGACCATTTTTAACTCATTTGTTAAAATTAGAGGGGCCAGCTTTATATTACAAATTATAAGGAGACTAAATTGACACATTCTTAGAAATAGGAGGATCAAAAATGCAATTAAACCAAATTTTTATTATTTCTTAAAAGTTATTCCAATTATATAGTTTGTTGTAGATATTATATTTCAAAATCAAATGCCAATTAGGTCTGGGTATCTCAAAAATCATGTAGGTAAACTTTTATAGAGAGAAAACTCTATAAATGATAAGAATAAGTTAATAGAGTGGAAACATCTTGTTGATCTTCCAAGAAATGAGGAAAGAAATAAGAATAATCACTTACAATAATTAAAAGACAAAGAAGTGGAAAAATGTGAAGGAAAGTTCATGTTGCTATGCGCAACTAGCCAAAAATGGGAAAGAAAACGATGAAATAAAGGAGGAGATATTTTCGTCGACTTTGCAACCCCTGTCAAGTTTTGAAATTACACTTTGACCTCAAAACCTTTGACAGAATAATAATTACACCTTTGATCCAATTTTAAAAACGTCATTCTCCTTTCTTAGGAAAAACTTACTAATTTTTTTAAAAAAAGTCAATTCTTTTCATCTTAAAGCCAAGGAAAAGTACATGTTTATATATCCAAATACTCATGTTCCTATGGTTTTTTTTAAAAAAATCCCTCTTGATAATAACAAATGAACAATAAAACTCATAATTAGTTAAAATGGATTTGAAAATTTTTTATATTAATGGATCTACACTATTCACAAAATCCCGATTTGTTTTCTCCATCCAAACAAAAAGGTGAATTCCTGTGAAAGGGATAATCGGAAAAAATTGTTTCTTCCAATTTTTTAGAAAGATAATTGGTCTTCCTTGGAAGAACACTAAATAAAACCATTTGTCTTGCCAGTTCTCTTTGTACAACATTGACAACCTTAAGTTGCTTTCTCTGCAATTTATTTTAAATATAATTATGAATATCAAAACTATAAAATAAGAATAAATCCACTTTATTAAAAAAATTTCATTTCTTTAGAGGATTGACTGATTATTTTTCATATACGTTAATGACGATAACGGTTTATCCTTAAATTTTCGTTAGGTAGTGTAAACAAAGTTAAATGTTAAAGGAAAATGAGAGAAGAAAGTGAAACATATATATAATTGAAGAGAAGCTCTAATTGTTAGAAGCACATGGACATTACTACCTGAGACACCCAATTTGAAGGAAACTGCGATCTACATTGTAACACCAACTAACTAACATCCTATGTAACATATCAGAGCTGATTAAATCCACATGATATTTAATTTTTATCCGTACATTTTTAGTAACATTTCTATAGAATGGAGAGTTACGCAGTTACTTATATTTTCACTTCTTTTTTTCTTAATTGAATATACAAAATTTCTAGACTAATTCAAGCATTTTTAAAATACCTAACATTAGAAATGAGAAAGGAATTCAAATTATACAAGCATGAAATCCGATGTTTACAACCAAATAGGTTCTCTTGCTAGGTACAAACATGAACTCATTCCCATAATTCATTTTACATTAAAACATGCACTGATTCATATGGATTGACCCTCTACTAAGCCATCCCACATTTACATATATACAAAGCTTCCATCCATAAACATACATAAAGGTTAAGTCACCCTTAGGGACCTTGTTGCTCACTTCTTGCAAGAGTACCTAGAATGTGATTATGTGGACATAAAAAGATAAGATGACAATCTCAATAGTTAGCAAAACTTTCATAAAAATAAAATAAATTCTATTCCTTAAAACATCTCAATTTATTTTATTGAAACATAAGTACTGACCATACATTCATACATCATCTTAGTCACACTAGGTACCCATAACATTTTGGTCCCTAATGCAGTCTTATACCTGCAAAAGGGTTATGCATATTCGATTATTGGCTAATACATAAGGAAAATGGGACTTACTTGGCACATTTTGGGCACCCTTAAATTTCTGAGAATGCATACATAACATATCTTTAGACCATCATTCATCATAGCATAAAAGTCTGTCAACCAGTGAAATTGATAAATTTAAGTTCATAAACATAAAGAGTGTTTTAAGGAAAAGCTAACTACCTCAATTTTAGCACAATCACTTCCTTTCCAAAGATACCAAGGTAACAACTAGCTACTTAAACTAAAATATATAAAAGCCTTTGATTAATGCATGCATATGAGCAACTAAAATCTGAAATCTTTAGTTTAAGAGCTCCTATTCTCCTAAAAGACCTGTGATTCTGTTCAGTTTTGAGATTATTATTAAATATAATAAAAGTTATTTAAAAATTCTAAATTTTTTCATGGAGGTTATCTTACATGTTTATTTAATTTCGTGGATCTCTTAGCCTTAAATCTTTCGTTCACCCCAAGAAGTACCTCTATAAATCAGAACAGTACAAATTAGTTTTGGTTCCATTTCTATTATGTTTTCCATTCCTTTAGATGGGTAAAATTTATTAAACCTTTGTGATATTTTATATGGAGCATCCTAGATATGTTATATAATCACCATAAAAATTGCAAGTAAAGAATAATTCATATGTCCCCTTAAATAACCTAATTTTTATGGCTGCCCTCAGTTTTGGTATGTTCTGACTCACTTCCTATTCCATAAAATTTTTATATTTTATTATATGCCTTAAACTGTCCAAAATTCTCTAATATTTGGGGGGACCCTTAATTAGGAGCCCTATAACTTGACATAAAACTTTTATAAGAAAATGTAACCTCTAACCCCTTTAGTGTTTAATATTTTCATCAGCAGCCTAAGCTGTCCAGCAGATTTTTCTTTGCACTGTTTTGATTGTAAATGGCCTATTTGTAGGTTCTCAAAAATCATGAAAATTTTTAGAATTGATTCTCAATATTTCAAGACTTTGCTCATAAAAAATTAGAGAATTTAAAGGCTATTTACCTAATTTACCAAGCCAAGTTTTCAGTTGCAGAAACAAAAGCTTTCTAGTGCAAATTTTGTGGTGTTTCAGCAAGTTTCCTACTTAGATGGCAAAAATTGTTGCTTACAATTATAGTTCTATGTTCTCAAACCTAATTTCCTGCATCTCATGTTCAAGGATTGAAACATCTCTAATTTTGTTTCATTTATTAAAAAGGTACATAAATATTTAATATAACATCCCTAATTTTGTTTCTTTTATTAATAAAGGTACATAAATATTTAATTAAGAAAATAAAAATTATTAGACAATTTTTAAATATCTAAGGAAATATAATCCTTAGAAATTCTTCACCTTATGTGTTTGCATAGAAAATATTTCTAACATTAAGGGAATAGGTAAAGAGAGAAAATCTAATAGAAAAAATTAGAAATAACATACTAAAGAAAGGTGAAATTATTAAGTAAAGAAGATAATTTTTTGTGAAATAATTAAATGTCTTAAAATTCAAGAAGATTGGATTAGGGTAATTTTTCCTAATTCAAGAGTTAGAGTTACTAAGTTTAACATCTCCACCCATAAATTGGGCTTTCACCTATAAATGTAATCAAACCCTTCATAAAAGGTAGAATTTCAGCCAAAGCAAAGAAAATGGGTAAGAATGAGTCCAAATCCAAGAAGAAAAAATAAGAATCATCTGGGGAAATAATAGGTAACAATACATGGCATTATGACAAACCATCTATATCATACATTCATAATTTCAACAAGTAGGTAATAATACATGACATTATGATAAAACATCTATATCCTATATTCATAATTTCAACAAGTGGGTAATAATACATAGTATTATGACAAAACATCCTTATCCTGGATAAATAATTTCAGCCAAGCAAGGGAGACTCAAGGGCTAAAAATTTGCCATCTAGAAAGGCAAACCTATCATACTTGAGTGAGACAAAAAAAAATGAAATGAATCCCTAAATCAAAGGGACCTTTTCCCTTGTCTTAAGAAAATTTTATCATAATTTTCAAAATACAAATCTCATTTTGTTATGCATATCTTGAATAAGGGAGAGGAAGATAAGAACATGAGTTTTCTTTCCCTAAAAAAATAACCAAGTGCATTCTAATTATGAAAAGGTAGACCCGTTATCATGAAAGGTGAACTACTTGATAGTTTATTTAAACAAAACTCACCCTTATAACATTATAATTTCGTCCAAATGAGGGAAAAAATAGAAGCAAGGTAGAGAGAGGAAAGGAGAGAAAGAGAGGAGAAGTAACGAAGGAAGAAGAAGGAGAAGTCTAGAGGACTAAGTACTTAAGGTAAGTTAGTTTAATCTTCACTTGAATCCATCTTTTATCTTCATCCTTGGGGTTTAAAACTCACACTACTCTTATTTAAGCTGCTAGAAAAGTTAAGGGAATGGAGGAATCTTGTTACTTCTTTCAAGAGGAAATAAGGAAAAGAATTCATGAAGTGAGCTAGGGAGATCTTTAAGTAGGTTTAACAATATCTCTTTTTGAAATTCTTGTTTGAAATTTATAACATTTATATGAGATTTTGATCTTAGAACTTTGATGAAATTTACAATATTTGCTACTTTGATGATTGGTCATGATGTTGCTATATCATATTACATGTTATCTTACATATGATGGATGTTTTGAACATTTCAGTTGGTGTGAAAAGTTCTGCATAGGTGTATGGCTATGGGTGATAAAATTTTAGGATTTTTATGCTGCAATTTTATATATTTGAATGTGGTAAAAAAATTGATGGAATATGATTAGATGTAAATTAGGAATAAAATGGAAGAAGACATAATAGAATGATGAAATAAAATCTTGGGAAACGTTTGGTTAAGAAACTAGATTTCGGAGTAACCAGGGAAGCTTTTGTTTTTAAAATTTTGGGAAGAATTTGTTAGGTATGCTTTTGTGTTTGAATTTCTGGGATAAATCTGTAGGGAATTAAAAAAAATTATTAACATGATAAATATAGATCTATGTCTTACGAATTTTTAGCCATTGGAATCACTTAATTTGGGGGTCTAGATGAGGGAGATATTGTCTGATTTGTAAGTAGTGGTTAGAAAATGGTTAACTAGGGAAGAATCTTATAAATGAAAATAATAAATGACTAGTGTATGCCATAGCCATAGCCATTGCCATTGCCATTGCATGAATTCCTTACCATCTTAAGTGTGTAATTTTGACATAGAAATATTTTATAAAGTGATATTTGAAAATGATTATGTTCATGGTAAGATTGTATTTTACCAATGATTTTTGGTAATGATTATGCTTTGATGATAAATTATGGTATGTGAGTATAATAAACATACTTGTTATTGAAATCATATTTTTGTCTATTAACATGAAAAGAAAAGAAAAGAAAATAATGAGACGAGCACGGTCACATGGCAGTCCGTGTAGTATACCAGTAGAGGACGCCCTACTCATAGCTATGATTATGTTAATGAGAAAAGAAAGAGAAAGTGTGCTATGTCGAATGGAGCGAGAAAAGCCTATACTGGAGAGTAGAAAGTACTCACCCTGACCGGGGTAGCTTGATATGAAAATAAGTTGATAGCCATTATATGATATTATGGAAATAGTTAGTTAGGACATACATGTCATAACTGTATGATTTTCACGTGCACAAATAAAGTACATTCATACCACCTAAAGATATTTGCTATAGTTTATACAGATGAACATGACATGATGAGCTATATTGATGATAATTATGATTTATTGTTAAACCTATTGGATTTAATTCTCACTATATTTTCATACCATGTTCAAAAAACTAGTTATGCAGATTTTTCTATGGCTTTGACTTTTAGTGCACGTTAGATCGAGTTACTTTATGTTGGGCGGATCCTAGAAATTAATAAGATGTTTGTGATCGAGTTGGCTAAGATCTTGGTGAAGGTGCAACCACCTGCACCCGTATCTCCAGAATTGGTCAACATGATTGAATAAAATGTAGATATTTATGTGTTTAATTTTTTTTGTATATACATTTTGATTAATGATGTGTATGTGAACTCAGAATTATAGACCTTAAACCTTGATTATACTTGATTAAATTAATTGAATTTTATTTTGAGTTAAGAAATTATAAGTAAAGAGTTAATGTCTTCATAGGATTTTAAATATATATATATATATATATATATATATATATATATATATATATATATATATATATATATGTAAAAAAAAAATTGGAGTTGTTACAAGGATCACCCATGAAGAACCCAAATTGAGCATAATAAACTCTAAACTAGATTTTTACAAAAAGATAAACTTACTTTATGCAAAAACACTTATATTGCTCCCAATTTTTTGCTAGCTTCTTCCATTGCCTTTCCTTGCACACCTAACTTTGTTCTTGCACAAAAAATGGTGGGTAAAGTTTTAATTTTTTAGTATTCAAGCTCCCATTCTCACTGCCACAAGGTGAAGGAAGGAAGAAAAAGAAATTCTCTCAATTTTTAGGCATTTCCTTTTTCAAAATTTTGATTGTTCTTTCTCTCTGTCCCTCTTTCTATCTTAAACTTGCTGGCTGTTCTCTCTTCCTCTTGTCAGTAGTCTTCATGGAGCAAAGAAAAAATAATTAGTGTTATGTAAAAACAAAAAGGGATAGGTGCAAAGTGGTTGCAATTTGGTGGCCAATGTGGCATGCTATGTGGTTGCAACTTTGTGGACAATGTAGCATCTTTTGGTGGTGCTACTTGACAGCTTCTTAATTGTTTTATCTTATCTTAATTTACTGCTAATTTTAGTTTAGTGATGTCCTAAAATTATATTTATATTATCTTCCCATCCATTATGATTCTAAAAATTTTATTTGTTTGATTCATGATTAACTATATGTCACTTTTTGTTTAATGCCTTATTGTTCCATAATTAAGTATTTTAATTCTTGATTATATGCATCTTTTACTTATTTTTAAATTTATCTAATATTATTAGAGACTTAAGATATTACATACATGGCAAGAAAATTTTAAAAAAAGTAATTAACTTTCAAAAAGACCATATGCCCCTTCAACTTCTTACCCATATATATATTGGCTTAATTACATTTTTGGTCATTCCATGTTTAGTAATTCATCAATTTATTCTTTTTATAATTAATTTGTAATATGAATTTAATTTATCTAATTTTAACAAATGAAGTAAAATGATCTATCTATTTTGTTATTAATTTATCATATGTACAATATGTCTCTATAAATAAAATTACCGTTAATATATATTTTTGAGTAACTAAATATTATACATGTCATTTAACGATGAACACATGACATATATATAAAACATTAGTTACATAATATCTAATGAATTTAACAAAGAGATTATTTTGACTTATTTGTTAAATTAAGAGGCACCAAATTCATACTACCGATTATTACAAAAAAGAAGCCAAATTGATGTATTTGAAGGAACTAAAAGTATAATTAAATCAAAATAGTACAAAGAGGTTAGCCATAAAAGCGGCCCTATAGAATAATAGAAAGTCCTTGAAACTTTTCCATATCCTAGGTCCTATCCGCCTGCATTGCGAAGAGTTTAGCTCACTAAAATAACATTGGTTGAAGCTATCCGCTAAACTTCTAATCGAACCAAAAGACCTAGCAATTATCCCGGTTGATCTTCTCCTTCCTTAGCCTCCGAACTAGATGTTGATTTGACTGATTTGATATCTGTGTTTTTTTATTTGTCGCAGGACATTTCTTGAAAACTCTAAAATCCAGAATTTTTTCTTCATTTTTTTCATTGAAATAATAGTAAAATAATGTATGGATCATTACTTTATTGAGATAGTTTTTACTTTACGATAAGCGGATAATTTATTATTTATTTTATCAATAATATTTAAATTTTAATATATAATAAAAATAATAATAATAATACTTTTATTATATATTATAATTTAAATATTATTAGTAGACAAAAAAATTATTTATAAATAATAAATTAAATTATTTTTTTATTTTATTTGAACATTAATTTTTTTTTTTTAGATTTAGTTGTAGGCATGTCATTTATATCAAGATTATAAAATTCATAAAAAAAAATCTTATAACTTAATTAAAAACATATTTTAAGAAAATTATATATAATTCAAATTTTAAATGTATGATGCCTTGCACCTACGTAATATATTTGCTCATTTTTAAGACTAAACCAACCCTTAAAATTGCAATCGGCATTATTATTTTATATAAACTGAGATATTTCAACTAAATTAGCCCACGTTTCCTTCAAACTTTCTAATCAAACTCCCATATTTATCGTCAGATCCCTCCTTTCAGTCTTTCGAATTTCAAGTGCTTCTACCTTAAGACCAGCTCTAACTCAACAACCACATCCACAGAGACCACAACCAAAAATTCTTCTATATATCCTTATTATTTTTTCTTCAGTCTAATTCATATCCCCTAGCTAATTCCCCCTCTCCCCTAAAAAAATCCCTATTGATTTCTGAAAACAAAAGCCATAGCCATGGTATCCAGAGGAGTGGTTTTGTTGTGCCTTGGAATTCTTGTTTGCATGTGCTTCATCAAAGCCACAGAGGCCAACATTGACGGAGGCTCCAGCAAATGCGTTCATGCAGTGAACTCAAAGGATGCTGGTTCGTCCCACGTACATGAAGAATGCACAGATGAGGAAGATGATGATCTATTTCATGATGTTGATGACACTTTCAAGATTGTAGAAAATGTGGCTGTTGCTTTTTAATTGTAGGATTCATCATCATCTTCTCCTGGTGATCTTCTCCTGGTGATGATGATAATTCTTAAGATTTAATTGAAGGATTCGAGAGCTGGTAGGTAGTTGACTATGGAATCAATGAAAAGAAAAGCTAAGGTAGCTAACTAGACCGTGTAGAGCCAAGCAATAAATGAAATGCTTTCTTTGTTTTCATATTTTATTAGTTATGGCAAATCTGGAGATTTGTGTTCCAATTTTAAGACGATTTGTTTTCCCTTCCTTTCGAGGTTTTTGTCTGTTTTAGAACTTTTTAGTAGTTTAATTCATCTCATTATTTTTATTAGTTTTGAATTATTATATAAATTTTTTATTCAAGTCTTCGTCCTGTCATCTACTGAAAAGTCTCTTCAAATGATTATGCCAATGTGTATGCCATGCATGATTAATTAGACAATTACTTTAGCTGTAGCACCAATAGAGTCTTTTACTTTCTGTTTTTATTTATTTATAATATAGTCACTAATGTAAAATAAGAATTGACCACCAACGTGGTTTGACTCAATTGGTTAAGGGTGTCTGATTAAAACTTTGCACTTCCTATATGCAAGATTTTAACTACAACAAAACTAACCTTTAGTGGCAGTTTCTTAGGTGCAGTTGAGAAAAATTGCTTCTAAATTTAAACTTAACGAGGATTATATTATAACTACTGCAATTTAGAAGCGATTATTGTAAATTGCTTCCATTTTAGCAGCGGCGTTGTAAAAACCACTCCTAAATAAAAGCAATTTATAATAATCGCTTCTAAATAATTTGAAAATTTGCCCAAATCCTCCCCAAATTGCCTGAGAGCTTCTTGCCCCTAAATCCCTAAGCTGTCTTCCCTCCCAAATTCCCTTAGCTTGCTTCACTTTTCACTGTGATTCTCAATGGTGGCCTAAGAGGGGTCGGTGACAGAAACATTACCTTTCAATATCAACTATAATGAGTCGTTGCTGAAAGTGTAATACTTTGATCTGAAGAGGTTACCGAAAGGTCCCATTCAGTGGTGACCTTTTCGGTAAAGTTAAAAAAAAACCCGAGCTTTCTTCTTTCTCTTGCTCTCAGACCTCTCTTGAGAAAAAGAGCTAGGTTGCTTGAATTTCCAGTTTATTGAAAAAAAAACCCCACTGAGAAGCCCACATGTATTTCCACCGTCGAAGAACCCATCTTGAAGAACATTATAGCCCCCCCCCCCCATGAAGGGTTTGAGGTAATGTCACTATCTCGTCTAATTCTTCTTAGATTTTCTATATGCCTTTGATTGAGTTTGGAATTGATGTTTTCCCCGGGGGGGGGGGGGGTTTGTTTTGCGTTTGAGCTGATTTTGTAAGCTCAGTTTCAAATTTCATTGTGGGAATGGGTGGGGGAAGTTAGTGGAGGTTTGATAGGAATAGGGGTTTCAAATTTAACGTGGAAATAGATTTCCTGGTTTACGTTTATCCTGAAGTTATCTAGTCCTTGAAATTTCTTATTGTTTCCACTGCAAGTTGTGTGCTTCTTGCTTTCATGAAGAGGCTTTATGGCACTCTTGTTCTTGAATTCCCTCTTTACCTTTGTTAACCAGTTGTATCTGATATGCTGTCCATGAAAATGCCTTGCTAATATAATTAAAAGAATATTTGTTGAGCTTCAATATTCAAAATACACAAAAGCAACAAAACAAGTCCTAGTTACTATCCATGATAGTTCCACTGACACACATTCTGAAACTTAAGGTTTCCTCCTTATTTCCTCTAGTTTTTCACTACATAACAGGATGTACGATTTAGAATTTTGGAAATTCGCGAACAATCTCTCATGTAGAGTTTAGATCAGTGTCTTGAGAATTTTCTTGTTAAGATCTAGAGTGAACTTGTTAAGGGCTTGAACTGAACAGGGGAAATAACGACACTGGTGGGGACACATTTTAGTTCTAGGCACCATTTTTTTCTAAGCCATAAGGCATCAGGGATACAAATTGATATTTATATTATTTTAGTGTAATAATAAGGATTTATCAAGGCACTAATCTAGCATCAAAACTCTGTGCCAAGTAGAATCTGGGTTCTCCAAAGATATATGCTGAGTTTACTGTTTCGGTTGTTAAGTGAATTGTTCAGAATTTATCTTATATTTTCTATTTTTCCTTTCCTCTTATTTCTTTTCATCAATCTATTTTCCTCTAACTTCTTAATTCTCTTTAACTGTCTTGTTCTGTCTGTCTCTTCGCTATTTACTTTTGTACATAAATTTTGTGGGACATTCTGCAACACTGTTGCTTGGCTCCACATGACATTCTTTTTTCGTTCCACTACATTTATATTAGCGTCTCTTTATAAAAAAGGGATGAAGGATTATGTCATGGTTTTATTACAGTCAAGTTCTGTCATATATTTCATATTTGATGCATTTTAATGGATCCTATACAATTCATACATTATTTCATTTATCCTATACTTTGTCAATTTTGAGTCCTTACATGGAATTTAAACATCATTATGATTTATGTGTAATGCTAGTGATATTCTATATTGGAATTGAAGTTTCTGTTACAAATTATGATATTTTAAATGCTTCACAATTTTATGGAAACCCTTAGCAATGATTTAAGCACAAGCCCTGAACTGTATGCTTTAGGAGTAAGCTGCATGCATGGCTGCTTTTAACACCTCTCATTTTCACAACATTTTTGGAAATGGGATTTAATTAAAATTCTTAGACTTAAAAGCTTCATTAGAAAAGATAATATGTTTAACTTCTCTCATTTGCATTGTTAATCACCTGACTCTTCCTGACATGTCACTTCCCACCATTTTTTTGGGATAAAATTAGAAATATTATTAGGGAGAGATAAGACAGGGTACAAATAAAAAGGAGGATAAGAAATCCTAACAATGACAATGAAAAGGAATAAGAAATGGGGTTGCTGATTAATGTAAAAACTAGTGGGTATCTCTTTACAAACTGTATCCACAAAAATACACATATTTGAAGAGAAGGCTTTATTTGATCTAAAAATCTCCTACTTATCATTAGGTTTTATCTAATAAATATTAGAATTAGTCTTGTTAAGTACCATTTTTTTTAAAAAAGAAAACCTTGGAAGGAGATTTGAATTTCCAAAGGGGTTTAGTAGGATTGGCTTTTTGGTAAACTAACTAAGAATTTGGAGGAAACACTTACAGTAATATGCAGCATGGTAATTGAAATATGTAAAATTTAAGATAAATTCTAACAATAAGCATGATGTTACTTATATGATTCACTGCTTTTTTATATTTAAGAATTCTGCTTGTTAGTTAAAGTGCTATTATTTAGTTAATAAGGATGAATTCTTGTCTGGCTTGGACGATCGAAGCATTGATAGTAGAAGGAACAACAACAACAACGAAACCTTTTTCCACTAGATGGGGTCGGCTACATGGATCAAACTGTACCACAGTGGCCTACCATGAATGAGATCAATAGATAAGTTATTAACTATTAAATTATTCTTAATAGTTTCACTTATTGTTTTTTTTTTGCCTCCCTATACCTCTAATTATTGGACTATTTTTCATCTGATCTATTCTTTTCACTAGGACTTCTGTAGGTTTTCTCCACACATGACTAAACTACCTTAAGTGAGATTTAATCATCTTCTCCACAACAGGTGCTACCCCAACCTTCTCTCTAATGCACTCATTTTTAATCATATCTCTTTTGGTATGTCCACACATCTAACGCAACATTCTCATATCTGTAATGTTGAGTTTATCCTTACGTTGTCTTTTAACCGTCCAACATTCAGTACCATATAATATAGCAGGTCTTATACCCGTACAGTAGAATTTTTCTTTAACTTTGAACAGCACTTTGTTTATCACAAATGACACTCGAAACTTTCCTTTATTTCATCCATCCAGCTTGAATCTTATGGTTTACATCCTCCTTTACTTCGCCGTCATTTTGTATAATGGACTCAAGATATTTAAAACTTGTAACTTATTTTAATATATAGTCTCTAAGTTTTACATCTACATTTGTATTTGTTCGTCTCTTATTAAAAATATATTTCATATATTCTATTTTATTTCTACTTATACGAAAACAATATGTTTCTAAAACTTGTCTCTATAACTCTAACTTCATATTTATTTCATCTTTCGATTCACCAATTAAGACTATATCATATGTAAAAATCATACATTGAGGTCTCAAATCTTGTATATGTTTAGTAACTATTTCCAAAATCAAATTAAAAAAATATGGACTCAGAGAAAACCCTTGATGTAGTCCAACAGTTGTAGAAAAATTCTTTGTGTCCCTATTTTGTGTTCTCACACAAGTCGTTATTCTGTCGTACATGTCTTTGATTGCTCGAATATACGCAATACGTACTCCTTTCTTCTCTAAAGCCTTCTATAAAATCTCTCTTAACACTCTATCATATGTCTTTTCCAGATCAATAAAAACCATATGCAAATTTTTATGTCTTCTTTGATACCTTTTCATGAGTTTCCGTAGTAAATAAATTGCTTCCATAGTTGACCTTCCTGGCATAAAACCAAATTGATTCTCTATAACTTGAATCTCTTGTCTTAATCTTTGTTCAGTGATCTTTTCCCATAACTTCGTAGTTTAGCTCATGAATTGAATCTCCCGAATAATTCTGTATGTCTCCTTTATTTTTATAGATAGGGATTAAAGTACTTCTCCTCTATTCATCTGGCATTTTTTTAGATTTCATTATCACATTAAACAACTTAGTGAGCTAACTTATACCTTTCCTTCCTAAACTTTTTTTCCACACCTCAATAGGTATATTATTAGGTCCTATTGTTTTGCCATTATCCATTCTCTTTAAAACCTTCTTTACTTCAAACTCCTAAATTCTACGATAAAAGGTATAATTATGGCCATCTTATGTAATATTAAGTTTGTCAGAGTCGCAGGTCTACTCATGTCCTTTGTTAAAAATTCCTTGAAAGTAATTCCTCCATCGTACTTGGATATCTTACTCCCTTATTAAAACATTACTCTCTTCATCTTTAATACATTTCACTTGATCTAGGTCCCTTGTGTTTCTTTCTCTACTTTTCGCAAGTTTGTAAATTTTTCTTTCTCTATCCTTAGTTCCTAAAAATTGATAGAATCCCTTAAAAACTCTATATCTTACTTCACTCACAGCCTTCTTAACGTCTTTCTTAACCATTTTATATTTATCTCAATTTTCATTATCTTTACATAAATACCACTCCTTATAACATTCTCTTTTAACCTTAATCTTATTTTGCACCTCTACATGCCACCATCAAGATTCTTTACCCTTAGGTCTAACGCCTCTTAATTCTCCAAGTATCTCTCTTGCTATATTCCTAATCCCTTTGGCCATCTTGTCCCACATATCATTAGCATTTCCCTGGACTTCCCAAAGTCTCTCTTCCTCCAATACAATAACAACAACTAAGCCTTTTCCCACTAAGTGGGGTCGGTTACATGGATTAAACGGTGCCACAATGGCCTATCATGAATGAGATCAATAGATAAGTGATTAACTATTAAATCATTCTTAATAGTTTCACTTATTGTTTTCTTTGGCCTTCCTCTACCTCTAATAATTAGACTATTCTCTATTTAATCTACTCTTCTCATTAAGGCTTCTATAGGTCTTCTCCACACATGACTAAACCATTTTAAGCGAGATTCAACCATATTCTCCACAATCGGTGCTACATCAACCTTCTCTCTAATGCACTCATTTCTAATCATATATCTTCTAGAGTGTTCACACATCTAGCGCGACATTCTTATCTCTGCAACGTTGAGTTTATCCTCATGTTGTCTTTTGACTGCCCAACATTCAGTACCATACAAGTTAGTAGGTCATATAGTCGTACGGTAGAATTTTTCTTTAACTTTGAGCGGCACTTTTTTTATCGCAAATGACACTCGAAACTTTCATCCATTTCATTCATCCAACTTGAATTCTATGGTTTACGTCCTCTTTTATTTTGCCTTCATTTTGTATAATGGACCAAAAATATTTAAAACTTGTAACTTATTTTAATACATAGTCTCCAAGTTTTACTTCTACATTCGTATTTGTTTGTCTCTTACTAAAAATACATTCCATATATTCTGTCTTATTTCTACTTATACGAAAACCATGTGTTTCTAAAACTTGTCTCCATGACTCTAACTTCATATTTATTTTCTCTTTTGATTCACCAACTAAAATTATATCATCTGCAAAAATCATACATTGATGCCCCAACTATTGTATATGTTCAGTAACTGCATCCAAAATCAAATTAAAAAGATACGTACTCAGAGAAGACCCTTGATGTAGTCCAATAGTTGTGGGAAAATCTTTTGTGTTCTCACGCAAGTCGTTATCTTGTCGTACATGTTTTTGATTGCTCGAATATACGCAATACGTTACTCCTTTCTTTTCTAAAACCTTCCATAGAATCTCTCTTAACACTCTCTCATATGCCTTTTCTAAATCAATAAAAACCATATGTAAATCTTTCTGTCTGCTTTGATACTTTTCTATCAATCTCTGTAGTAAATAAATTGTTTTCATAGTTTACTTTTTTGGCATAAAATCAAATTGGTTCTCTATAATTTGATTCTTTTGTCTTAATCTTTACTCAATGATCTTCTCCCATAACTTCATAGTGTGGCTCATGAGTTTAATCACTCGATAGTTGGAACAATTTTGTATGTCTTCTTTATTTTTATAGATAGGGATTAAAGTGCTTCTCCTCCATTCATCCGGCATTTTCTTAAATTTTATAATTACATTAAATAGCTTAGTGAGCCAATTTATACCTTTCCTTCCTAAACTTTTCCACACCTCAATAGGTATATTATCAGGTTCTACTGTTTTGCCATTATCTATTCTCTTTAAAGCCTTCTCTACTTCAAACTCTTGAATTCTACGATAAAAAGTATAATTACAGTCCTCTTCTGCAATATTAAGTCTGTCATAATCACAAGTCAACTCATATCCTTCGTTAAAAAATCCTTGAAAGTAACTCTTCCATCGTGCTTGAATATCGTGCTCCATTACCAAAACATTACCCTCTTCATCTTTAATACATTTCACTTGATTTAGGTCCCTTGTTTTTCTTTCCCTACCCTTCGCAAGCTTGTAAATTTTTCTTTCTCCATCCTTATTTCCTAAAAATTGATATAACCCTTCAAAAACTCTAGATCTTGCTTCACTCACAGCCTTCTTAATGTCTTTCTTAGCCACTTTATATTTATCCTAATTTTCATTATTTTTACATAATTGTCACTCCTTATAGCACTCTCTTTTAACCTTGATTTTATCTTGCACCTCTGCATCCCACAACTAAAATTCTTTACCCTTAGGTCCAACGCCTCTTGATTCTCCAAGTATCTTCTTTGCTATATTTTTAATCCCTTTGGCCATCTCGTCCCACATATCATTAGCATTTCCTTGGACCTCCCAAAACTTCTCTTCCTCCACTCTTCTTTGAAAATTCTTTTGTTATTCATTCTTCAAAGACCACCACTTAATTCTAGGAATTGTTTTCTTACTTTTTCTTTCTACTCTTCTCTTAACTCGTATGTCCAAAACTAAAACTCTATGTTGGGTAGCCACGCTCTCTCTAGGTATGACTTTACAATTTGTGCAAAACTTTTTATCTGATTTTCTTACCAAGAAGAAATCTATTTGAGAGTTTGCTCCTTCACTCTTGTATGTGATAAGATGTTCTATCCGCTTTCTAAAGTAAGTATTTGTTATGGTAAAATTATGGGCTAAAGAAAAATTCAAGAGAGTTTTACCCTCTTCATTTGCATCTCCTAATCTAAAACCTTCATGTATACCCTCGTATCCTTTAGATTCCCTCCCTACATGACCATTTAAATCCCCTCGTAAGAAAATATTTTCTTCCAGAGATATTTCTTGAATCAAACCTTCTAGATTCTTCCAAAAAGTTCTCTTGTGATATTCCCCTAATCCAACTTGGGGTGCATATACACTAAACACATTAAAAGTGTTTCGTTTAACTACGAGTTTTAAAGTTATAATTCTATCTCCTAATCTTTTCACCTCAACTACATTGTTTCTCCACTCCTTATCAACTATTATACCTACACCATTGCTAGTTCTTATCTTGCCGGTGTACCAAAGCTTAAAACATGAAGAATTTAATTCCTTTGCCTTTTCTCCTACCCACTTAGTTTCTTGTAGACACATGATATAGATCCTTCTCCTAATCATGGTATCAACTATTTCCATTGATTTTCTTGTGAGTGTGCCTACATTCCAAGTTCCAAAACGGATCCTACCCTCATGAACTAGTTTTTTTGCCCACACCCGTTCATTAAAATGTGGGAATCCTTGTTTATTATTCACTGCATCCGGGTGCCGATGCAGCGGCCCTTACTCTTTTGACACTGCACTCGAATCTTCTTTGAAAATTTCTTTGTTGTTCATTCTTTAAATACCACCACCTAATTCTAAAAATTATTTTCTTACTCTTTCTTTCTACTTTTCTCTTAACTCGTACGTTCAAAACTAAAACTCTGTGTTGGGTAGCCAAACTCTCTCCTAGTATGACTTTATAATTTGTGCAAAATTTTCTATTTAATTTTCTTACCAAGAAGAAATCTATTTGAGAGCTTATTCCTCCACTCTTGTATGTGATAAGATGTTCTATCTGCTTTTTAAAGCAAGTATTTGCTATGGTAAAATTATAGGTTAAAGAAAAATTCAAAATAGTTTTACCCTTTTCATTTGCTTCTCCTAATCCAAAACCTCTTTGTATACCCTCGTATCCTTTAGATTCCCTCCCTACATGTCTATTCAAATATCCTCTTTGGAAAATCTTTTCTTCTAGAGGTATTTCTTGAATTAAACCTTCTAGATCCTCCCAAAAAGTTTTCTTGTGATGCTTCTCTAATCTAACTTGAGGTGCATCTACACTAAATACATTAAAAGTGTCCCGCTCAACTACAAGTTTTAAAACTATAATTCTATCTCCTAATCTTTTCACATCTACTATATTGTTCCTCCACTCTTTATCAACTATTATACCTATACTATTGTTACTTCTTGTCTTGCCGGTATACCAAAGTTTAAAACCTGAAGAATCTAATTCCTTTACCTTTTCTCCTACTCACTTAGTTTCTTGTAGACACATGATATTAATCTTTCTCCTAATCATGGTATCAACTATTTCCATTGATTTACTTGTGAGTGTGTCTATATTCCAAGTTCTAAAATGGATTCTATTCTCATGAACTAATTTCTTTGTAAAAAGTATTTGTATGATTAAGGTACTTCACAAAATGTTTGTTGCTCATTTTCACAAGCTAAACTTTGTACCTAGTGATTTCTTAAGGATAACTCCAATTGTTTTTGTTTGTTTGTACATAGCAGGAGAGTCTTCAATTTACGAAGAAACATTGCTGAACTTTTATTAAATGTAATTTTCCTTATCGTTAAATGAAAAAAAAAAGAGAGTCCAAGATATTCATTTGCCCTAAAGCCACATTTGGACACGATATATGAACTATTGTGTTTGAGTAAGTGGTTGAGAGCCTCTATAACAAGTTCTCATACTAAAAGTTTTAATTTGCTCTCTTTCTTAATAAATTCTCTTCCTAAGAATTCTTTTGTATGAACATGATCTCAGTGGCATCTTGAATTACTCTTTTAATTGCATTGGTATATGACATCTAAGCTTACGGAATGGGGAGAAATCCTCATTTTGTGCTAGTTACAGACTTGGATAAGTCTGGGATGTGATAGCTAATGCATGTGACTCATATATATTGCGTAAAAGGATAAGAAATGCTTGAAATTGTTAACATTTGAAAGGTACTCAAATCAAAACATGAGAAACTGCATTATGCTGAAAGCAACTTAAGATTTCCGTTTTAACAGGTACTGTATGACGAAAATAAATTTTGACTTTTCTCTTGGTTTGGAGAGGCTCTTTCCTCTCAGTTTGGAGAGTGTGTTCTAGTTTTAGTAAGAAATAATCACGAGGTTGGCTCAAGAAACCTAAAGCTTTGCAATTCACTTTATGGGTGCACCACAATATTAGGTAGCGGTATGGATTACAGAAGGTGTGAAGTAGAGTGGGGGAGCAGTAGCAAAAGTGAAAGTAAGGGAGAAGATGGAGATATCTTGCCTTTAGAAGGTGATGGGAATCAATCAAGGAACCTGGAAAGTAGAAGCCTACTGGGAAAGATTATAATGGACAAGCCTTTGAATAGAAAAACAGTTAAAGCGATGATTTGTAAAGGGTGGGAGGACCCAAAAGGATTAAGGATAGTGGAGTTGAGGCTGAATACTTTCTTATTCAACTTTGAAGAAGACATAACAAAGAAGATCATGGAAGAAATCCCCTAGAATATAATAGGCCATCTACTCAACATCCACAACTGGAGTCCAGAACTGACAATACAAGAAGTGGATTTTAACCTTGCTCCATACTGGGTTTAGGTGGATTAACACTCGAGAACTTGAATATTAGCAATGGCCACATTATTGGAAGGAAGTTGGGAGATGTCATAGAAGTGGAAGATGCAGTCTTTGAAGGAAGATTAATGAGACATTTCTTGAGAGTTAGAATACTTTAAAACTTAAGGGAACCTTTCATTACTGGATTCTGGGTTCCAGGAAGAATATGCCTAGCACCTCGGCTAGACTAAGATATGAGAAACTCCAGAAGTTCTGCTACAGATGTGGAAGACTGGACCACGAGCAAAAGGATTGCAGAAATGAGATGAAGATGTCGGTGAGTGAAAATAACAAACCAAGATATGGACTTGGCCTGGGTGTCTAACCAGCGAAACCTCTGAAAGTAATTGCAAGGGAAACTTCATGGCCGAAGGAAGACGGAGGAGGACGGTGGAGCTCCGGCGAGACAAGATTCCATGAAGGAAATGTTGAATTCAACGGCACAATGCACGAAGAAGGCAGAGACAGGAGGGGATAGGAAAGGTGGCCAACAGGTAAACTTGGCAGAGGTGAAAACAGTAGAGACATGAGCCAAGAAGATAAAGAAAAAGCAAACGAAGTAGACACAGAAATAGAAGCTGAGGCAGATGAAGAAAAGAAAGTAGGAGAGGAAGAACACATGAAAGGAAATTATTGGGCAGAGGAGAAAGGAAAAGAATTAGAAAAAGAGAACAAAATCTCAATAGTTAACTTAAGCAAGATGTGCTAGCAGAACGGGATGAAGCCACCCAAAATAACGGAAAAGAGTCTAAGAGAGAGGGAGAATGGGTCAATAAATACCATAAACCCAACACACATGCCTAGCCTAATATATAAAACAAGTACGGGAAAATGGGACAAACCTTATAATGGGCTGAATAGAACTGAAGCATCTTAAGGTCCAAGAAATATGGGGGACAAAGTAGATGAAAGGCTAACGAAACCTGGCCCATATGAAGATATGAAGGCAATACGAAAGAAGTATACATAAGTTTACATGAGGAAAATTATAAAGATGGAGCATCGGGAAAGCTGAGGAGAAATAAAATAAATCCAAAAGAAATTATTCCACCAAGGATAAAATGGAAGAGAAGAGAAAGAGACCCAGAAGCATACCACTAATACTATGTAGAATTATCAAGTGAGGATGAAACAAAAGAAGATGAAGGCGAGGAGGAGGAGGCAAGAAGAGATACATGGGCTTTGGTGGAATATGACCTGGTTGTAGCAATGAGGGAAGTCCTGAGTTTGAAAAGAGGACAGGAAAAATCAAAGAGGAGCAAAAGAGGATAGGAAGGAACCACCCTAGAAAGTACAGGAGAGCTTGAAGATGAGGGAAGAGGGAAATTAAAGAAAATTAAATGGCTAGAGCAAGTTGAAGATGGTAGTTATAAGGGGAACCAAGCCCAGATGATGGAAATGGCTGAGGAGGCAGACCTTACCATGCTCTCTCTCTAAATGAACACCATTAGTTGGAACTATTGATGGGTGGGGGTTGCCTTGACAGTTCGTGAATTAAGGGACTATCTCAAAAACAAACTCTCCCTTTTGTTCCTCATGGAAACAAAAGCAAGAGAGAAAAAGATGGATAATTTGAAAAGAAGACTCAGCTTTGAAGAAATAGCAGTAGTCAACCCAGTTGGTAAAGCAGGAGGCTGTGCCTAATGTGGAAGAATGGATGTGAAGTGAAAATCATAGACAAATGCAAAAACTACATTCACACTAAAGTTAGAAAGGAGGATGAACTGGAGGATAGAATATGCACTTTTATCTATGGAGATCCAGAACCTAGAAGAAGGAGGCAACTATGGAAGGATATAGTAGAACTAAATCCTGGTCACAAGTATGTATGGCATTGTATGGGTGATTTTTGTAACATCTCGTAATTTTTATTTTTAAATAATAATGTTTTGCTATAAGTAAATATATTTTTATTTGTTTAAAAATGATTATGTTTTACTAAAAATAATTAGACTTTTAAATAAAATAATTGTTGTGTTGCTTCAAATAATTATACTAGTCTCTAATGAATTTTTGTCATATTTTTAGAAATATTCTTTCTTTTATTATGTATAAAGATATTTATTTTTTAATTTATTTTATTAAATTTTTATCGAGAAAAATCATGATTTTAGAGTTCAACTAAAAGTTATTGAGAATGTACATTTTTAAAAATTTTTGAGATATTTTTGAATGAAAAATGAAATTTATATGAAAGAAAATCATATTAATCAAATATTAAATAATAATAATTATTATTTAAAATAAAAATAAATAAATAAAAGGGAAGGGGGAGATACACAAATAGACGGCGAAAATTTTAGAAAAAAAAAGTTAGATGAATAATAACTGAATAGTGAGTGAATAGTAACTTTTAACTTTCTCTTTAAATTTGGAGTGCTTATTGGCTTTCAATCTCAAAACTGAAGGTGTTATTGGACTCAGGACAAAGAATACTACAGTTTTGACTGATCATTTTTTCAAATTCACCGTTGAATCGCCGTAGATCTGAAGTAGAAAATCTCAGAAAAAGGTAAATTCTAAAACTCTTACTTAGAGATCTCAAATTAGAAATCTGACACCGTGGATGAATTCAGAAGTTAGATAAATATTAGGATATGTATTTCTTTCGGTCATTTGGTAACTTTCTATGTGGCGGTGAATAGTAAATTCTGGCATGAATAGTGGTGGTGAATAGTAATTTCCGGCGGTGAACAGTACCCTGAGCGTTGACCAAGATTCTGAGGTCATTTCTTAAGTTTTTGAACTCTCCGGACATGTTTGGTCAAATTCAACTTGGAAAAGTACAATTTAGGGTTGTCCAATCAGGAGCCTTGCCCTGTGAGTAGATACTTCTTTCTATGACTTGCCCTATTTTCTTCTTGAATTATAAATTTATTATTGTTTCTGATTATAAATTATTTACTATTATAAGTTTCTGAAATTTGTTTAAATATCTGTTATACTTACGAACTGGCACATAGTTCAAGAAGAGTATGGTTTTAAAAATGGATTTAGAACTCAATGAATATGTGGTTTTAAATGTGTTTATCGTTATTTGATAAAGTAGATATTATGTGCATGATGCATTGATTTGTAAAGCTATATACTTGTGAAAATAATGCATATCATATTATAAATGAGATTGAATGGCAAGCGTAAAGCTCATGGCGAGTTGCTTGATAATTTTACTTTCTATTTGATGAATATGCTTTAATATATATGTATTTATATGTATGGATGGAAATCGACGGGTTGTATGGCTTGTGATGGTACCAAATAGGGGACGCCCTATTAGCCTAAGTGAGCCGGGGGAGAGCCACTCCAACCGGGTGACAGTGGTAATGTGGTGAGGCAGGAGGGTGAGGTACTCACATTCTCTGTTTACTTATTGTGACTGTAGTCGAGGTCACTATGCATATAACAAATGAGTTATGTTTTCATGGCATTAACCAGATTGTCGAGTGAGGCAAGTGTATTAAAAGTGATGATTTTATCTCCAAATCTTAATATTTTACTATAGTTTATACAGCTGAGCTTAACAACATTTATTTAATGATCATACCGTGCAACATATAGTTTTGGATATCTGAATATCCGTTGATATTAGAATATTTGAAATACGGGTTTCATATGAATGTACTTCTGAACTGTATTTTCTATGTGACACATTTTAAAATAAAAGTATATCCATATGCTGACCTAAGAAGTCATAGGAGGAATTATTTGCTCACTGAGTTGTCAAACTCACTACACGATATTTCCACATTTTTCAGATAAGAATATCAAAGTATGATTTGACAGATAGGTGTTTTATTTTCTGGGTGAATCTACGTTGCTTCTAAGGCTCACGGTTTTTGAACTATACTGTATTTGTATTCTAGAGTGTGCTCTGAATGCTACAGGTAGGATCCTCGTTTCTGTTGTACTTTAATGTTTATAGATTTAGTATGTATATTATGTATACATGAGGGAAATGACAAAGAATTGAATTGTGTATATTTATGGAGAATGACAAAAAATGTTTATTTTATGTAACGTAAAATTAGAGGCATTACAAGTTGGTATCAGAGCATTAGGTTTCCCTGTGGCTAACAGAGTAAAGAATTCTGTAGTAGGACTTTGAGTATGAGTATGTAACTGCAGGCATATTTATACTCACGGTGCTGTTGTGGAATTCTATAGGGTGTCATCATTTTTATTTCCTTCCTTCTGATTATTTTCCTTAGATATGCGATGTTTAAACATCTATGCATATGTCATATATGGTACCTCTTGAGTGTGAACTACGAGTTCAGTTTTGAAATTCGTTTTGTTGAATAGTGAAAAAGAGAACCTTTTTGGGTAATTAGTTAAATATAAGAAGATTCTATCTGTACACAAAGGTAATGACTTGTTTGGATGTCAAGAAGGTTTGAATTGGTTGTTTGATATGCTTATGTGAAGCAATATGACGAATGGTTAATATGTTTGATAGTGGCTTATGATGTGATCGAGATTGTTAACTCCAAGATAACAGCTTGTAATAAAGTGAGTATTTTTGAAATAGATGTAAATATCTTTTTGGATGGATGAGTTGAAACCTATGTATATAAATAAATTTGGCAAGCAGTGGGATGGATTGAATTTGAGAGCAAGGAATCTATGAAGATAATTCAGTGATAGATTTTGTTGATATAAAGGATTCGAAGACAGTTTAATTTTCAATAATATTTTGTACAAACATTATGAGAAATAAAGGTTTGCTCATAGAAATTTAAAATTTGAGATATACAAGAGGGGTAATTCATGTGAAGGACTCTTGGATAGATGTAAGATTTTCATGGTTGATTGTTCATACATGTCATAAGCATGTTAAAAAATAAAGTCAAAATGGGTTGACTTTATTTAATTGTTTTGAAGTATGTTCTAGCTGATATAGTATGAAGATAGCATCAATAGCAGAAAATGTTAGTAAAAGGGTTGCAAGTAGTGAACAAGCAAGGAATCAAGTACCTAGTAATTTAATTTTACCTTTAGCAGCTATAAGTTATTACATAAAGGGTGCCAAGGATATTTGGCAGTGGTGAGAAATGTTGACATAAAGTTTATCAATGTAGATCAAGTTCCAGTGGTTAAAGAATTTTCTAATGTATTTCCTAAAAAATTGTCAAGATTATCCTAAAACGTAAAATAGAATTTAGTATTGACTTACTTCTTAGAAGCCAAGCAGTATTTATACCCCCATATAGAATGGCACCGGCTGAACTTAAGGAATTGAAGAATCAATTGTAAGACCTGTTAGACAAGGGATTTATATACCTTAATACCCTCCTTGAGGTACTCTAGTCCTATTTTGTAAAAAGAAGGATAAATCATTACGATTATGGATAGATTACAGACAGCTGAATAAGGTGACAGTGAGTAATAAATACCCATTACCTTATATAGATGATTTGTTTGACCAGTTATAGAGTGCTCAATGTTTTTTTTTAAAATATGATTTAAGATCTGAGTATCATCAATTGAGGATAAGGGAAGATAATATTTCAAAAAAAAAACTGCTTTCAGGATTCGGTATGGGTACTATGAGTTCTTAGTAATGACATTTGGTTTGAAAAATACCTCAACTGCATTCATGGATTTAATAAATAGAGTACTTAAACTGTTCCTGGATTGATTTATTATTATAGTTATTCAAGATATAATAGTATATTCCAAAAGTTTAAAGGATCATAAGCAATATTTGAAGACAGGTTTACAAACTCTGAGGAAGTATCAATTATATGCTAAGTTTTAAAAATGTGAATTCTGACTTAATAGTGTTACTTTCCTAGGGCATGTGGTTACTAAGGATAGTATTTAAGTTGATCCTAAAAATAGTAGAAGCGGTGCAGTAATGGCCACGCCTTACCACAATTACAAAGATTTGTAGTTTTCTTGGTTTAACAGGTTATTACCATAGATTTGTTAAAATTTAAAAAAAAAATTGTTGCTCATTTGATGTGATTGTCAAAGAAAAGAATAAAGTTTGACTAGTCAGATGAATGTAAGAGAAGTTTTCGGAAATTAAAAGAATGTTTGACTATGACGCTAGTACTGTTTATTCCTTCAAGTACTGAAGGATACATGGTATATTATGATGCATCAAGAATTGGATTAGGGTGTGTGTTGATGTAACATTGTCGAGTCATTGCATATGTATGTAGACTCTGAGGGAATTCTGAGATCGGACAAGTGATTGTGTGTATCTAATAAAGAAGAGTTTAAGAAAGAGATTTTAGAGGAAACCTATAGATCCATATATACCATTCATCCTGAGGTAACAAAAATGTAGAAAGATCTAAAAAAAATTATTGGTAGGACGGTATGAAAAAAAAAGATATAGTTGATTATGCCTCTCGATATTTAACTTGCCAGCAGGTAAAAGCAGAACATCAAAAGTCTGTTGGATTACATCAGCAGATAGAGATACCTGAATGAAAATGGGAGATAATACCTTTAGATTTTGTTACAGGGCTACCGCGGACATCAAAGAGGGTTTGACTGAATGTGAATGATCATTGATAGGTTAACTAAATCAACATATTTTCTACTAGTGAAAACCACATGTAACGTAGCTCAATATGCAAATCTATAGTCGAATGAGATAGTGAGATTTCATGAAGTACTGATATAGATTATTTTTGATCGAGGACCACAGTTCACAATTTGTTTTTTTGAAAGCCTTCCAAGAAGCTTTGGGTATGAAAATAAATCTTAGTACTGCTCTCCATCCTCAAACAGATGGATAGTCTGAGTGAACCAACCAAATATTGGAATACATGCTTCAGGTATATGTCTTTAATTTTCTAGGTAGTTGGAAATTTTTTTTTCCCTAAGCTGAATTTGCTTATAAAAATAGCTACCAAGTCAGTATACAAATAATACCATTTGAGATTTTACATGAAACATCGTAGATTTTCTAATAGGTGAGTGAAAAAATGACATAAATTATGGTATGGATAAAAAACTATAATTTGTCTATAAATTTATCGATTGTATAATATAGTTATACAATGTAAATTTATGACTATTTTCATATGTTGAGATTGTGACTTGGGTGATGTTTGATATTTGGATAGTATGTCAATAAAATATATGAATGTGTGGGAAGTGAATTGAGATAGATAGGTAGTAGACATGTTAGGAATTGTGAAAGTAAGATATGTTAAGATTGCTTAAGAATTGACTAGAAATGAAGAAGTGTTATAAGAGGAGGATGTGAGCATTTTTGGTTTACTTGAGGATAGGTAAAACAAAATTAGGAAATTTATAATTTCAATATGTTGAAAGTGATTAATGGAGGAAATCTTAGAGAAAATTGGACCTTTAACTTTTCATGATATAAGGTGGTGAATTTGGGTATCGTAATAAAATAAAAAGTTCACATGAGAATAAATAATTAATAAATGCATTATCGTGCTTTGAGGAATATAATAAAGTGAATTAGTGGTGTTGAAGTTTTTGAAGAATGTAATAAAGTGAATTGTGGTATTGAAATTTTTGAGGGATAACATATGAGAAGTAGGTTTCAAATTAATCTTTGAACTCTTAATTTGAAAATATAGATAATATTTTGAGAATCATATCTGGAATAATGTTAAGTGATTTAAATGTTTGTGTTAAGGGTTTATATCATGTTAAATTGAGTTTAGTATATAAGATGTAAATTATGTTGAGATTGAAAATTCATGTGTGAATGATTGTTGAGAAAAGTTTTTTTAGAACAACGGGCTAGTTAAATGGATGTGATATGAATTATAATGATAGATTAAGACGAAGAGATTCATGTGAGAATAAAAAATGACTTGATAAAAGTATGGAATAAGAAAATTTGATTACCTTATATGGATGTGTACGTATTCTTTTATGTGTATGGTTCCTAATTATATCGACTTATGGATATAAATATGTGAAATTGTGGATAGTTCAGATAATAGTGAAGATGATAAACAAAAGAGATGTCCCCAATAGGTTGAACAGTGAGGTTAATAATTCTATTTTATGCCTTGGCCTCATTCCCTACTTATGATAGGATGGTTTAAAATTCGGAGACCGAATTTCTTAAGGGGGGAAGAATGTAACATCCCGTAATTTTTATTTTTAAATAATAATGTTTTGCTATAAGTAAATATATTTTTATTTATTTCAAAATGATTATGTTTTACTAAAAGTAATTAGACTTTTAAGTAAAATAATTGTTGTGTTGCTTCAAATAATTATACTGATTTTTAATGAATTTTTGTCATATTTTTAGAAATATTCTTTCTTTTATTATGTATAAAGATATTTATTTTGTAATTTAATTTATTAAATTTTTATCGAGAAAAATCATAATTTTAGAGTTCAACTAAAGGTTATTGAGAATGTACATTTTTAAAAATTTTTAGGATATTTTTGAATGAAAAATAGAATTTATATGAAAGAAAATTATATTAATCAAATATTAAATAATAATTATTATTATTTAAAATTTAAAAAAATAAATAAAAGGGAAGGGGGAGATAAACAGATAGACGGCGAAAATTTTAGAAAAAAAAGTTAGATGAATAATAAGTGAATAGTGAGTAAATAGTAAATTTCAACTTTCTCTCTAGATTTGGAGTGCCTATTGGTTTTCAATCTCAAAATTGAAGGTGTTATTGGATTCATGACGAAGAATACTATAGTTTTGACCGATCAGTTTTTCAAATTCACCGTTGAATCGCCGTAGATATGAAGTAGAGAATTTCAGAAAAAGGTAAATTTTAAAACTCTTACTTAGAAACCTCAAATTAGAAATCTGATACCGTGGATGGATTCAGAAGTTAGATAAACATTAGGATATGTATTTCTTTCGGTCATTTGGTAACTTTCTATGTGGCGGTGAATAGTAAATTCTGGCGTGAATAGTGGCGGTGAATAGTAATTTCTGGCGGTGAACAGTACCCTGAGCGTTGACCAAGATTCTGAGGTCATTTCTTAAGTTTTTGGACTCTCTGGACACGTTTGGTCAAATTCAACTTGGCAAAGTACAATTTAGGGCTGTCCAATCAGGAGCCTTGCCCTGTGAGTAGATACTTCTTTCTATGACTTGCCCTATTCTCTTCTTGAATTATAAATTTATTATTGTTTCTGATTATAAATTATTTACTATTATAAGTTTCTGAAATTTGTTCAAATATCTGTTATACTTACGAACTGGCACATAGTTCAAGAAGAGTATGATTTTAAAAATGGATTTGGAACTCAATGAATATGTGGTTTTAAATGTGTTTATCGTTATTTGATAAAGTAAATATTATGTGCACGATGCATTGATTTGTAAAGCTATATACTTGTGAAAATAATGCATGTCATATTATAAATGAGATTGAATGGCAAGCGTAAAGCTCATGGTGAGTTGCTTGATAATTTTACTTTCTATTTGATGAATATGCATTAATATATATGTATTTATATGTATGGATGGAAATCGACGGGTTGTATGGCTTGTGATGGTACCAAATAGGGGACGCCCTATTAGCCTGAGTGAGCCGGGGGAGGGCCGCTCCAACCGGGTGACAGTGGTAATGTGGGGAGGCAGGAGGGTGGTGTACTCACATTCCCTGTTTACTTATTGTGACTGTAGTCGAGGTCACTATGCGTATAACAAATGAGTTATGTCTTCATGGCATTAATCAGATTGCCGAGTGAGGCAAGTGTATTAAAAATGATGATTTTATCTCCAAATCTTAATATTTTACTATAGCTTATACAGCTGAGCATAACAACATTTATTTAATGATCATACCGTGCAACATATAGTTTTGGATATCTGAATATCCTTTGATATGAGAATATTTGAAATACGGGTTTCATATGAATGTACTTCTACACATTTTAAAATATAAGTACATCCATATGCTGACCTAAGAAGTTATAGGAGAAATTATTTGCTCACTGAGTTGTCAAGCTCACTACACGATATTTCCACATTTTTCAGATAAGAATATCAGAGTATGATTCGACAGATAGGTGTTTTATTCTCTGGGTGAGTCTACGTTGCTTCTAAGGCTCACGGTTTTTGAACTATACTGTATTTGTATTCTAGAGTGTGCTATAAATGCTACAGGTAGGATCCCCGTTTCTGTTGTACTTTGATGTTTATAAACTTAGTCTGTATATTATGTATACATGAGAGAAATGACAAAGAATTAAATTGTGTATATTTATGGAGAATGAAAAAAAATGTTTATTTTACGTAATGTAAAATTAGGGGCGTTACAATTTTAATGAAATATTGTATCAATGTGAAAAAGAAGGTGTGAGGTTACCAAATAAGAAACAGATTGAGATTTTTAAGAGTTTTTTGCTAGAAAATAACCTCTATGATTCACCTATTAAAGGCTGCAAATTCATTTGGTGTAATATGAAGGAAGAAGGAGGGGTTAAGGAGAGAATAGATAGACATGTAGCAAATAATATGTGGCTAAGAAAATACAAGAATGCTAGTGTTGTTGCCTTTCCAACAATGGGATCAGACCATAGCCCTATAATCTTAATCACAAAGCCCTATCCTCAAAAGAGAGAAAAAAGATTTAGATTTGAGACCTACTGGGCAGATCACGAAGATTTCAAGGGGGAAGTTGAGAAGAACTAGAGCAATAGCGAAAACAGTAAGAACCTAGCAGATTTGGCAAAAAAATTACCAACATAGCTGATCACTTAGAGGGCTGGAAAAAGGAAAAGTTTAAGAGAGTATGTGTACAGATTACCAAACTAAAAAGAAGATTGCAACAAATTCAGAATGGTGTGCAATGCAAGAAGGTGATGGAAGACATGAAAAGAGTCAGTGAAAGAATTAATTGTTAATGGAGACAAGAAGAAAAATTTTGGGCCCAACGAGCTAGAATTAAATGGTTAGAATGTGGAGATAAAAACACCAAATTTTCTCACCACTCCACCATGTAGAGGAGATCTAACAATATCTTGAGAATTAAAGATGAAGAAGGAAACTGGAAAGAGGGGGAAGAGAACATACATAACATTTTTTAGAATTTCTATATAAAGCTATTTGAATCTACTAATCCAGGGGACTTTCCTAGCCTTGAAGAGGAAATTTTCAAATACATCACAGCAGATGAATGAAGGGCTATTAAGAGAGGTAATAGAAGAAGTAGAAAAAGCTGTCTTCAACCTTGGGGTCATGATAGCTCCAAGTCCTAATGGCATGAGTGTTATTTTTTATCAAAAGTCATGGGAGGTGTTGAAAATAGATGTATACAATGCAGTAAAGAATTTCAACACCCGGAGACTATTGGACAGTTTCGTCCCATTAGCTGCACTAATTTTAGCTATAAAGTCATTTCAAAGATAATTGTAAACCAGATGAAATCTCTTATGAATGGCTTGATTTACCAAAACTAAAGTGCATTCGTTAGTGGGAGGCTTATACATGACAATATTCTACTTTTACAAGAAGCATTTCATGTCTTGAAGCATAACAAAAGCAAGAAGAAACATTACATGGCCATAAAACTGGATATGACCAAAGTCTATGATAGATTAAAGTAGAATTTCTTAAGGAAAGTTATGGAAACCATAGGTTTTGATGAGAAGTGGATATGATTGATTATGAGTTGTGTAACTTCTGTCAGCTACAGAATTAAGGTGAATGGGATTTTGGGTCCAATTTTTTATCTTCAAAGGGGCTTGAGACAAGGAGACTCTTTATCTTTATATCTATTCATAATGGCAGCTGAAACTCTTTCAAAGAGAATAACAAAAGTAGTGGAAAACAAGAAAATTAATATGTTTACAGTAGCAAAAAAGTTCCCCTGAATTGTCACATCTATTCTTTACTAATGACTCTCTATTTTTTGCGGTTGCTGATGAAAAAGAGGCCAAAAACTTAAGAAGGCTCTTAGATGATTATTTAAGACATTTGGGGCAGCTGATTAAGTTTGGAAAATCTGGCATTATTTTTAGCAAAGTCACACCAGCTATTATTAGAGAGAAGGTACAAAGGGAGTTTAACATATCTATTTGGGTTAACCCAAATAAATACATGTAATTGACTCTACTTAATGAAATTTTTTTTTATTGTTGTTGTTGTTGTATTGTCGAATTATGAAAAGTTCTTAAAATTGCTGTACGTAGGCCACTAAAATTTGGAACATTTTGGGTTGTCCAAGCAATAAATATTTACCTAGTTGCAGTTGGATATGAAATTAGAAAATTGATGTTCTCCATATTTGTTATTAGTTCAATCCGACATTGCTTTGCTATTGTATTGAAAATTTGCATCTTACCATTTTTTCTTCTTCCTCTTTGGGGTTGTATCGGGGTTTTGTAGATTTTTTTTTCTTTATTTGGGCTATTTTTAAAGGAGTGCAGAAATAATATTAGATAATGGTTTCCTTCTGTTTGAGACCTTTTATCTTTTAATTTGAAGATATGATCTTTGTGAAGAAAATATTATATGCAATAATTTCTGTGGAGACTGTTTGCAGCGGGGAAGCTGGAACTATAGTATACAATTCAACTGATTCACAAAAGGGGGCGAAGAAAGAGTTAGCATCCAAAAAGTGTTAACTTGAAGTAGCACCAAAACGAAGGCATCGAGAAAGAAGTGTTAACAGCATTGCTAAGTTTTCATTGTTAGGATTAGCTAATTTTATTTGTACCTAGTTACTCTCTCTCTCTCTCTTTGAAATGTAAGTAGTTATATTATATTGAATATTTGTTAATGATACTATATTTTTTATTATTATTTTAGTAAAATATCTAATTTATATATTATATTTTTTATTTATTGATTATTATTTTTGTAGTAATATCTGTAAATTTTAATAATAATAAAAAATTATATATTAGACTTTCAATAATAACTAAAGTCATAATTAAAAGTTGAGTCACCTCTGAACGTTTTCTTTTAGTGACAATCTATTAAAGTTGTCAATAAAAATGAATATTTAGTTGTTAGTTGTGACTATTATGATTTTAGTGGTAATTTTTATGTTATTCAGTGGCACAAAGTTTTCATTAAAATAGATTTACAGTGGTAACTCCGAAAGTCGTTATTAAAAATGTTCAACGGCAAAGTTCTCACTAATGTCGCGACAATTTTAATTATTATTGAAAACATGTTTTCTTATAGTGTGAGCTCTTGAACTTGCTTCTTCAAATGCCTATGACTCTTTGCTTGGATGGATTTTCAAGGCTTATAATATATTGTTAGAGAGATCTTTCAAAGCGCTTCAATTTCATACAAAATTTAGCCTAATTTGAGTTCATCTTCAAGGTTCAAAAGTCTAATTTACTTTACTGCTATCATTTTCAAATTCTGCGCTTTGAGCTTCCTTATGTGTTTTTCCTCCTTTTAGCTGTTCCTGATATTTGCCTACCAAAATTCAAATTAAAAGGCCTTCAATTCTCATTAAAAAAATATTTATCAAACCATAAATACTTGCATTCAAATCTACTCAAAAGACAAGTAAAATTATATCAAAACAAAGGCTAGAAATCTCGAGACAAATAAGTACAATGATAAATTTAAACAATTCACATAAGCATAAGGGAATAAGAGGATTGAAGCCTTAAACCTACTACAAAAGTAGCCAGGTCACACTACTAATCAAACTTAACATAGTCCACAACATAATTAAGTCGACAAAACATAGTAGCTCACATATAGATCACAAGTTTAGAGCACTTTCATCATCATTGACTTTCAACATTGGAAGATGCTGATGTGAACCCCTATATGAATTTTATCAAGAATAGTAAGACTCATAATTAATATGAGATTCAATTTAAAGGATTGTGTTATATTTCAGATTTCTAACAAAAAAAATAAAAGACAAAAGATATTGACACATTATTTATAAAGAGATAAAAATTAAAAGTATAAAAAAATGTAGACGCTACACTCAAGAAAATAGAAGAAAATTGTGAGTGATAAGTCTTACTTGAATGCCAAAAAAAAATCTTGATAAGTTTAAAAATGTTCTTTAAAGAATCAAATACAAAACACTCTCAATATTATTAACAATGATCTCAATAATAATTTGAATTGTTCAAGAGTATACATGTCTATTTATAGACTAATTACCTAGACAAATAAGAAAAATTAAATAGGAAAATTCTAAGTCTTCCAGTCAGATAAAGAAACCATTAAATAGAAAACTATTCTAGTAAAAAAAGTAAAAATAAATATAAATAAATAAGAAAAACCTAGTCTAATAAATTAGACTTCAAATGAGTTTGCACCCCATTTTTATTCATTAGTTGTGCTCACATTATTTTCCCCTTCTTGAAAAGAAACTTTTCTCAAATCATCAAGTACATCAAAATGAGTTTAATCAATAACAATCAAACATGTACTTACATTATACTTACCTGGAAGGTCTTGCTTGTAGGCATTGTCATTGTTTCTTTCAATCATTTGAAACATACCATATCCTCTTTGAAGTAGTTTATAATGCCTTTGAGGTAAAAATATTTCTTTTCTCATATACAATCAAACCTAATCTTCAGGTTCAAATACAATTCTTTTGTACCATTTTTTAACTTGGTTGGCATATAGTTTAATTTTTCTCTCAATTTTTTGTCGAGCCTTCTTATATATATATTTAACAAAATTAGCTTTCTTCTTTCTATCTAAGTTAACATTTTCAGCCATAGGTGAAGGAGTTAGATCCGAAGGAGTTAATGGATAAAAACTATACACAATTTCAGAAGTTAAAAAATTAGTTGCAAAATGTGCACTCTTATTATATACAAACTCAACATGTTGCAAACAGTCTTTCAAAAAAAAATCAGACATAATATTTCTAAGTATGCCATGCAATTTCACAATTTTTTTGAAAAACAAATCAAAAATATGTGATGCATTATCAATTTTATGACATGATATGAAATGTGTCATTTTGAAAAACTTATCAACAACAATATATATATAATCCCTACCTTTTATTGACCTAGATAAATCCAACACAAAACCTATAGGTATGGCAATCCAAGGTTCACTAGACATATACAAAGGAGTATCTAAACCGCGAGAATTCATCTTAGACTTAACTTGTTTACAAACGATAAACTGCTCATATATTTGTTTTACATAATGTTTCAAATGTACATCATCTAATGTCTTAGTTATGCCAAAATGCCTCATCAAACCACCTGTATAAGCTTTCATAACAAGTGAGTCACACAATAAACATTTAGGCGTACATAGTTTATTTCCTCTAAATAGAAATTAATTATTCCTAAAGAACTTATTAAATGCCACTTTCTCACATCCATTGAATACATTACCTTGTAAAAGAGAAACTTTAATGTTGGGTTAAGGAGAGTTAAGCTCATTAGTATAATCATAGGTAGATTTGGAAACAAAAATTTCTTTGATCTCACTTTCTCTTACATAAAAATTCATTTGTTTTCTTTTGGTTTTTCTTTTAAATACCGAATTTGCTCTCTTATTTTCTCTCTTAATTTTTTTGACCTCTATCTCCTTTTCTTTCATAATTTACTTAAACTTTCTTTCTTTTTCTCTAATTATTTTCTTGACCTCTCTCTCTTTTTCTCTTTTTAATTTTTTTAGCCTCTATCTCATTTTCTCTCATAATTTTCTCAACTTCTTTCTCTTTTTCTCTCTTATTCTTTTTTGCTTCTGTTTTTATTTCATAATGTTCTCATTCGGTCTTTCTTCTTCTCTTTTATTTTCACTCATTTTCTTTTCTTCAATCTCTTTCTTTTGTAACTCACTTGATCATCGTAATAGTCTTTAATACTTTTCGACCCTTGAGTAAGGCTTTCCAACCTTTTAAATAACTCTCTATGGTAGTGACTTGGAATGAACCGTCTCTTCATAACCATTTTCATCTCTTTCCATGTTTCAATGGGCTTTTCACCATTCCATTTTCTGCCTAACCCCACCAAATAATCACATAGTTAGTAAATTTCTTAGCAATCAACTTTACCTTTTTCAACTCAAAATAGTTGTATAAAAAAAAACACCAACTCCATCCTTTTCTCCTATTTTAGATAAGCTTTAGGGTCATTTTTTCCTTGAAACGATGGAACCTTCATGTTAATACTATCCAAGTTATTATCTTCCATGTTCCTATCTTTTCTAAACCTCCCACTATATCTCTTATGGCTAAAACTCATATCCCTATCATCTTCATCAAACCCATCTCCATAATACTCTTCATCTTTAACACTCTCCCTCAATTGAACTCTCCCCCTCCTATGTATATTGGGAGTGTTTTGTGACTCCTACACATGTGCATTCTCTATCCAATTTTTCCGTTCATGAACCTGCCCCATCTTTGCTCTAAAAAATTGTCTCTTCTCACTCACTAAATCTTCCATCATCAACTTCGGATCTGCCATTCCTAACATACTTTCAAAGGTATTTTTGTTGTGTGACATGATTTTTTAGTAAAACAATGTTAGACTAAAAATAACTAAACCTCACAATATTAACTCATGTGTTTCTCTCAAGATTAATGTCACTCACACTCGTGCTTATTCAAATTTAACTTTTACCCTCTTATGAGCTCACACTCTCTTATCCTTTGCCACTTAGTCCCATCTTTTAGTTCTTTATTGAACTTAAAAAAATTCAAACAAAAATTTTCTTGTAACAATCTAAACTTAACTAATCAATTCACAAGAGTGAGAATGCAAAGATTAAAAGAAAATAAAAAAAAAACAAAATTTAAGGAGCAAAGAGAACAAAGCAACAGAACTTAGAAAAAGAAATATTGAAGACAAGAAAGAAAACAATTGAGATTGGAGAATCAAACCAAGAAATAAAATGAAACAAAAAAATCAAAGAAAGAGAACCAATCAATATACAAAAATCAAATATAAGAAAACAAAAACAATTGTGATAGGAGAATTAAAGTAAGAAAGCAAAAGAAATAGGAAGATCAAAGCAAGAAAAGCAATTGATGTAGTTAGAATTTCAACAAAACTAGATTCTTACCCTTTTTTTCTTCTTTTTTTTATTTTCAAAAATTTGCACACTTTTTTTTATCTTTTTTTTTCAAATTTTTTTTCATATATGTACGTGAACCAATAACACAAGAAATTAAAAAAAAGATAAGAAGAATAAATAACACAACAACAAAAATCACAAGATAGAAAGTTGGAATAATAACACAGACAATTAAATAGGATATATCAAACCTGACTTAGAACTTAAACTCTGATACCAAATTATGTAAACCCTTAATATAAATCTCACCAAGAGAAATGAGACCTAGAATCAATATAGGATCCAATTTAAAAGATCATGTTTTAATTAAAATTTATAACAAAATAATAAAAGAAAAAGGACCTTGACCTATTATTTATAAAGAAAAAATAAAATATATAAGAAAATATTGTAGATGCTACACTTAAGAAAAGAAAAAAAAAATTGTGAGTGATAAGTCTTGCTTGAACACCAAGAGAAAATATTGATAAGTTCAAAAAATTTCTTTGAAAAATCAAAGTGAAAACACTCTCAATATTATTAATAATATCTTAATAATAATATGATAGTTCAAGAGCATACATGCTTATTTATAGGTCAATTCCCTAGACGAATAAAAAAACTAAATAGGAAAATCATGTGTCTTCTAATCAAAAAAGGAAACCATCAAATAAGAAAATGTTCTAGTCAAAGTAAAAATAAAAATAAAAATAAATAAATAAGAAAAATAACTTAAATTGGGTCATTAAATAACTCTTCGATTCTGAGCCTTTATTTAGTTTTCAGCCTTCAGTTTTCTCACCTTTTGTGGCCATAGTTAGATTGGCTAATTTTAGCCCATATTTTTAATGCCATGGCTAGTCTTGACCCATATTTTTAATGACATTGACTAATTTTTTCTCTCCTTTATTAGTGATGCATTTTTCTCCTTGTTGGGCTTCCAACATTAAATCATTAAATACTTTTTTGAATCTTTTAGCCAAAACACTTGTAATAGGTCCAAATGGAAGTTGAAGTAGGTTTGTACTCCATTTTCATTTATTAGTCATGCTCACATCAAATGTCAACCTGGTCTTTATGAAACAAGGTTTTCTCATTATCTTCATCATTCATGGCGAAGTTTGAATCCAACAATGCTCTTTTCATGTTGCCTAATTTTAGTTTACAAGATGAAAATCAATAAAAATAAACCACATGATATTAATGATTAGTTAAAGTGAAACATAAAAGAATAAAATAAGAAAAATTCAAAATATGATGTAAATCATAGTCAAGAAATAACTTTAGTGTGCCTATGAGAGAATGTTTTTGTGCATAATGCTTACGTGTCTTAAATTAAAAATCATTCATGAGGTAGGTTGGCTGTAACATCCCTCAATTTATTCTAATGGTATGACAATTTCGTAATAATTAAAGAAATTAAGGGCAAAGTCATATTCTATTGGTGTGGCAATCTCGTAATAATTAGAGAAATAAGGGGTAAAGTCATATTCTCATGGTATGGCATTTATGTAATTTCATTAAAATAGCATTGAATTTATGTAATTTTATGGAGGATGGCATTTGTGTAAATATGGATGATGGCATGGGCATTTTGGAGATAAAGAGGTGATAAGGTAGGGGTTGGAAGGGAAAAAAATAAAATGAAATAAAATAATGGAAGATAAGAAACTCAATAAGTGATCAAAGGGGGAGAGGGATCAGAAAACAAAAAAAAAACGTAGGCAAGAAGGAGAAGAGGAAGAAGGAAGAAGGAGGAAGGAGGAAGGAGAGAGAGAAAGAATAGAGAAAGGGATCAAAAAGAAGGAATCCAAGGAGTTAAGGTAGGTTTAACATTAATTTACTATGAAGATTGTAATTTTGATGACATATGTGTGTATGAATACTTGTAAGCTTTTGTTGAGGGAGGTATATTATGCATGTATTGGATTGATCATATGAATATCCATGTAGAGCAAAGGTTTGGATGCATATGTATTGCTTGTTTTGTGCTGAAAATTGACTTTGGATGGATGAAATTCGATGGTCTGTATGAATGAATCTGTATTTCCAGATTTAGGTCGAATTAGAAGATGTATCCAACATAAAGGTTGTAGATCTCTGTCCTATGGTTAACGAGTGAAGAAAGGTCAAATTTAACGCACAGAATGGTGATTCTATTTTCGGACACATTTTTGACCTGTTTATGTTTATATTCTGTAAACATAGTAAACATTAAAGTTGTAGATAATTTTATTAGCTTTCTAACGACACCAAAATTACCTTAATCGGAGTTGAAATGAGTGAGTTATGATCTTTTTAGTAAGGAAAGGTCTGGCTGGACGGAAATCTGGGCTGTAAGGAAAACCCGAAGCACGACCGTGCTTGGTGACACGGCCAGGCCGTGCTTCGGGTTGTTTTGTGATTTTTTCAGCATGGTTTACACAGTTTGAAGCACGGCCATGCTTGGTGACACGGCCAGGCCGTGCTTGAGGCTGTTTGTGCTCTGTTTTACATTTTGAATGCTCTAAATGAACTCCAATGAATGGATGATGTTAAGGGAAACTAAAATACAAATAAATACATTTTCAATGATGCATTTTAGTATGGATTCCATCCTTTTATTATGAGAAATTAAATCACATATTGCATATAGATAAGATGTATGTGAGATGGATGCATGATGCATTGATGAGAATCATATAGATGAGATGTATGTGAGATGGATGCATGAAGCATTGATGATATTCATAAAGATAAGATGTGTGTGAGATGTATACAAGATGCATTGATGAGATGCATATGAATGAGAAGTGTGTGCATGTGTGAAATACTTGCATAGTAAATGGATGAGGTATATGCAAATGAGGCATGTGTGTGTGTTGTATGTATGTTTCATTAAAGAAAATATAAGAATGAATGATCTAGTGAAAGGCATGTATGATATATGGAAAAATTGTATATTCATGTGATGCATGATATCAAAGGTGTATGTGATGCATATGAAGTGAATGCTTAAAAGCATAAGTGGCATATGTGATGGTGTGATGTGTGAGTGATACACCTATATCTTAAAATGAAATATTGGAATGATCCTTATGGCGGCAAGGTGACCCGGCGACATGCGGTACCTTGTGGTGGTAAGGTGACCTGAGAGGTCGAAATGGCTGTTAGACGGTACCAGATAGGGGACGCCCTATTAGCCTTGAGTGAGCCATGGGTTATGGCCACTCCGACCAAGTGACAGTAACCTATTAACAACCAAGAAATGTTTGGTGTTGTATATTGTATGCATTTCAATCATTTTATATTATATGCATTGATTATAGCCTTAAATATTGATTTCTGTAGCTTATACAGCTGAACACGTCACTTGTTTTACTTTCATTATAAATTGTTAATGTTAGACCTATTGAGATTTTATTCTCATTAATTTTGGTGATGTGTTCAGATAATAGCAACTGAGATGCCTACACTGATGTTAAAGGTACAGATAGTGGACGTGCCCCTCTTGGGCCAGTTCACCATCTGACAAGATGTAATGATAATGAACGTAGAAGAGATCCCGGCGTCAGCATCACCCCATCTATCACCCTATGCACCCTAAAGGTGTGGTGCTAGGCCAAGGCCTAGTCAGTAGAATGTACATTATGTAATATAACCAGTGTATATTTTTGGAAGAATAATTCCTAGTGTGTTACTCTTGTATAACTCTAATACTGATGTAATCTCTTGTGGAGTGATTATATAAATATGTGGTATTTTATTCTTATGGCTTAGTAAGATTAAGAAATAAACCAAGATAAAACTGAACGCATATATAAAAAAAAATCTGGCTCTTACATTGGCTATGTGGAGAAAATATTTCTAAGACAGGAAAGTAGAGGCACCATTATTCATCAAGTATATGAGCATTTCATTTTTTTTTCAATTCCTTATTTGTTTTTTGGGTGAAAATGAACATAGGCATCTATTGTAATATTTAATCTTTCAACCTTTTGAAGATTCTATATCTTAGTGCTTAACTAAACAATTACTTAGTCTAATTCATTTCAATTTGTTATCTCACTTCTTCCTATAGAATGTACTTAAGGAATGATTTTAAAAAAATAAAAAATCATTTATAAGTAAATATATGAGATCTTAGTACTTAATGATAGAAGTATGCTCAAGTCATATATAATGATGACGTGGTACTCACAGAACTGTCGGTAAAAATATGAGATCTCCTCTTCCTTAAGGTAGTACTCTTCTCTAAGAACTAAAAAAAAATGATTTTATGAGATGCTAAAAGACCAAAGTAGTAACCAAGAAACATATAAAATAAGATAGCACAAGGAAATAAGGAAAAAGCCATGGGAATGGAAGTCCTAACAGTAGCAGAAAGACTTAAAAGGAGATCAATATCATAGCAATAAATGATATAAATTTCATCCAACAACTTGTATTTATATTGTTAGATTCATTTATGCATTTATATGATATACATAACTAAGTTTTAGAGAGTGTATTTACAAAAAACCAAACCTAATTGATAGCTAAGTATGAACATAAAAGGGTTCAAATTGAAGGTAGAGCCAAAATTTTCATGAGAACTATCATAAGATCTTGTATATAAATTGAATACAAATTTTGCAAAATGGTCCTATGAGAAATATATATTGTGACTTATTTTGTTAAATGTTCATAGGGCTTTGTAGGCATTGTAAAAAATTGGTTCATTTTGTGGCAGCACAAAAAAATGATCCATATTTTTTGTTGTAGTTAGTATAAGGATTTGAGTTCATACCAAACATTTCTCATTAATTTTATTTTTTTACAATATAGATTTGTTTATATTCAATTTCTTGAGCAACAAAACTGCTCCAAAGTGACCTTTTCCAACTTATCTTTGAAGCATCCCTTTAATCAATTGGTGCCTTCTCTCCAGTCTTAGAATTTCTCTATAATAAAACATCATTGTCACTAAATCGTGGACGAAACATGCACATGAGATTATATAAGAGAGTAGGTTATGAATAAATCTCAACGTTAGTTCCTTAACTTCTACAAATGATCGAGAACTGTATGTATCTTTTTTTGTTTGCTTAGCTCTGTTTTGTTTATATGTTGAAATTTTTTCATGCTTTTAACTTTATAATTAGTTTTGTCACATATCGTATCAGAACCCTATTTAAATTTGCTATTACATAGTTTTTGAAAATCATCTGACCCAAAAAAGCAACAAAATGCCTTCAGTCATCGTCAATGACTATGGAAGGTGGATGTGCTAATCTTTCTTTGTCAGTACTATACATAGATTAGTAGTTGAGCAAATGACTCCTCTAATTTTTGTACAGCTTTTGCATAGTGGCATTGATGAACATATCAAATTGTTAATATATAGTTGCACCAATCTTAAATTTTTCCTATAACCATAAACCCAAAGGTGCTAAATTTATTATATATATATATATATATATATATATGAACATAAGTACGATAAACAATTATGCTAGTTATTACCTTCACTCTTAACAATATATATTCTTCACATTGTTCCAAACTTGGGTCCAATCCCTCTCGTTTGAGGGATAAGTGCATCATACGATGTACCAAATGTAGTTGACAAGATCCATAAATCCTTTTCTCATAGTTCAAAGGATACCGTTGGGGATCTCAATTTGAATTTTTTTTCCACTCCTTGTATTTTCATCCACTTTAATACACTTATGCAATCCCCTTATATTCTTCAATATATTACAAGAAGCTGTGAATGAACAACTATGGTCTTAGTCACATATAAATTAATCGTGACTAACACATGTCAAGTATTTTATTTGCATACTTGCATTGAACGTTGAGAAATTGGTGCGGTGGGTTGTGTCTAGGTCTCTTCATTGTAATAACCCTCAACTAATAAAACCTTTGAAGGTTAAGTATAAATAATTTAAAACAAAGAAAGTTGAGAACAATGTAAAATTTTAGAGCGTTTCCGACCTTTTCTTCTGACCTTTCGTCACTCATATAAGCATAACTCTCTCATATGAAATCTAAATTAAGTGCTTCCAATTTCTAATGAAATATAAGACATATATCTACAACTTTGATGTTGGGAAATTTTGCAAATTCCTTGAATATGATAGTGAGAAGAGGCAAAATCTGAAACATAGTGTGGTCTGGACCTTTTCTCACTATTTTATGCATAACTCCTTCATATGAACTCCAAATTAGGTGATTCAAGTGGCTACAGAAAGCTAAGAGAAAGGGATACAACTTTTATGTTGGACATTTTGTCAAATTCGGCGAAATGGAGTTCACCGCGGCGAGAATGAATTCGCCGGCGGCGAGATTCGTCAGATAGCTTTTATTTGCGGACCCCCCCCTTTTCCTTCATTTTCTCTTTCATCTGAACCCTAACTCTCTCTCTCTAAAATTTTTCTCCAACTTCTCTCTAAGATATCTCATCATCTGGACGTCCGATTTGAGCAAGCAAGGTACCGTTGGACTCGTGGGAAGAAGAGCTACAAATCCCACCAATCAATTTCGCCGAAAAGTCGCTGGATTGTCGCCGGAAAATTGCATGAATAGTAACCTCCAAGGTAAAACTCCTTTTAATCGCGTTTTAGGCTTCGTTTTACCGAACTTCTTTCCATAAATAGTCTTAGAATTAGTTTCTCTACTAGAATATAGGGTTTTTAGATTTCGGCGTGAATAGTATTTCTGGTGAGTGAATAGTGTTTTCCGGCATGAATAGTGCCGTTAGAGTTTTTTAATTCTCATGTTATGTCTATGTTTTCTAGGCTGTTGAACCATCACGAGGTGAAATTCTCGTTGTTGGACTCCTAGTAAGGTGAGTGGGTTTTTCATACTATAGCGCGTGTTTTAAGAATTTGATTTATAACTCTCTCGTATGATTTTAACTAGTTGGAATGTATGTTAAATTGTTTTACCGCTTTGAAAACCAATATGTTCCAACCATGTTAGAAATTATAAATTTCAATCCTAGTTGAACCCTAGGTATGCAGGGCAAGCATCTAGACTAATAATTCTCCATTTGAGCTAGATTTATAGAAATGCGAACTTAGTCATAGAAATGAACTAAGTTATCCATAAAATGATTTGATGCATGGTAAGCATCTATGTAACGTCTACAGACGATCTATGTTTAAAAAGGGAAAGTTTATAATTATAAAGGTCTCCATGGGAATTCATGGATGAGATATATTTTAGAACGGAATTTTATGCATGAAAAGAGCTAGATGGAGAATTATAGCTTTATTGTAAGGTTATTGAAATGTTTTACTTTAAACTCTTTAAATAGCATATTTCAAATGTTTTCTATTGGAGGAACCCTTTTAGATCACTGTTAGCTAGCCGCAGGTAGTGCTAGCCCTGGTGCACCATGATCATGTTAAGGCTTCGGCCTAGGATACTGTGACGGGCATATGACTGCCTAAGACACAGGAATTTAGGGTGGACTTATGTCTACGCCTACAGTGATTACCCTATCCTTGCTGTGTGCTTGGGAGAGATGATAGATATGTTAGGAAAGACCTCTAATAAACTAGTGCATTTTTCTTAAAGATTAAATATTTCTAGAATACCTCATTCATCATTGTTATTGCATAAATATCTTCATTTCTTACTTACCATGCATAATTGATTTACTTTACGGTTACTTATTTAATCTTGTTTTATCTTTTGAACATACATTTGAATTGTTTAACTTTTCTTTTAATAAATTATGGTTAAATGCTTAATGTTTCAATTATTAAACTCATTGTGAAACACTCGTGCTTGGTTTGCCCTATTTCTGTTATAGTATGATTTACCTATTCACTGAGATGCGGTAATCTCACCCCTCTTCTATTTTTCTCCCCACAGATAGTCAAAGAAACACTGATCCAGCTACAGCTCCATAGAAGGCTAAATATAGCATTGGTGAGCCCCAGTTTGGGCAAGACTCCGTTGTATTGGTTGTATAGTTTAAGTTTACGTCTAGTGTATCTCCATGAACTTACAGGCAGGATCCTCGCTTCTTGTGTTGTTTGAAAAATGGTTTTAAGTTTTACAACAATGTTTGTACTATGAGGCCATGGCCAAGTTGAATCAAGGATGTTGGATTCATGAGATATATATATATATACAGTATTTTCTTATATTAGATGTGGCGTATGTGGCCAGTTATATTTATTATGTACTCTGGATTGTGTGTTGGATGTTTGTGCATGCTATATGTTAGGCTTGCGGTTAGGGGAAAACCCTTATGCCGTGCCGGTCATGTGTTCCATCATTTGGGGCCGTGACATTCATCATGTGATTGTATACATAGCTATGGAGTTCCTTTATTAGTATTATCCTAAGCAACACCTTTAGATTCTCAACCACCTTGTCCATCTCTTCCTTTTCCTATCATTTTCAACCTATTGTAAATGAACAAATCATGTTGTCAATTCAATATCTCATACCAAAAAATGAAAATAAAAAAAGAATTGAAGCTAAAAAAAACATTTACTTTCAAGGTGCAAGATATGTGTATTATAGCAATAATGCCCTACATTAATCTAAATTAGCAAATTTAGTGATAATGAAGCATTATATATACATTTTACCATCTATGGCATTTCACTTAAAGTCTTTAGATAAATAAATAAAGAATAATAACTTTCAATTTGCAATACATGTATACTATAGCAATAATTCCCTACACAAAATTGAATAAGCACATTTAGCAATAATTAAGCATTATATATAAATTTTACCCTCTATTGCATTTAATAGAGTCTTCAAATGAAAATTTTCCTTCATCACTTTTCTCGTCTGTGGTCTTATTTTCATTGTCATTGATGAAATCTACTTTCCTGACACTTTTTCCCTTATTCTAATGACTAAGGTCCTGTTTGGTTGGTGGAGTTGGGTGATGGAATGGGAATCCTCATTCCATCCCTTGTTAGGGTGGCAGAATTAAAGAAAAATATGAGTCCCACAGAAGGTTGATTACCTCTTGTGAGGGAATTGACGTCACCTCCAAAAATGGATGGATAGTAAACAATGCAATGGAAAGGAAAGTAAAAAGACTAAAATGCACTTCACCATTTTATTTATTTATAAAATTTTATATAATTAAAAACATAAATTTGAATTAAAATTCTCAATACTGTTTAACAAAATTTAATTCAAATTTTTATATTACTAATAATTTAATTTATTTTTATTTATAATGTTTAAAATAATTTTTTAAGTTAAAAAAATAATATTTTAATAATTTTTTTCTTCAATGGTATTTTTGTCTTTGTCAATTTTTATTCCGTTCCTTTCCATGTCGTACTAAACGTAATTTTAATAACAACATTCCATTTCTAATTCCCATTTCCATTTCTTCTAGCCCACCAACTAAAGAGGATCTAAAACTTTTAGGTTGAACATAGTCCCTACATAATATCACTGCAATGTCATTCTAGTCTTCATTGTGAATGAGCACATTATGTTCTACCTCTTCTTGTTGGTAAGTATATTCAACCAATAATAATTCAACCTCATAATCTTCATAGGACATGCTGAAGAGGTCACGATAATTTATTTTGACAACAATAAGTCAATCTTAATTGACAATGTCATTCAAATAGAATATTTGTTCTATTTAAGATGCCATGAGAAATAGCTTGTTTATGTTCAATGAACGATGACTATTCATGCTTGTATATCTATATCTGTCGACTTTATATCTTCTTTTCAAATAAATAGCATCCTATCAATGATACTTAAAGAGGTATATTTTCTTATCTACCATGTAAGATAGCTCAGAAATATCCTTGAAGATGCCGTAGTATTCCTTCTCAGGATTTGAATCATCTTCCTACACAAGAAATCTACTATTTTCAGTTTTCCTTTGAAATTCATAGTCTCTTGTATAAAATCTAAACACATTGACTAGAATTATTGTAATCTATAGACTACTTTTTGAGAACTAATGGCTAAGCTAACTAGCTTATTATCTCCTTACCATTGTGAATTTGACTTCTTAACATATTAGACATTAACAACATCAAGAGATTATGACATGGCACATAACATACTCCATTACATATCATAATTGAAAGATACTTACATGGCAGTTAACCCATCAAGGGAAATCTTTGATATGCCCTGAATTTGCTTGTATTTCAAGCTCTTTTTATGTTCTTTACAAATTATGTCATTTTAGCAATTAGATTTTAATCTACCAACAACTTAATTACTAGCAAACCATAATATAATTACTCTATGAATGGCCAAAATATTTCATAATTTTGTAGCATGTATAAACAAGCTTAATAAAATTCTTCATTTGATAGGAGAATCAATTTGGCAACACCTTTTAGCTGCCTGCTTTTATCTAATACCGTCATCTTGTAAGATTTCATGTTTCTATTGTTATTTTATGGAGCTCTATTGAACTTCGTTGGGATACTGTTCAAATATCTTAAATAGAGGATGAGGCTTTCTTTTAATACCTTGTAGTTTTCAAACAGTTATGTTTTGTCTTAAATAATTACATTTAGTTTTAAATGATTATGTTTTGCTTTTAAATATATTTTTTCTACTTAAATAATTTTTTTGTCTTGAATAAGTACATTTTTATTTTAATATGTACATGAAGCTTAGTTTTGTATTGTGTTACGAAAATTTATGAAAAAGGAGCATAATTAGGGTTTTTATACATATAACCCTAAGTTGGATTTATTTAGACTTTTAAGAGAAATTTTAGTAAGTTTTATATATTAAACTTAGAAAATTTTATTTCATTTGTTACATGGTTTTTACAAGAATTTATATGGTAAAATAAGATAACTTAAGGTTAGGGGAAAATGTAATTATTGAGAGTTGTAGAGGCAAAAATGTAAATAAATTTTTTTGCAAAGGTGACCCTGAACAATTAGGATTTTGTTAATTGATTCCTTTGTTGAAAGTCATGGACGATTTTGTTCTAAAGGATTCTGACCCTCTTTCTTTATTTAGAAATGTTTATTTTCTCTCTGTAAAATTTTTATCACTTTTGGACCTTCGATTGCAACATCACCACTACCAATGGATTCAAAATGACGAGGACTACAATTTGGCTAATTAGTTTCACCCAAACTAGCCAAAAATTTAGGAGAAAATCCTAAGAGATAAGTCTCAAAACTCATATGTAATGTGTTTAAAATGAAAAACTAATCCTATAAATAGATTCAAGAGGTGGAAAAACTTTAGAAGCCAAAATTTCATGGTTAGACAAGCTCAATAGTAGCAACAGATGCCTTACTTACCACCCTAGGTGATAGCGTGTATGGCCCACTCACAGGAGCTTCCTGACACGTGTAGTGCACATATATGCCCTATTTTCGTTAACCAATGTTGATCGAAATCCCACTAAGGGAAGCTGCGCATGTGCATCACTTGTCGAAGGAGAAGCGGCATGTAGGGGTGCGTACAAAGGAGGATGATCCTAAAATTTGAGATCCTAAGGTTTCGACACTTTTTGGATCAATTTACGTTGTTATTTTTTCGTTTAAAAATCACATATAGGAGTTTTGGAGATTACCTCTTTAAGTAACTTTTCCCTCCATTTTTTGGCCAATCTTTGACCAATTTTTTAGAAACTAATATATGAATTTGTAAAACTCTTCGTTTTGAGTCCGTTGGTGGTGGTGGTGTTGAAATTTAAGGTCCGAAAGCGGTAGAATCTTAGAGAGAAGTTTTATGGTTTCGGGAGAGAAAATTTGGAGGAGAGAGAGAAATTCGACTTTTACTGCTTTTTGGGTGGCTGAGGCTCTTAAAATATCCTGAGAGACCTTTCTGCAAAAATTTAATTTTAGAGGGAGGTCCTTCCAAAATTTTCTTATTTACATTTGACTCCTAAACTTTTAAGAAATTGCATTTTTCCCCTGAAACATAAATTCGCATATTTTCTTTGTAATTCTTTAACCCATGTAATAAATAAACATATTTTGAACGGTTCTTATCTCTATTTTCAGAATCCTCTCTTTTATTTAAAATTTGTTTTAATTTTTAAGGCTATTACAGCATAAGCATAATGGGAAGGAGCAAAAGATCGCAGACAATAAAGTTCCATTTTCCATCTTTACTTTCTCTCTCTAAGGTTTCAACTTCTCTCAAGATATTTTTTAATCTAGATATCTACCGGAGGTACCATTGGACTCGTGGCGACGAGAACTTCAAAATCCACTGATCAATTTCACCGAAAACTTGTCAAAAATTTGTGAATAGTAGTCGCGATAGATAAACTTCAAATTTTAAATTTCCTTGTTGTTTTCTAGTGATTTTAACCCTAAAATTATGTTTAGGAGGTAGTAATCTTTGTATTCAAGTTTTTCTGACTGGATAGCATCATTTAGGGCCTTAAATCATGAAATTTTCCTCTAATGAGCAGTAACATGAACATTGTTCTATATCTGTGTGAATAGTAACCACGATTAAAAAGCACAAAATGGAGGTTCAAGTAGTTCGGTTGTTTTGGAAAAAAGGCAAGGAAAAGCTATGTCAAATGAAGCTTGAAGTTGGTGAGTAAATAGCAAAAATTATAACATGAATATGAGTTATAATTTGCCTTTTAAAATTTATTTTATGTGTTGTGGTTATGTAATTTAAATTATTGGTTAATTCCTTTCATTTAAACTTTGTGGATTGGATGGTATATGGATTTATGTGGGTGAAGCTAAGTATATATGAATATGTGGCAAATTGTTTGGAAATAGGGGGCATTAGGAAAATGTTATGAAAGGAGGAATTGTGGTATGTTGGATTTATGTGAGCATAGGCAAGATGAGACAAAAGAATCGGTTATCATAATTTTATTGAAATTGTTGATAGTGAAAATTTTGGTGGTACATGGACATTAAATTCCTTACAATGTAAGTAGTGATTTTAGCTACCGAAAGCGCATGGAAAGGTTTATTTGAAAAGAATCGAATGAGAAATGCTTTGTAATAGTTTAAAAATGTAACTAAAAGAATCAATGGTGCTAGAACTCTTTGATGATGGAATACAGAAAGTAGAGTTTAGGTAAATTAGTTTTGACCTATCAAAGTGGAAATGTGTAGAATATTTTGAAATAATGTCTGAATATAGCATAAGTGATCAAAGTATATGTACTAATGGGTTATGTCATATTAAGTTGATGTCCTTTATGCAAAATTTGGGATATTTTAATATTATAAAATTTATGTGTAAGCAATTGTTAAGAAATCCTTTAAGGTGCTAGGATTAGTTAAATGGAATTGAATATGCCAAAATGTTATGTTGTTATATTGGAAGTATAAGAAAGATTTGAGGTTAATAGTAAAGATATTGTGGCCATTAGAAGAACATTTAGGATCATCATAGCGGAATAAGTTAAGGTTGATAGATAAGTGTCAGTAACACATGGGAATTTAAAATGTTCAATGGATTATAAGATAAAAATGAATGCTAGATTAAAGTGATGAGATTCATGGGATGAAGTTGACATATGAAAATCGAGGATGACTTGATAGAAGTTTGGAATAATAAAAGTTAGTGGTCCTATATGAATGTATATATATTATTTTATGTGTGTGGTTCCTAATATCGACTTATAGATATATATATATATATATATATATATATATATATATATATATATATATATATATATATATATATATATATATATATATATATATGCGAATTTGAGGATAGTCCAAATATTAGTGAAGATGATATATAATGATTTGAAAATTTATTAGAGTAGGTTATACATATAATGTATAGGGTATTTTTATTCCAAAGATGTGAAATGTTCCAATTGAAGAATTTAATATCATAATCTCAAGTAACATATGATGTTTTTCCTATGAATAAATATATATGTATGTGAATATGTTTGCATATTGGAATGAAAAATAATATTTAATGTTGGCAACCTTAATGGACATTGAATTAATAAGCAGTGATATATGATCATAAGATTGAAAATAATGAAAAATGGGATATGACTATCAAAAATGAAATTTCTTGATTTACATGAGCACATGGATATGCATATGTACACTTTATAAATATAAATAAGAAAATGAATGAAAGTAATATGACTAAATGTGATACTTACTAAGTTTGACGTTTAGTGATGTGAAAGGATCCATTATGGATATAGTGATTATGATCATGTGATCTTAATGGGTTCAAATCAGATGATAAGTAAAATGATTATTTATTTTAAAGCTTGGAACAAAGAAATAAACAAATAAAAATAATAATAATTACACTTGTTTTTTTTTTCAAAAATACTGTCAACTAGCACCAGAGATAGTTAGTATTTGTCCACTTTGTAATTTTAACTATCAAGGGAATTGCTAGGCGTGTGTGTAGAAGGGCACACGAGGAATAAATTATGGATGAGTGAAAGGAGTTGAGGTATTCTCCTCCTATAACTAGTGGTAATCTGTCTGGTTACCTATAATATGGAATGTGGTGATTTTCCTTTACCAAGTTATGTGCTTGGACGATGTGGTGATTTACCCGTCTTTGCTGTGTGCTTGGGTATTTGATTATTTACCCACCCTTGCTGTGTGCTTGGATATGTGGTGATTTTCCCTTACCAGGTTGTATGCTTAAGTATATTGAAATGGTTATGGATTGGAATCTTCCAAACTAAATAAAATATGCTTAAAAAAATAAATAAATAATTGGCAATTTATGCATGGTTCAGAGGTGCTTCGCGTGGCTTTTGAGTGGTGGTGGGACAAATCCAGTAAGGATGTTGAGTCCCTAAAGAGGAGGTATGTGAGACCCTGAGGTAAATTCCACATTGGTAAAGCCAGGGAGAGTCATGGACTATACGAAAGACTTGATTAAAGTATAAAACTAATAAGATATAAATAAATGAATAAGCCTTAATAACATAAATAAATATAATACTTTTAGTTTTACATTAATTAAAATCTTGAATGTAAAGTTTGAGTAATAAATATATATATATATATATATATGTACACAAATATAATAGAATATTTATATATGGCATAAGAGTATTATAATATAGTGACATAACCTTTTAAAAAGATGATAAAGTGAATCTAGCCCATTTGCTATAGTATGTGCAAAGGTTTGCATGAAAAATTGTTTAAAGTATTACTTAAGAGGAAGAGTGAAGGTTGACTGAGGAAAACTAAAAGGTACCTTAGAGACCCATATGTACATTATGATAGAACTAGACAAGAAAAATTATGAGCTCGGGCTAGATTAAGGTAACCAGATAAATTAATAATCTTCAGTAATGATGAATATGTTTTAAAAGTACACATAACTCATAAGTCTTGCAAATTAAAAGTACACATATATTATTTATAACCTAATTCTAATGAAAATAACTAAATGAAACAAGTAAGAATATTACGAAATAGTCATAACTTAAATAATATGCAATAAATTATAAAATACTAAAGAAGATTGTTGTCTGCATGTTATAATTATGTTATTTATTCGCTAAGTCACAAAAATATTCATTTCTTTATATGTTTTTCAGTTAGCTGCAGAAAAGAGCAGCAAAAGCATTGAGATGTTAGATTATCTCTGGTGAGCCCAAATTGTTCTTGGGAATTTTTTTTATTTGTTCTCTAGTATGGTTGTTATATTCTAGAGTATGCTCGATTATCACATGCAGGATCCCTACTTTTGATGCGTGAAGAAAAATGTAAAATGTACATGTAAAACAAGAAATGAAAAACATAATCGGCATCATTTTATGAAGTTAGATTCTTATTTATGTTTTATATGCGTTTAAAGTTTTAAAGAGTGATCATACACTTATACGCTAAATCAGGTAGATTAACAAGTTCTAAGTTTAGAATGTGATAGCCAGGCTTACGGAGTGAAGAAAAATCCTCATTTTGTACTAGTCACGTGTTCTGATAATTCTGGGATGTGACAAATGTAACATCCCTAATTTCGTTAAAAGTACATTAACGAAATAAAATTTATTAGACAATATTTTAGATATCTAAGGAAAATATAATCCTTACAAATTCTTCACAAAACAAATAAAGAGGAAAAACCTAATAGGAAAAAAAAATTAGAAATAACATATTAAAGAGAACATGTACATATAAGCCCTAATCATCCACATAGACTATTTCCGGGGCCACTAGTGCAGGTGGCGGCACCTCCGCCGGAATCTCAGTCACTTCAACAACTGATATGTCCACAATAATAGGTATTTGCCCAAGATAGGGCACCTCGATCATACGTACGGCAATAATAAGTCTCATTGAAAACAACTACATAGCTAATTTTCTGAACATGATATGGAAATATAGTGAGAATTAAATCTCAGTACATAGATCTATAAATTTCATGTTAACCATTTATTTTAATTTCTTACCGATTTTTCCCAGAATTTTAAAAACAGAAGTTAAAAGTTTTACCGCCCATTTATCTCGCTCCGTCCGACATGGCACACTTTCTCTTTCTTTTCTCATGAACATAATCATAACCGTTGGTAGGGCATCCCCTACTGGTGCACCACATGGATTACCATGTGACCGTGCTCATTTCTTTTCTTTTCATATTAATAGTCATAACTGTACAATTTTCATGTGCATGATAAAGTGCATTCATGTGACCTAAAGATATTTTCTGTAGTTTATACAGCTGAACATGACGTGATGAACTATATTGATGATGAATTATTGTTGAACATATTAGGATTTAATCAAAGAGATGAGGAGAAAGGAATGAAAAAGAAGGAGAAGTTTAGAAGGCTAAATACTCAAGGTAAGTTACCTTAATCCCCACTTGAATCTATTTTTTTCTTATTTATCTTTGAGGATCAAAAACTCACCCTTACTCTCTTACCTAAGCTGCTAGAAAAGCTCAGGGAAGGGAGGAGTCTTGCTACTTCTTTCAAGAGCAAACAAGAAAACCAATTCACTAAGTGAGTTAGGGAGATTTTTAGGTAAGTTTAACAATATTTCTTTTTGAAGAAAAGTTTTGAAATTTGTAATATTTATATGGGATTTTGATCTTAGCACTTTGATTATTGGTCATGAAATTTACTTCATCATGTTACATATTGATCATGCATGTGATGTATGTTAAAATTTTATTCAAAGCAAAGAAAATGGGTTGGAATAAGCCCATAATGGGTAGGAATAAGCCCAAACCCAAGAAGAAAAATAAAATAAAATAAATTAGGCGATGATATAATAATGTAATAATAATAAAGATTAGGTTACATGGCATTAAGACAAAAATTTAGTAAGTGGTATGATTCTACATTCATAATTTGGCCAAGTGGCAAGGCTTTAGGACAAAAACATCTATATCTTACACTCATAATTTTAGCAAGTGGTATGATAATACTTGGCATTAGGATAAAACATTCCTATCCCACACAAAAAATATCATCCAAATAAGCTCCTCAGTACAGCCCATCACTTCAAAAATTTTCTCTAATTCCCTTATCCACCTTTCGGCTATAGTTGGATCATAACCACCTTGGAAACAAGGTGGTCTGGTTTTCAGGAATTTGGATATGCCGTTATCATTACCACTTCAGCATATAGATAAGAAACACTAGTAATTTCTTACCTATATGAAATCACTGATTTCCTACACAGCATAACCACAACATACTCAAGACACTATAAGATCGATTCAGATAACCATCCACCCACTGGCCATCTAGGATCGACCTGCTCTGATACCAATTATGTAACAGCACCATTTATGTAACAATTTTTTTTTATATGTACATGTATGTCTTGTACAAATATTTGTATTAATGATGTGAGTGTAAACTTAGTATTGTATAATTAAATAAATGTTATTGTGAGTTAAGATGAGGTAATAACTTCATGATGTTAAAAAAAATTGTATGGCATGAATAACTATTTTTCGAATTTCATATGATGGCTATCAACTTATTCTTCCTTCCAGCTACCCCGGTCAGGGTGAGTATTCTCTACTTTTCGGTACGGGCTTATCTCGCTCCGTCCGACATGGCACACTTTCTCTTTCTTTTCTCATGAACATAATCATAACCGTTGGTAGAGCGTCCCCTACTGGTGCACCACACGGATTGCCAGTGAAGATTACTTGCTGCTCCTCAGTATAGCCTATCACTTCAAAGATTTTCTCTAATTCCCTTATCCACCTTTCGGCTATCGTTGGATCATAACCACCTTGGAAACAAGGTGGTCTGGTTTTCAGGAATTCGGATATGCGTACTAATCGGATCATATCTACCTCATATGAACTCCAAATTACATAATTCCAGTGGCTAAATTTCCATGAGACATAGATCTATAATAACCAAAGAGTTTCCTGAAGTATTTCCATCAAATATTCCAGGATTACCTCTTAAGAGAGAGATAGACTTCTCTATTGATCTCTTACCTGGGACAGGGCCTATCTCTATTGCACCTTATAGAATGGCCTCGAATGAACTACAGGAACTTAAGAAACAGTGGAGATCGGCACTTCCTACCGTATAAAGCTTCATAGGGGGCCATCTTAATGCTAGAATGATAGCTATTATTATAAGCAAATTCCACTAAAGGTAGGTATTTATCCCATCCTTTCCCTTGCTCTATCACACAGGCCCTTAACATATCTTCTAGGGTTTGAATTGTCTGTTCAGTCTGCCCATCAGTTTGAGGATGATAGGCAGTACTGAACCGCAACTGGGTTCCAAAAGCCTCCTGTAATGCCTCCCAAAACCTCGATATAAACCTTGGATCTCTAATGTGGATGATTAGGGCTTATATGTACATGTATGTCTTGTACAAATATTTTTATTAATGATGTGAGTGTAAACTTAGTATTGTATAATTAAATAAATGTTATTGTAAGTTAAGATGAGGTAATAACTTCATGATGTTAAAAAAAAAATTGTTACATAAATGGTGCTGTTACAACAATAATTTTGTTATTCAATTTAATATACCTAAATTTTCTATAAAAAAAAAATACACATAACTCATAAGTCTTACAAATTAAACCATCTTCCAATACTTCTTACTAAGACCTACCCAAAAATCTATCTTATACGATATACTACTATTTAAATTACTATGTGTCCTATAAACTTCTCCAATTTATGACAAGTACTTGAGTCACATGAATGCCTCCCCTATGTTCATGCTCGCTTCACACAGCCTCGATACTTATTTAGTATTCATTCATCATCCTTTTTTTCTTCTTAAGTGTTGATATAATCCATCTCCTTTTGATAAAGTAGACCATGCACCAATTATATGTATATATGAAAATACACTCTCCATTCCATAATATCGTATTCATTGATATGAAAATTCTTGGACCTCCCAACTAAACTATAATTTAACAATTCTTAGCCCACATGATGTGTATATAAGTATTAACTTCATTACCCCAAACACGAGTACAAGGCACTACTGCCAATTTTCAAGTCAATCTAATATATCCCAAAGCCTCTTGTTATACCATTCCTTATCATTTGCTAGCTCCAAGCAAATATACATATATATACATATATGTATATATGTGTGTGTGTGTGTGTCTATATATATATATATAGATACATATATAGATACATATATGTATATATGTGTGTGTGTGTGTGTGTCTATATATATATATATATATATATATATATATATATAGACACACACACACACACACACACACACACACATATATATATATATATATATATATATATATGTATATATACACATACAAACTAACAAAAAATGAGGGATTTCAAAATTTCACCTAAGCATAGCATTCCCCTTTGTTGCTACCAATTTTGAAAGAATCTATGGCTGAATCATGACATGCTTCCTGCTGCTGCAAGATGCTGAATACTACATGGTTGAAGGTTAGATTTAGTTAGAGATTGTAGGGAGAAGACACGTCACAATTAATAACGAATGAAGCAAGAAGCTTTAAGAGACAAAGCATAGCATTTTGTGGGCAGGGAAGAGTAAAGAAGGTGGAAAAGAAAAAAAAACTAGGGCATATTGGTCATTTCACGCTACCTAATTTTTGGAGGGCATTTTGACGTTTTAATGTAACGAAAGGGGTAAAATTGGAAACTCAAGTAAAAAAATAGATTTTTAGAAAACATTTTGGGAATCTCATGTTCCCAATTTCTATCATATTTCATGTAGAATATTTCTAAAATACTCAAACATAAACTCATTCTTAATAATATCTTCTTTACATTTTAAAACTATGAAATTTATTATTCATGATCAAATTAAAATAAATTTGTATAAATAAAACATTTACTTAAAAATATTCATAAACTTTTTGCATGAAATATATATATCCATTAAAAAAAATATTATTTTGAAACCATGGAATATTGCATTAGCTATCAACAGAAAAGGCTACAACAATTAAACAGCATTAGATTCTAAATTGGTTTCCTTTCATTAATCCAATTTTCTCAACAATAGAAATTAACTTGGATAAAAGGACTACAATCTGAGGTAGCATCAATAAGCATTCCAATAATAGTGTTACGATATCCGAATCTCGATATGTTGTGTGCATGACGTGCATGTTGAAATCACATGTTTCTATTCTGATCTGGAATATGGTTTTGCTGTTAGATGAGCTGTGTTTTAGTTTGTTATTTTTTGTTACGTTGTTACGTATTATAAAACCTATCCTTTGTATTCTCTTTGGAATGATTATTCAAATAATGAATAAAGGTTTTTTCTTCTAACATGGTATCAGAGCAAAATTTCTCTGTGTTTTCTCTCGCATAGTTTTCTTTCTTCCTTTTCAATGGATTGTGGTGGCTAGAACAGGGCTGTAGTTGGAACTTCTGCTTCAATGCCTGTAGAGGACAATACTAGTCCTTATTATCTTCATAGCGCCGATCATTTGGGTTTAGTTTTGGTCTCTCATCATCTTAAGGGACCTAATTACAATACATGGAGTCGAGCCATGATTATGGCTCTTACTGCAAATAATAAGGTTATTTTCATTGATGGAAGCATTAACAAACCTGATTCTGCTGATTTGATTTACAGTGCTCAGACACGATGTAATAGCATGGTGATTTCATGGATTCTCAACTCTGTTGATAGAGATATTGTCGATAGTCTTCTTTATATTGACACAACTTATGAAATTTGGGAGGATCTTCAAGATCGTTTTCATCAAAGCAATGGACCACATATTTTTCAGATCAAGCAGCAACTAGTGGCTCTTCATCAAGGTGCAATGGATGTTAGCAGTTTTTATACTCGGCTGAAGATTATTTGGGATGAGCTTAAGCTATATTAGCCTGTGTTGGTCTGCCAGTGTGGAGGCATGAAACCATGGCTCGAGTATCAACATCAAGAGTGTGTAATGCAATTTTTTATAGGATTGAATGAATCCTATGCTCAGGTTCAGGCTCAGGTGCTCATGATGGATCCAATTCCTCCAATCAACAAAGTTTTTTCTATAGTAGTTCAAGAAGAAAGGCAATGAGCCATTAGTCACAATTCATTAGATCCTAATTCTCTAAATGATTCTTCCCTAATTTCTGCCAATGTCAATGTGTTTCGAATAAAAAATTTTCTAAAATGAGGCGTGATCATCCACTCTGCACTCATTGTGGTTTTTTAGGACACGCCGTGGATAAATGCTACAAACTTCATGGATATCCACTGGGTTATAAGTTCAAAGGATTGCAAAACAAACCAAGTGTCCCTTAAATAAATCAAACTTCCACTGTTATTGAAGAATCTACTGTTGTAAATTAGTCAAATACTGCTCCTGCATCTCAGCTAAATTTGCTTAGTCCAAGTCAATGTCAGCAATTAATTACTCTTCTCAGTTTTCAATTACAGAATACTGATTATGGAGAACCAGAAATGTAGCAGCCTGGTCCTTCAGTTTCCAGCTTCAGTGGTACACTCTCTTCTTTTACCATCTCTGTTTCTAAAAATTCATGGGTGTTAGATACTTGAGCCACTCACCATGTTTGCTGTATGTTGTCAATGTTTCATTCTTCTTACCCTGTTAAAAATTCTTTTGTCACTTTACCGAATGGTGTGTCAGTATCCATCTTCCATATAGGAATTCTTTTAGTCAATAATCATCTTGCATTAAAGAATGTGTTATATGTGCCTCATTTTCGTTTCTATCAGTACACTTACTCAAAGTCACCAGTATTCTATTCATTTTTATTTTGATTCTTGTGTAATTTAGGACCATATGCAAACCAAGACAATTGGGATAGGTAAAAGGGATAACAACCTCTATATTCTTGATTCAACCAGTGTTTCTGTTGCTTCTTCCTGCTATGTCGAAGTTTCAAATCCTGCATTACCTCAAGATGTTTGGCATTTTCGTTTAGGACATCCTTCACATGTTAAATTTGAAAAAGTTTGTAATGATTTACAATTTAATAATAATGGCAAGAGTTTCCATTATCCTATCTATCCCTTAGCTAAGTAGTAGCATCTGCCATTTTCTTCTTCAAGTTCTGTGTCTCAATCATTTTTTTGATTTAATTCATTGTGATGTCTGAGGGCCGTTTACACCTATTACCACCAATGGTTTTCGTTACTTTCTTACTATTGTTGATGATTGCAGCCGTTTTACCTGGGTTTACTTTCTTAAAACCAAATCTAAAGTTGCATAGCATTTTTCACATTTTTATAATCTCATTCTAACCAAATTCAATGTTAAAATCAAGTCGGTTAGATCAGATAATGCTCCTGAATTCAATCTTTATCAATTTTTTCATAATAAGGGAATTATTGCTTTTCATTCATGCGTTGACACACCACAGCAAAATGCAATTATGGAACGCAAACATCAACATATACTTAGTGTTGCTCGAGCTTTGCATTTTCAATCTAAAGTTCCCTTAGTTTATTGGGATGATTACATACTCACATCTGTTTATCTCATTAATCATTTGCCTTCTTCTTCCTTGTCTCATAAAACAACTTTTGAGATATTGATGAAACAGAAACCTTAGTATTCACATTTACGTGTTTTTAGGTGTTTGTTACGAATATACTTTACACCGACATCGACATAAGTTTTCCCCTCGGGAAATACCCTCTATTTTTCTTGGATATCCACTTGGATACAAAGGCTATAAGCTCTTGGATTTGTCATCAAATACTGTGTATATTTCTCGGAATGTTGTTTTCCATGAATCTATTTTTCCATTTCATAATGCTACGTCTCCTACTGGTGTTTTTGATTTCTTTTTTGATCGAGTTTTGCCAAAAGTCATGCCTTCTATTCCTGATCATGTTTCTTCCACTCCTACTATTTCTAATCGTGTTTCTTCTCCTCCTAGTGTTCCAAATTCACTAGCTTCCAAACCAAATCATGTTCAAAAACCTCCATCATATATTCAAGATTTTCATTGTTCTTCTATACACCATCCATGCTGTTTTTCCACTGCACATTCACTTTGTAGTGTTCTTGATTATTAGCATCTATCACCATCCCATAAAGCTTTTGTCTCATTTCTTTCTTCCCATTTTGAGCCCCAGTCCTATTCTCAGGCTGCTGTTATTCTTGAATGGTGCGAGGCTATACAAGCTGAGTTGACAGCTCTAAAGCAGAATTACACTTGGTCTCTTGTTACACTTCCACCTAACAAACATGTTGGTTGTAAGTGGGTTTACAAGCTTAAGTTTCAAGCTGATGGATCTCTTGAAAGGCATAAAGCCTAGCTTATTGCTAAAGGGTATACACAACAAGAGGGCATAAATTACCTTGACACTTTTTCTCTAGTGGCAAAGCTTATCACCATCAAGGTACTTCTTGCTCTTGCAGCAGTGTTTGGATGGACTCTCATTCAGCTTGATGTTAATAATGTTTTTCTCCATGAAGAGCTCATTGAAGAGGTATATATGTCTCTGCCTCCTGGATTTTAACATGAAGGGAAGTCTCTGCCCAAGAATATTGTTTGCAGATTGCATAAATCCCTTTATGGTCTCAAGCAGGCATCAAGACAATGGTTCTCTAAGTTTTCTACCACATTACTTCAACAAGGTTTCCATCAATCTACATCTGATCATTCTTTCTTCTTCAAAAACCAACATAATGTTTTAATACTCTTGTATACATTGATGACATTGTCATTGCTAGCAACAGTCCAACTTATGTGGAAGAACTTAAGTCATCTTTGGATAGTTGTTTTAAGCTCAAGGATCTTGGTCCTCTAAAATTTTTTCTGGGTTTGGAGGTGGCTCGTTCCAAGATTGGAGTTCCACTTTCTCAACGACACTATGCTTTGCAGCTTCTTTCTTATACAGGGTACTTAGGTAGTAAGCCACGTACTACTCCTATGGATCCAAATCTAAGATTGTCTCAAGAGGATGTGGATCTTTTAGAAGATCCATCACAATATAGAAGATTAATAGGAAGGTTGCTTTACCTTACTATTACATGGCTTGACTTGTCCTACACTGTTAATCTCCTCAGTCAGTTTGTCAGTAAACCCCGAGTTTCTCACCTACAAGCTGTTCATCATTTACTGCAATATATTAAGGGTACTGTTGGGAAAGGACTTCTATTTTCTTCTGCTTCTTCTATTGATCTCAATGTCTTTGTAGATTCTAATTGGGCTTCTTGTCCTGATACACGGAAGTCCATCAGTGGTTATTGTGTTTTTCTTGGGAATTCTTTGATTTCCTAGAAGTCTAAGAAACAGCCAATTGTATCACATTCTTCTACAGAGGCTAAGTACAGGGCTTTGGCCAATGTTACCTGTGAACTCATGTGGTTAATTTATTTTCTCCAAGATTTTAGTATCATTCTTTCTAAGGTTGCTCTCTTATTTTGTGATAATGAGGCTACTCTCCATATCGCTGCTAACCCAATTTTTCATGAGTGAACAAAACACATTGAGATCGATTGTCATCTAGTTCGTGAGCAAGTTCAAAAAGGGTGGTTGAAGACCTTACACGTTGCTAGCCAGCACCAGGTTGCAGACATCATGACGAAGGCTCTTTTTCCTACCCAGCTTAAGTTTCTACTTGGCACCCGTTCATAATATTCACTGTCCATCTTGAAGGGGCTTGTTACAATATCTGGATCTCGATATGTTGTGTGCATGACGTGCATGCAGCATGCATGCATGAGCATGTTGAAATCATGTATTTATGTTCTGATCTGGAATATGGTTTTGCTATTAGATGAGCTGGGTTTTATTTTGTTATTTTTTGTTACTTTGTTACGTATTATAAAACCTATCCTCTGTATTCTCTTTGGAATGATTATTCAAATAATTAATAAAGGTTTTTTCTTCTAACAAATAGCACTATGATCTACCCACAATGAAGTGACAAGTGTCTTCCCTTCATCTAATACAGCAGTGCAATTAGGAATATCCTACACATGATACATAGTAAAGTAAGTATTAGGTATGTAATGAACTCATATCACGGATGTAAATGGAAAGAATAGCAAATTAAACTTACATATATAAGCTTATCCACAATGAAAAGTGTGCAGCTTTGATTATACTGACCTACATCAACCCCACTGCTATTTACAAGCTTAAATGGAATTACATAGTAGCATATTATCCAAGGGGAAAGAAAAAAAAAACAAAACAATCGAAATTAATCTTAACAAATAATCTCCCACTTCCAAATTGGCTACCTCAAAAAAGTGATTCACAAAGTTACAAGGGAAATATGTACAAGTAATGTCCAAAATACAAATAATACCAAAAAAATTTTGAAAGAGGGAAAAACATTGCTTTCTCTGATAGGATCAAAACCAAAAAGAATGAAATGAACACCAAGAAACACATGCAATGGATGACACGTCTCTAAAATTTGTTCAAATTTTTGTCAGAAAATTAAAGTACAGGTGATAAAATCAGAAATATGCTTTGCTCAAGTACTTGCTTGAAGTAAAACAAAAAAGAATGCAATACTCAAGTGCTTGCATGAAGTGAAAAAATGAAATAAACACTAACCTCGAGTGCTTGCTTGAAGTACAAACAACCATGGAGGGCTTGACAATGTTATGAAAAGATTGGTGAGGGAGAGATAGAGGGAAATGAAAGTTTAGTTTTTGGGTTCCAAAAGCTCCACGGACTCATTAGAGTTTTTTTAGTAGATCATTGGCTGTCTTGTTGCAATGGTGCAATTGCAAAGAAAATTGGGGGCTTATCACGATGTAGGCCACTATAAGCTGGCTAGCTATGTTAAATCTTTCAAGCTTCAAGTTTGCACGTGATCCTAAGTATAAATAGAACCCTTAAGACATCTAAAATACATTTTTCACTCTAAGAAGAGTAAAGAGTAGAGCAAGGAGGCTAGGGAATGGAGGAGAAGTCCAAGACAACCTAGAGAGAGACTTTTAGGGTTTGGAGGATTGGAGACAATCCCTTTTTCTTATTCTATTCTTCTTTTTCTTCTTCTTTTGTATTTGGATGAAACCTAATTTAATTCTAGTTGTTTTTATCTTTTCAATTATGGAGTAGAGTCACTTATTTAGGTGTTCCAAGGATCTTAACTATATAGTTTGATTGAAACTCTTTCCCTATTCTTATGAATGTCATAGTTGATTTACTTGTTCAAATATTTTCTTTAATGTTTTTGATTGACTCGCTATCAATTAGATGGTTAAGATTCTTTGGTTGCAAAATTGAATTAAGATAGTTAATGACATGACCATTGATTTGTACAATGTATGATTGATTTCTATTAGTCCTTGATGTGAACAAAGTTGATTTGTATGTGAGATAATAATATATTCACATATCATACATAGTTAATTGAACTTTTGTGTTTAGATTCAGAACTATACATCAATTACCTTAATTTAATTAGGATAAAACTTGTCAGAAGTTATATTTATTTCCACCTAAAAAGGGGAAATTAGATGACATAGGAAAAATTCACTACCAGAAAAATTCGATTTAGAGACGGAATTTTTCCATCTCCAAACAGGAAAAATTCTGTCTCTAAGACGAAATTTATATTCCGTCTCTAATTAGAGACGAAATATTTCCGTCTCTAAAATTAATACATCTGTCTCTGATATTGGTTAGGAATTCCGTCTCTGCAGAGACAATTAATTACGTCTCTGAATCCAGAGACGAATTTTTCGTCTCTAACTTTAGAGACGGAAAAATCCGTCTCTAACTTCAAAAATAGAATATTTCATTTTTAAAACCAAAAACATAATTACATAAATTTTTAATTATCCTAAATCAATAATTAAGTGATTATATGACATAAAAATATCAAAAATTAAGTATGTTTGCATCAAAGATATATTAATTATATTAATATATATCACAAAATCATACATAAATAATACAAACTATAATCTTAATATTATGATCCATCAGTGGCAATCTTTTATAGAGCAATATTGTTAATCTTCCTGTATCCTAATGCACCCAACAATCTATCAGCCACGAACTCAATGTACTAGCTCATGAGTTCACCGTTCATCACACGGAAGGGCATCGCACACAAACTCCCTCTGGATGTGCACTGCATCACAAAAGATTCCTTGGACTCGCTCCTCACTCAACTTCTTCTTCAAAAGCGAATACAGCAGACATGCAAAATTACAGAGCAAACCTTCATCCCGCAAGATCAACCCGTTCGAGAAAGTGAACCTAGGCAATAGCCCACGCTTCTTCAGCCAAAATATCGAGCAGAAACTGCCCGAGAAGAAAATCCCCTCTACACAAGCGAAGGCTATCAACTGCTCTGTAAACGATTTGGACCCATCGATCCATTGTAATGCCCACTTAGCCTTCTTCGCCACGCAAGGGATGGTCTTGATGACGTGAAACAATCGGTTCATCTCGTTGGAATCCTTAATGTAGGTCTCCAGCAAGAGGCTATACATTTCGGAGTGGATATTTTCGATGACGATTTGGAATCCGTAGAAGGCGTGTGCCTTGGCGACCTGAACCTCCTTAATGAATCTTCCGACGAGATTCTCAAGGATGATACCATCAGAGGCGGCAAAGAAGACAAGGACATGGGAAATGAAGTGCCTCTCGTCCATTGTAAGGGAATCCCAGTGGCGAATGTCCTGAGGGAGATCAACCTCCTCGGCAGTCCAGAAAGAGGCTTCAACTTTCTTGTACATTTCCCATATTTGTGGGTATTGTATAGGAAACATGTAGAACTGATCTGGGTTCGAAGCCAGCAATGGCTCTTCGGGAATCGCAGGTATTTTTGAGAAAAATCTGCATATGAACTTGTGTTAAGGAGTAGTAGTAGAATCTGAACAAAACTCAAATTGGAAGAAAAAGAGATATTAAAGCTAGGATTGGGATAAGAAGAGAATGAAACTAAAACAAGTAGATGAAGAGGATGAAGACTTGACGGCGTGATTGAGATTGAGATTGAGATATAGGTTGTAATGATTGGTGAAGTCTGAGGGAAATTTTTATAAAGAGAGGAAGGAAGAGAGGGATTTCAAATATTTTGCAGAGTAAAAATAGAAGGAGCGGGAGGTTTCAAATTTTGGAACTAAAACTGAACAGATGTTAGGTTTAACATTTTTAATCACGAATTTACCCCCAGATTTTTGCAAGATTGCAGAAGTATGTGGAGTCAATAGTCAGTACATTGAGTTTATTTTTAAAAGAAAATTTCAGATTTTCAACAAATTTTTATATTTTTAAAATTTTATTTTCTTTTTAATTTTTAAAGACAATATAATTTTTAAAATAATTTTTTGAAAATATTAAAATTTAAAAATATATTACAATACATTTTAAAAAACAAGAATCCAAATTTTCAAAAAAATTATTATATTTCTAAATATATTTTTTCTATAAAAATTGGACTGAAGAAAATTCTGCCGTAAGCCCTTTTTTCTTTAGGTAAAAATATCTTCTCTTAAGGTAATTAGAGATCAAATAGTATTTTTTTAAAATTAGGTATGAACTTAGAGATAAAAAATTTAGATAGACAATTTTTTACATTTTATTATTTTGAAAAGTAGAGTTGAATTTTTTTAAAATTAATTTTCTATCTCTAATTCTGTCTCTAAATATACAATTTTCATAATTAGAAACGGAATTAAAGATGAAAAATTAAGTGTACATATATTTATTAGGAAAACATGTATTTATTCCTCATAAATGTTTATTTCTTTTCAAAATTATTAAATTATTTCTCATAATATCAATAAAATATATCTATTAATCATTTATCTCTTTTAGCCTCTTTTTTTATTTCATTTAATTTTTTCTTTTTTTATAAATTTTTCAAGATAAAATCATCTCCTATATAGAAGAGAATCTGTATATCGTATGAATAAAAATTATAGTCAATTATATCAATCAAACACAATAAATTAATGTAAGAAAAATCTTGATTTCCATTCCATTATACTTATTTCTACAAATTAAGCAGGACTTAAATTTTTTTTTCTAACGATGATTTTATATATATATATACACACACACACACACACACACACATACGTACATACAAACATATTATATACTACAAAATTATTGTGACCAAAATTATATTATATCCAAAATTAAGCATACATATATTTATTAAGAAGACATGTCTTTATTCTTCATAAATGTTTATTTCATTTTAAAATTATTAAATCATTTCTTATAATATTAATAAAATATTATTCATCAATTCTCAATAGATATATACAATAGGTCAAGAGGGTCGTTTTATATTGCAATCTATTTTATTTCACGCCACTTGGGTAGACGCAAGGCTTGTTGTACAGAGCAATTTTAGGTGTAGTCTCATGTAAATCAACTAAAGTAGAAACTTCACATTTTAAGTGATTTGATTTTTTAAATTTTATTTTGACATTATATGAATAAATTTCATATTAACAATCTCAACGTGAAAAAAAAATTCCTATTTAAAATTTCTTAAATAAATAAGTTTCACTTTTGAGTATTTTAAAATATTAAATTTATTATATTTTTAAATATAAATTTAAAGATAGATTACTATTTGACATATCTGGTTTTAAATTTTGTTATTTGGTTCACATACTAAGTTATTTTCACTTATTTATTTTAAATTTTATTTTTAATAAATTTTTTAAATTTATTTTTATAAAATAAATATTTTAAATGACCATTTATATATTTAAAAGAAAATTTCAGATTTTTAAAAAATCTTTATATTTCTTAAGTTTATTTTCTTTTTAATTTTTAAAGACAATATAATTTTTTACATAATTTGTTCAAAATATTAAAATTTAAAAATATATTACAATAAATTCAAAAAGAAAATAATCCAAAATTCCAAAAAAAAATTTTTATTTATAAATTTATTTTCTATTTAAAAATAATACTAAAAGAAATTTTGGCATGAGTTTTTTTTTCGTGGATAAAAAAATATGATTTAAAATACACTTATATTTCATAGAAAATTTTATTTACCTCTTTTAACCTCATATTTTTTATTTTTGAATAATAAACACCTATACACACACAAATATATATATATATATATATATATATATATATATATATATATATATATATATATATATATATTGATCAAAATTATATTACATCTAAAATTAAGCGAACATATATTTATTGGGAAGACATGTATTTATTTTTCATAAATGCTTATTTCTTTTTAAAATTATTAAATTATTTTTCATAATATTAATAAAATATATCTATTCATCAATTCTGAAAACTATTAAATGAAAGTAATTACGAAAAATTCCTACAATAAAATATATCTACTCATCATTTATCTCTTTTAACTTTTTATTTTATTTTATTTCACTTTTTTCTTTTTTATAAATTTTTCAATATAAAATCATCTCCTATATAGAAAAAAATATGTATATCGTGGGAATAAAAATTATAGTCAATTATATCAACCAAACACAATAAATTAATATAAGGGAATATTGATTTTTATTACATCAACTTATTTTTACAAATTAAGCGGGACTTAAATTTTTCTCCTAACGATTATTATTATTATTATTATTATTATTATTATTATTATTATTATTATTATTATTATTATATAATCATCGTTAGAGGAAAATTTTATATTTCGCTTAATTTGTAAAAATACTTATGTAGTATATAGTTTGTTCGTATATCTATATATCTGTATATATATATATACACACACACACACACACACACATATACGAACATAATATATACTACATAATTATTGTAACCAAAATTATATTATATTCAAAATTAAGCGTACATATATTTATTAGGAAGACATGTCTTTATTCTTCATGAATGTTTATTTCTTTTTAAAATTATTAAATCATTTCTCATAATATTAATAAAATATATCTACTCATCAGTTCTAAAAAATATAAAATAAAAGTAAATATGAAAAATTTGTAAAATAAAATATATTAATAAAATATATCTATTCATCATTTATATATTTTAATCTCTTTTTCTATTTCATTTTACTTGTTCTTTTTTTAGAAGTTTTTCAAGATAAAATCATTTTTATATAGAAAAGAATCTATATATCATGAAAATAAAAATTATAGTCAACTATATTAAACAAACACAATAAATTAATCTAAGAGAAAGGCTTGTTTGGAAGTGTTTTCAAGTATTTTTGTTTTATTGTTTTTTAAAAACAATGTTAAAAACAGTTTTTTTAAAAATAAAAAATAAAAAACTCGTTTGGATGTAAATTTTAAAAATAATATTTAAGAACACAATAGTGCAATTTGCGTGATGGTTAAAAATTAATTTTAATAAATTATTTATAACTTTGTATAATTTTCTTTGTTTTTGAAAAAAAAATTGAAAACAATTTTGCACAAAAATAAGGAAAACAACAAAATGGTGTTTCCTGAAAACTGTTTTTTGAGTTACACTTTTACAAAATAGTTTTTAAAAACAATTTATAAAAACAACACGACAAACAGATTTTTTTGTTTTCATAGAAAAAAAAAACTGTTTTGAAAACAGTTTCTAAACAAGCCCTTAATTTCCATTCCATCAACTTATTTCTACAAATTAACCGGAATTTAAATTTTTTCAAAAATTATCTAAATTCTAACTAATTTTACTAATAATTTAAATATTATTTCAAAAAATTGATATAAAATGAGAGATAAAAAATTTATATACACAAATATATTGGAGACGGAAAATATTCTGTCTCTAAAATTCCGTCTCTAAATCCATCTCTAAAACTGTTCACAAAATTAGAGATGGAATTAGAAACGATATATTCCATCTCTGTCCCTCTCTAGAGTCAGAGATGGAATATTCCGTCTCTGTCCCTCTCTGGAGTCAGAGACGAAATATTTTCCGTCTTTAAGTCCGTCTCTAAACTCATTTAGAGACGGATTTTTAGAAACGGAATATTTCTGTCTCTAAATTCCGTCTCCAAATTACAAACATTTTCATCCGTCTCTAACTTTCCAAATCCGTCTCTATTTCCGTCTCTGTTAGAGACCGAAATTTATTCTGTATCTAATTTCCGTCTCTAAAACTCATTTTTTAGTAGTGATTAGATGAAATAGAAAGGTGAAATTGAATACCTACGTTTTCTTAATTTGAAAAAATCACATCCATAATTCCCAAGCTTATTTGTGATATACATTCCTTATACTTTCTTATTTTTTCTTGATTTATACATCATTAAAGAATTGCTTTCTTGAATAAAATAAGAAGAGTTAGAAGGCGGTGATTAATTGTCACGGCCCCAAATGATGGAACACATGACCGGCACGGCATAAGGGTTTCCCCCTAGCCGCAAGCCTAACACAGCATGCACAAATATCCAGCACATAATCCAGAGTACATAGTAAATATAACTGGCCACATACGCCACAACCAATATAAGAAAATACTGTATATATATATATATATATATATATATATATATATATATATATATATATATATATATATATATGTCATGAATCCAACATCCGTGATTCAACTTAGCACATGGCCTCATAGTACAAACATTATTGTAAAACTTAAAACCATTTTTCAAACAACACAAGAAGCGAGGATCCTGCCTGTAAGTTCATGGAGACACACTAGACATAAACTTAAACTATACAACCAATACAACAGAGTCTTACCCAAACTGGGCTCACCAATGCTATATTTAGCCTCCTATGGAGCTGTAGTTGGATCAGTGTTTCTTTGACTATCTGTGGGGAGAAAACAGAAGAGGGGTGAGATTACCACATCTCAGTGAATGGGTAAATCATACTATAACAGAAACAGGGCAAACTAAGCACGAATATTTCGCAATTAATTAAATAATTGAAATCAAAGTATAGAAAACATTAAACATTTAACCGTAATTTATTGAAAGAATGCTAAACAGTTCAAATGATAAATCAGGATTAAATCAATAACTGTAAGCAAATCAATTATGCATGGTAAGTAATAAATGAAGATACTTATGCAAGAACAATGATGAATGAGGTATTTTAGAACTATTTAGTCTTTAAGAAAAATGCACTAATTTATTGGAGGTCTTTCCTAACAGATCTATCATCTCCTCCAAACACACATCAAAGGTAGGGTAATCACTGTAGGCGTAGACATAAGTCTACCCTAGATTTTGTGTCTTAGGCAGTCATATGCCCGTCACAATATCCTAGGCCGAAACCTTAACATGATCATGGTGCACCAGGGCTAGCACTACCTGCGGCTAGCTAACAGTGATCTAAAAGGATCCCTCCAATAGAAAACATTTGAAATATACTATTTAAAGAGTTTAAAGTAAAACATTGCAATAACTTTACAATAAAGCTATAATTCTCCATCTAACTCTTTTCATGCATAAAATTCCGTTCTAAAATATATCTCATCCATGAATTCCCATGGAGACCTTTATAATCATAAACTTTCTCTTTTAAACATAAATCGTCCGTAGACTTTACATAGATGCTCATCATACATCAAATCATTTCATAGCTAACTTAGTTCATTTCTATGACTAAGTTCGCATTTCTATAAATCTAGCTCAAATGGAGAATTAATAGTCAAGATGCTTGCCCTGCATACCTAGAGTTCAACTAGGATTGAAATTTATAATTTCTAACATGGTTGGAACATATTGGTTTCCAAAGCGGTAAAACAATTTAACATACATTCCAACTAGTTAAAATCATACGAGAGAGTTATAAATCAACTTCTTAAAACATGCGCTATAGTATGAAAAACCCACTCACCTTACTAGGAGTCCAACAACGAGAATTTCACCTCGTGGTGGCTCAACAACCTAGAAAACATAGACATAATATGAAAATTAGATAAATTCTAAACGTCACTATTCATGCCGGAAAACACTATTCACTCGCCGGAAAATACTATTCATACCGAAACCTAAAAACCCTATATTCGAGCATAGAAACTAATTCTAAGACTATCTACAGGAAGAATTTCGGTAAAAACGAAGCCTAAAACACAATTGGACGGAGTTTTACCTTTGGAGGTACTATTCACGCGATTTTCCGGCGACCTTCCGGCGACTTTCCGACGAAATTGATCAGTGGGTTTTGAAGTACTCGTTGCCATGAGTCCAATGGTCCAGACGGTTCGTCAATCGGAGGTCCGTAGCTCCAGATATGAAGGTTTGAAAATCGAAGGGAAAATGGAAAAAAATGGGGGCTGCGTTGTTTTTGCCTTTCTGCGTCTCTGGTTCCGTATGCACATATATGTGCTGATGCTACAGTTAAATAATAATAATTATTAATTAATTTATAATAGATAAAAATTCATATAAATTCCGTTTTTCATCATAAAATATCCCAAAAATTTCTATAAATTTTCATTCTCATAAATCTTTAGTTAACTGTTAAATTATGATTTTTCTTGATAAAAATCATAATAAAAACAATTTCTAAACAAATATCTTTATTCATATTAAAAGAAAGAGTATTTCTAAAAATACCTTAAAAATTCAATAGAAACCGGTATATTTATTTTAAGCAACACAATACTTCTTTTACTTAAAAATCCACTTACTTTTAACAAATCATAATTATTTCTACATAAATAAAAATATATTTGCTTATAGCGTGCCAAAACATAACTTCTAATATTTTTTTTTCTATGTAATAAATATACATATTTTCTACGGTTCTTATCTCTATTGTCAAAATTCTCTCTTTTATTTTAAATTTCCTTTTCGTTAAATTTTACGGTTATTACATTAATTGATTTTAAAGATTCTTTGTGGGAGATAACCTGCTATCTAACCATTGTATTAATATGTACTGTCACGTCCCTACTTTAAGGACGCGAATACCTTTAATATCCGTTAAACTTGTTATTACGCATATGCAAATGATCTCACGATAATATATATCCAAGTATGATTCAACATTTACAAGTTTACAAAACCAATAATTATACATGCCAAGTCTATATACATCAAATTTACAGCGGAAACAAAGATCCTGCCTGTGACTTTCAGAGCAACACTAGAGTACACATATATTACAATATATTACACTGAGAGCCTAGAAACAAATTAGGCTCACCACTGAAGCACGACACCAAGTCGGTCAAGTAGCCGCGGGACCAAATCCTGGGTTTTTATCTGAAAAATATATCAACCACGTGTAGTGAGTTTTACAACTCAGTGAGCAGATAACACCTCCTATGACTTCTCAGTCAACATAAAGATGTACTTATATAGTAAAACTTATCATATCAAAATATATCGTTCAGAAGTACATCCTTATGGGACCCGCATTTTCAAAATATTCTCAGTTCAAATCACATTTAAATAGCTGTAACCACATATGATATAAGTAAATATTAAATCAATTTTGATATGCATTTAAAAATCAAATCTTTTCAATAGATAAACATGGAATGTGAGTATATCACCCAACTGCCTCCTCACAATTCCATAAGCACAATCACAGTAGGTAATCAGGGAATGTGAGTACATCACCCAACTGCCTCCTCACAATACCACTGACTACAACTTCAATAGATCAACAGGGAATGTGAGTACATCACCCAACTGCCTTCTCACATTACCACTGTCATCATCACAATAAGTAATCATGGATTGTGAGTACATCACCCAACTGCCTCCTCACATTCCCACTTCCATCAACTTCACATTAACCAACAAAATTCATCAATATATATATATATATATAGATACATGCATGTAGAAAAATGACAGAGCCTTCAATCTCAGTATAAAATCTTTTATAATAGATTTTCCAATAAGAGGAATCAGATAATCATGCCCAAAACCGAGGCAAATATAATTAAGTAAAATCAATGTCACATGCATAACATCTGTTCTTTGCCATGTCATGTGAAATACGTGTAAAAATCACATGCTCAATGATGAGTGAGTTTTATACTCATAAATTAAATATTTTCATCTTATCTTTTGCCATAATTAAGCATAATCTCCCTTACTTGTCTTTAGTTTTGTGTCTTTCTTACAGATGGAGAGAAGAGTAGAAAATGGACTTAATCGGAGGAATCAGAGCTAAATTGTGGTTCTTTGGGAATGATGTCTATAAATCAAGCAGATAAAACAAATTCATTAAGGATGGCTGAGTAAGGAGCATTATCATATTGTCTCTTGAGACGCATCCTAATGGATATATGCACAAATTTATTCTTGATTTATGATCACATTTCTAAAAGAACTAAAACACAAAGATTCAAGGCAAAGCACCCAATGTTGAGAATATGTTTGCTGGTTGCAGTCCAGCCCAACCTTGCTGTAGTAATTTGGTCATAACTCCGAAAATACATATCCAATATGTATGAAATTTGGTAGATGTGTAGAGGACACAATTGGGTACAACTTTTATGTTCAAGTGGTCAGACAATTCAGACACTAGAAGGGCCAAAAATGGGCTAGAATCGAATCTTTCTTCTGCTGCAGTCCAGCCCGACTTTGCTCTAGTATTTTGACCATAAGTCACAAATTACGTATCCAATTTGTCCACGATTTGTCTTGCCGGAAAGCTAACGAAATTTCCTACAACTTTCATGTTGAAGAAGTCAGCAAATTCGGCAGATTTCAAGACGATATTCAAGGTTCAATTTCGGTGCACATGATGGAATCCAAATTGTCAACTTTGTACAAATTTCTACCTAACAATTTTGACAATTACCACACCTACCACACTTAATTGTATCTATAAATAGAGGACTTGAGGGGTGAGTTAGAGAGTTTTTGGAGAGCTTTGGATAGAGCTTGGGAAAGCTTTGTTGGAATTCTACGAACTTGTAATGTTATTCTCTCTTTAGACATCTTGTATTTTTCATTTTCTTTCGTAATATTATCATGTTTCTTCATCTTTCATTTCACTTTCTTGCCTTGATTATGGAGAACTAATCTCCTAATGCTAAGGTGAAAGGGTGAAACTCTTGGTATGAGAATAATAATTTATCTAACTCTTAATCTTAATGTTTATCTTTGATATTGTATTTACCTTCCTATTTCTTTTCTCATAATTATTTCTTAATGGCTGGTTTTATCATACCGCCGATTTCTTGTTATGTTATTGGCTGGTTTTATTAGACCGCCTATCTCTTATTATTTTCATGGTTGGCTTTGCCGCCTACTTTATTTTATTTTACTATTGGTTGGCTTTGCCACCTATTCTATTTCATTTTATTTTGTTATGTTAATTAATTTTCTACCTTTCATTTTTTGCATAAGTTAATCTTGTAAAATGTGAAATTTGATTTATTGTAGACAATATAATGATTGGCACAATTTATGCTTGAATCCATTTACAAGTTATCTTTTGCATCTTTGTATTTTTAATCTTGTAAAGTGTGAACCTTGATACATTGTAGACAATTTTTGGCACAATAAATACCTGAATCACTCTTGATTTATTGTAGACAATATGGTGATTGGCACAATGTACGCTTGAATCCATTTTACAAGAATGTTTTAATTATTAGAAAGGAGGTAAATATAAGTCATGTATAAACAAAGTTGAGCTTAAATTAACATATCATCCGATTAGAACTTTATTCGTGTAAAGATTCTAATTGAGTACTAAAAGAGTTAAATTTATTTTTATTCGATATACCAAGAGTGGATCCCCTAACCTTAGCATGCTTCTTTACCTTGAATACATCTTCATTTAATTTCAGTATATTAGTTCTTTGCATATTTTGTTCAATATTCCTCTCACAAAACGAGACATCAGGAACTAGGTTAGAAGTATTTATTTCGGATCTATATTAGAATTTTCTCTCAATTGGCAATCTCTGTGGGATCGACCTTGCATACCACTAAGTCTATACTCTAATAGATTCGTGCACTTGCGAGTTTTAATTAAAACAACAACACTCAACGTGTTTCAAAACTTATTGCAAAATCAAACTCTTCTTGAACTACATATCATATTCCAAATATTTCAGACATTTCCAAATCATTTCAAAAACATATGGAAGTATAAATAACATGTAATCATACTCATTTATCAATGTAAAGTTTAAGAAGAGTAAAAACAAGCCATAGAAAGAATCATCTACTCACCACTTTGAAGTACAAAGTTGGACACCCTTAAAATCCTATTTTCTGATCCGAATTCAGCAAAGTAAACCCCAAAATCGAGTCCGGAACGTCCGAAAACCTAGAAAACGACTCCGAATTTGCGAAATTTGGCCTCCAGGAGCTCGGTCAACGCAGGTCAACGCAAGGAGGTCCGGCTGCCACGCGCTACACGCGCCGCCCGAGGAGCTACGCATGGGCTTCACTCGCCGAGGGAGATTCGGCGCGTGCGGAGGTGGGTCTGGGTGAAATTTGAGATCCAAAGGTTTCGGTGCCTTCTGGATCGATCTACGGTGTTAGTTTGTGTGTTTGAAAACTAAAAGTAGGAGTTTCGGAGGTTCCCTTTTTGGCCATTTTTCCCTTCAATTTTCCGGTTAATTTCCGGCCAATTCTCCAGAAACCAATCGGATGGATTTGAAGAACTTTTCGTCCTGAATCCGTTGGTGGTGGTGGTATCGAAATCCGAGGTCCGTAGGCGAAGAAATCTTAGAGAGAAGTTAGAGGGTTTTCGTGGAAAATTTTTCTGAAGAGAGATGGAAAAATCTGCAAATGACCGCTTCCGGAGTGGTTGAAGCCCTTAAAATATCTCGGGGGACCTTTCTGCAAAATTTCACTTTTAGCGGGAGGTTCTTGCAAAATTTTCTTATTTACATTTTAACCCCGAAACTTTTAAGAAATTGCATTTTTGCCACGAAACGTAAATTTCTAACATTTCTTTTATAATCCTTTAATCCTTGTAATTAATAACTTATTTTCACCGGGTCCTAACTCCATTTTCGAAATCTTCTCTTTAATTCCAAATTTTCCTTAATTAAAATCTCCATTTTCCAAAATTATCTCTTTTATTCTAAATTTCTTTAGTTGAACTTTCTCGTTAAATTTACGGTTATTACATTTTCCCCCCTTAAAGAAATTCGGTCCCCGAATTTCATCACCATAGTAGCAAATAAATACTAACCTCATTGTTCAAATAAATGCGGATATCTGGCGCGGATGTCATCTTCCCTTTCCCATGTAGCTTCCTCAGACGAATGATTTTGCCATATCACCTTAACCATAGAAATATCTCGTGACCACAACTTTTTCACTTGTCGATTAGCTATAGATATCGGCTTTTCCTCATATGTTAGATCCTTGTATTTTCGTAACATAGACACATGAAATACTGGATGAACATTACTCAATTCTGGTGGCAGAGCTATGCGATATGCTACTGCACCTATTCTGTCCAATATCTCAAAAGGACCTATATACCGAGGGCTTAATTTCCCTTTCTTCCCAAATCTCATCACTCCTTTCATGGGTGAGACTTTCAGGAACACTTGTTCACCCTCTGAAAATTCTAACTCCCTTCGTCTGTTGTCAACATACGCCTTTTGTCTACTCTGAGCTGCCTGTAGCCTTTCTCTAATCAGCTTTACATTGTTCAAAGCTTCTTGTACAAGATCTGGCCCTATAAGTTTAGCCTCGCCCACTTCGTACCATCCAATGGGGGATCTGCATCGTCTACCATACAAAGCTTCAAATGGGGCCATTTGTATACTAGTCTGGTAACTATTATTATATGCAAATTCAGCCAAAGGCAAGTACATATCCCAACTTCCACCAAAATAAAAAATGCAGGCTCGAAGCATGTCTTCTAAAATCTGAATCGTACGCTCAGACTGACCATCAGTTTGGGGATGGAAAGCTGTGCTCAAGTCCAATCGCGTTCCTAATGCTTCTTGAAAAGCTTTCCAAAATCGTGCTGTGAACTGCGGCCCTCGATCCGATATAATCGATATAGGAACTCCATGTAGCCTAACTATTTCATTTAAATAGAGCCTTGCATATTGAGCTACATTGTAGGTTGTTTTCACAGGCAGAAAATGTGCTGACTTTGTCATGCGGTCTATAATGACCCAGATAGAATCATTTCCCTTGGGAGTTCTTGGTAATCCAGTGATAAAATCTATAGTAATTCTCTCCCACTTCCATTCTGGTATCTCTATTCGCTGATGTAACCCTGCAGGTCGTTGATGTTCAGCTTTTACCTGCTGGCATGTCAAACAATGGGAAACATATTCAGCTATATCCTTCTTCATACCATCCCACCAATACAATTCCTTTATGTCATGGTACATCTTTGTCATTCCCGGATGTATGGTATATGTAGATCGATGTGCTTCCTCCAAAACTTGTTTTCTCAAATCATGAACATTTAGGACACATAATCGTCTACCGTATCTTAATACCCCTTCAATATCCACTGAGAATTCAGAATCCTTACTATCCTTCATTTCACTCTTAATCTTGAGCAAATTAGCATCCTTGTCTTGATCGGCTTTGATTTGCTCAACTAAGGAAGATTGAAGCTGCACATGAGCCAATAATATTCTCGGTTCTTTTATTTCAAACTTTATCCCCTTACTTTCTAACTTATGGATGTCTTCTAACAATGGTCGTCGCACCTCTGCTATATGAGCCAAACTTCCCATTGACTTTCTGCTTAGAGCATCAGCTACTACATTTGCTTTACCTGGATGATACAAAATCGTACAGTCACAGTCTTTCAGTAGCTCCATCCATCTTCTTTGCCTCAAATTAAGATCTTTCTGTTGAAAAATATACTTGAGGCTCTTGTGATCTGTATAAATCTCACAAGTTCTTCCATACAGGTAATGTCTCCAAATCTTTAGAGCAAATACTACAACTGCCATCTCTAAATCATGGGTGGGATAATTCTGTTCATGCGTCTTCAACTGTCTAGATGCATAAGCAACTACTCTTCCATTTTGCATTAACACACAGCCTAAACCCACTCTAGATGCATCACAGTATACTACGTAATCTCCTGTATCCGTAGGAATGGTAAGGATTGGGGCTGTAGTTAAGCACTCCTTTAATTTCTGAAAACTCTTTTCACAAGCATCAGACCACTCAAATTTTATTCCTTTTCTAGTCAATCTGGTCAAAGGAGCAGCTATTTTTGAAAAATCTTTAACAAATCTACGGTAATAGCCTGCTAACCCGAGAAAGCTACGAATTTTAGTTACTGTCGTAGGGCGTGGCCATTGCTGTATTGCTTCTATCTTTTTGGGATCAACATGAATACCATCTTTGGTAACCACATGCCCTAGGAACGTAACACTACTAAGCCAAAATTCACACTTTGAAAACTTAGCATACAACTGATGTTCTCTTAGGGTTTGCAAAGCTATCCTTAGATGTCGCTCATGCTCCTCTGAACTCTTTGAATACACCAGAATATCATCAATAAATACAATGATAAACTGATTCAAGAAAGGTTTAAATACCCTATTCATTAAGTCCGTAAATGCAGCTGGGGCATTCGTTAAACCAAATGGCATTACTAAGAACTCGTAGTGCCCATACCGAGTCCTAAAGGCAGTTTTTGAAATATCTTCCTTTATTTTCAATTGATGATACCCGGATCTCAGATCAATTTTTGAAAAACATTGAGAACCTTGTAACTGGTCAAACAGATCATCTATTCTGGGTAGAGGATATTTATTTTGTATAGTCACTTTGTTCAACTGCCTATAGTCAATACATAAACGTAAAGATCCATCCTTTTTCTTCACAAAGAGAACAGGAGCACCCCAGGGAGATGTACTGGGTCGAATAAAACCTTTATCTAATAAATCTTGTAATTGTTCCTTTAATTCCTTAAGTTCTACAGGTGCCATTCGATAAGGGGGTATGGATATTGGTTGTGTTTCAGGGAGAAGGTCAATACTAAACTCAATCTCTCGGTCTGGTGGTAATCCTGGCAACTCTTCAAGAAACACATCAGGAAATTCTTTAACTACCGGGACCTGCTCTAAACTTGTATACTTCATATCAACATCCTTGACTATTGCTATATATCCCTGACATCCTCTTCGTAACAGTTTATGAGCTGTTAAGGCTGAAATTAAATTACTAGACTTCTTACTACAATCTCCTTGTATCATAAAAGAAGATTCTCCAGGTACATTAAACTTAATCACCTTATGATGACAGTCTAGAATGGCATGGCATGATGCCAACCAATCCATTCCCAAAATCACATCAAAGTCTATCATATTTAGAACTATCAAATCTATAAGAGTCTCCTTGCCTTCTATTGAAATCTCACATGATTTATACACATCATTTACTACTAGAAGTTCTCCCATTTGAGTGGCAACCATGAAAGAACAATGCAAACTAGCAGGATCTCTATCCAAGTTCTTAGCAAAGCATGGTGATATATAAGAATGAGTAGAACCAGGATCGAATAGAACATATGCTTTATGGGAACATACTGATAATATACCTATCATAACTGCATTTGAGGCCTGAGCATCCTGTCGTGTCAAGGAAAAAACTCGAGCTGGTTCTCGCCCTCAATTTCCTGATCTTCTACCAGGACCACCACTACTTGCTTGGACTGAGACTGCTGTACTAGGTCGTGCTGGCACAGATGCAAGGGCTAAAGCTGGTTGCACTGATGCTTGACTAAAACTTCGCAGTTGTGGACAATTCCTCATCAGATGACCCATTTGTCCACACTTAAAACATGCACCAGTTTCTCTACGACACTGTCCAGTATGGGACCTACCACAATGTGGACATAGTGGAATTGATCTTGAGTCTTGCTGACTCGGAGGTCTCACATCTCTTTGGAACATTCTCTGCTTGTTAATGTTAACTGATGGCTGGTTAGAACTACCAGCTCCTGTTTGATTAAAACGCTGTGGATTTTGAAATCTTGACCTACTGACAGTAGGTTTATATCTAGTCTAAGCATTATTATCTCGATCTCTTTTCCTTCTCTTAAGATCTTCAATGTCAGCTTGCTCTCGTGTTTCCATCATTCTAGCACAGTTCACAGCTGCTGAATAAGTTGAAAAATGATCCATCTGAGGACCCACTAACTTAAACAATGGGCGTATCAAACCCAAAACAAACCTCTTAATTCTATCCTTTTCAGTTGGGACCAGGTATGGTGCATATCTGGATAACCGGGTAAAACGAATGTCATATTCATAAACTGACATGTTTGGTGTTTGTTTTAATTCCTCAAACTCTCTAGCCCTCTTGTCTCTTTCACTTGTTGGTAAAAAGCGATTCATAAATGCTTCCTTAAATTCGTTCCACTCCATTGGTGGTAAAACAACTGCCCGTTCTTGTACAAATGTCTCAAACCAAACTTGGGCCACATCAGATAGTTGAAAAGACACCAACTCCACGGATCTTCTACTAGACCATCCCAAGGCTCTGAAAATTCGTTCCACAGCATCAATAAAGATCTGTGGGTCTTCCTGAACATCTGACCCAGAAAAAGTCAGAGGTTTTAACTTAAGGAATTGCGGGAATGACACCTCAATCCCTCTCAGCTTATCCTCTTGGTCAGCTGTTCTTCCCAGTTCTTGCACTTCAGGAGGATGTTATGCTAGATGGCCTTCCCTTCTACCCTGTTCCACTATAAATCCAGCCAATGTTTCTAAACTTCTATGGATACCAGCAATCATATCAGCGTTTCTATCAGGTGGCTCCTGAGGGGTTTCTACTCTTTCCTCAGGAATTCTATCTGGTACAGGAGTCTGTTCACCTTGTCTTGGGGTTCTCAGACCCCGTGCACGTCCTCTACCTCTACCTCTTCCTCTAGGTCGACCTCTACCACGGCCTCTTTGTACTGGTATTGTAGATTGTGCAGACTCTTCTGTAGAGGGTGCACGATCTATAGCTTCTTCTCTAGTGACCGCTCTAGTTCTTGGCGGCATCATTAACTATACAGAATAAAACACCTCTTTAAGATACATGTATTCAACCGTTACTCAAAGAATTTAAAGACACTTGGAAAGGAAAGAAGTGAATATCCTATAGAATCCCTCAGCAGCACCTGAAGTATAAATATGTCCAGCTCATATCGATACTAAAGGTCCTACTAAAGAATTCTTTGCTCTGATTGTCACAGGGAAACCTAATGCTCTGATACCAACTTGTCACGTCCCTACTTTAAGGACGCGAATACCTTTAATATCCGTTAAACTTGTTATTACGCATATGCAAATGATCTCACGATAATACATATCCAAGTATGATTCAACATTCACAAGTTTACAAAACCAATAATTATACATGCCAAGTCTATATACATCAAATTTACAGCGGAAACAAAGATCCTGCTTGTGACTTTCAGAGCAACACTAGAGTACACATATATTACAATATATTATACTGAGAGCCTAGAAACAAATTAGGCTCACCACTGAAGCACGACACCTAGTCGGTCAAGTAGTTGCGGGACCAAATCCTAGGTCTTTATCTGAAAAATATATCAACCACGTGTAGTGAGTTTTACAACTCAGTGAGCAGATAACACCACCTATGACTTCTCAGGTCAACATAAAGATGTACTTATATAGTAAAACTTATCATATCAAAATATACCGTTCAGAAGTACATCCTTATGGGACCCGCATTTTCAAAATATTCTCAGTTCAAATCACATTTAAATAGCTGTAACCACATATGATATAAGTAAATATTAAATCAATTTTGATATGCATTTAAAAATCAAATATTTTCAATAGATAAACATGGAATGTGAGTACATCACCCAACTGCCTCCTCACAATACCACTGGCTACAACTTCAATAGATAAACATGGAATGTGAGTACATCACCCAACTGCCTCCTCACATTACCACTGTCATCATCACAATAAGTAATCATGGATTGTGAGTACATCACCCAACTGCCTCCTCACAATACCACTGACTACAACTTTCATCAACAGGGAATGTGAGTACATCACCCAACTGCCTCCTCACATTCCCACTTCCATCAACTTCACATTAACCAACAAAATTCATCAATATATATATATAGATACATGCATGTAGAAAAACGACAGAGCCTTCAATCTCAGTACAAAATCTTTTATAATAGATTTTCCAATAAGAGAAATCAGATAATCATGCCCAAAACCGAGGCAAATATAATTCAGTAAAATCAATGTCACATGCATAACATCTGTTCTTTGCCATGTCATGTGAAATACGTGTAAAAATCACATGCTCAATGTGTTTCAAAACTTATTGCAAAATCAAACTCTTCTTGAACTACATATCATATTCCAAATATTTCAGACATTTTCAAACCATTTCAAAAACATATGGAAGTATAAATAACATGTAATCATACTCATTTATCAATATAAAGTTTAAGAAGAGTAAAAACAAGCCATAGAAAGAATCATCTACTCACCACTTTGAAGTACAAAGTTGGACACCCTTAAAATCTTATTTTTTGATCCGAATTCAGCAAAATAAACCCCAAAATCAAGTTCGGAACGTCCGAAAACCTTGAAAACGACTCCGGATTTGCGAAATTTGGCCTCCGAGAGCTCGGTCAACGTAGGTCAACGCAAGGAGGTCCGGCTGCCACGCGCTACACGCGCCGTCCGAGGAGCTGCGCGTGGGTTTCACTCGCCGAGGGAGATTCGGTGCGTGGGGGCGCGTGCGGAGGTGGGTCTGGGTGAAATTTGAGATCCAAAGGTTTCGGTGCCTTCTGGATCGATCTACGGTGTTAGTTTTTGTGTTTGAAAACTAAAAGTAGGAGTTTCGGAGGTTACCTTTTTGGCCGTTTTTCCCTTCCATTTTTCGGTCAATTTCCAGCCAATTCTCCAGAAACCAATCAGATGTATTTGAAGAACTTTTCGTCCTGAGTTCGTTGGTGGTGGTGGTGTCGAAATCTGAGGTCCGTAGGCGAAGAAATCTTAGAGAGAAGTTAGAGGGTTTTTGGGGAAAATTTTTCTGAAGAGAGATGGAAAAATCTGCAAATGACTGCTTCCGGAGTGGTTGAGGCCCTTAAAATATCTCGGGGGACCTTTCTGCAAAATTTCACTTTTAGCGAGAGGTCCTTGCAAAATTTTCTTATTTACATTTTAACCCCGAAACTTTTAAGAAATTGCATTTTTGCCCCGAAACGTAAATTTCTAACATTTCTTTTATAATTATTTAATCCTTGTAATTAATAACTTATTTTCACTGGGTCCTAACTCCATTTTCGAAATCCTCTCTTTAATGCCAAATTTTCCTTAATTAAGATCTCCATTTTCCAAAATTATCTCTTTTATTCTAAATTTCTTTAGTTGAACTTTCTCGTTAAATTTACGGTTATTACATGTACACTTACATAGTGGTTTTCATAAATTTTAACTAACAAATTTATTATGTGTTGCTGGAGAATCTAATTATCAAAAGATATTACAAGGTGTCGTGCAATTTGGACACCCACCCAATGAAGACTCCAATATACCTATGGTAAATTTTATTGAATTATGTAATATCTTCAAGCACAATGGTTCTACTGGAGATCATATAAAGTTGAGACCCTTTCCTTTCTCCTTAAAAGAAAGTGCAAAATAGTGAATCAACTCGATCTCTCTATTATTTCTATAACTACTTGGGAGGAATTAGCCCAGAGATTCTTGGCTAAATTTTTTGTTCCTACTAAAACTACTAAAATGAGGATTGACAGTACCTAATTTGAACAAAAGGAGGAAGAAACCTTATATGAGGCATGGGAGAGATATAAAGGTCTCTTCAGAATGTGTACTCACCACTGCGTGCCTAATTGGTTATGTAGTGTAGAATTTTGCTTGCATATGATATTTTATAAGGAATAGCCATGCTAATTTCTTTAGTTAACTCTCATCTAATTTTTTTTCTCTTCGTTTTGCTTCAAGAACATATTTGATACTTGTGTTGTTAGCACCACCGCAAGATGAAGCGAATGCATAGGGTCAAAGGGATGATCATGGTGACAGTGCTGTAGATTTAGGCATTGACTTGTAGTAGCTAGGACTTGTTTAGTAGTATAACTAGTTTTATAGTTCTTAAATTTTGTAACTTTTACATAATAAATTTAATTATATCATTTCCTGTTTTGTGTACAATGGAGTTGCCTAATCTATATGTTATTGGTATGTAATGAAAGTTTTGTTTGTTTTAGTTTGATATTTGGGCAGCATAATGAATTAAATACAATTTTTAAAATGCTGTGTCGATTTGCTACGAATTTGTTAGGGATTGTTATTTTTGTCATATTTTTTTTCATATTTCACTATGAATTACTTGATTCACATTATCTTTTGCTACACATGAGCTATGGATTTGTTAGAGACAGTCAATTTTCATATTTTTCTAAGAATTAGCTACAATTTATTTGATTCACACGTCTACCATTTGCTAGGGATTTACAAGGGATGGTTGCTTTTTTTTATATATATACTTTGCTACATATTAATTGATTCAAACTATCATTACCTACAGATTTGCTATAAAATTTAGAATTTTCACATAATGAGTTTGCCAATCAACTACAGATTAGCTATAAGGAATAGCTGCCAATAATTTGTGGCTTGGATTAATTAGGTTTCGAACACATCCATAGCTGATCCAATTAGCTAGGAATTAGTTAGGTATTAACTATAGATTTTTTCTGTAATCAATCCAAAAATTCTTGTAGTGATAGTTAACTAACCTTAGGGTAATATTATAATGTAAAACTGGAGAGATCAACCTTATTTTTAACAGCTAATATAACATCTGAATTAGTACTCTCCTTCTCAAACTTGTAATGTCATCTTTGTAGTTTAGCCCTGAGAAATTTTAAAATTATAGATTGGCCCTAAAACCTTAAAAAAAAACTCATATCATATATTAAATTTTGTAATTAAGAGATGAAGTTTAAAGCAACTAATCAATTCATTATAGATACAGATAATTTAGTGTAATTTTATAATTAATTATGTTGTGTCTTAAGCTTATGGTCAAAGGAAAAATATAATAAATAAATAAATGTCAGTAGTATTAAATATATTAGTTAGTAGTTACTTAGAATTGTAAAATTTATTAACAATGTTCGAATATTTAAATAAAAAATATAATTACTTATTTTAGAGGAATTTTTAGAGTGATGTGATATATGCATTTAAGAATGGGTTTAGAAAGGGATTTATAAACATTGTGACAAATGAGCTTCTTTTATAAATAGAACATAATTATGGGGCTGAATTTGTAACTGCATAAAATTGGTTAGTGGAAGTTGCAAACTGGAGGACTTGTTAAACTTTCATAAACATCGTATCGTTCTCTCACGAGAATGGAAAATACTTTTATCTTGATATTGTCTTCATGAAAGCAATTGTTCTTATGATTAATAAATACATTTAAATTTTGTTATGGTTTTTATTGTTTTTGTTTTATTACGTAAACTGTTAATGTAATATCATTATAAAAAGTAACAAAAATATAAATAAAATTATGATTTTGTCCGTGCTCAGCGAAGAAAATAAGTATAATTAAGTACATTATCACCGGTTCGGATGCTATGTTAATTTCTTGCAGTTCGGTTAGATTATTGTCGACATTGAGACTAAAAGATTAAAAAAAAATCCTCATTGAAACTAGAAGATTCACACAAAAAATTTTCAATTCAATCAAAGATAAACAGTAAGAATAGAAAATTTATAAAAAAAATTAAAATTAAATATGAAAAAAATTAAATCTTGTGGCTTGTGTCACTTGACTCCAACAAAGTTAGATTACTTAGTATAAATTAAATTGTCAAACTTGCTAACCAAATTCCCACATGTTTCTCGTCAGAAACCTAGATGCAAAACCTTTCTTTTTTCAGGTGCTTCTAACTTACGACCAGCTCTACCTCAAACAAACATATTCACAGAGACCTGAACCAAAAAGTTCTCCTATAATAGCTCACAGTAGTTGCTTTAAATTTCTATATATCCTTAGTATCTCCACTCAACTCATATCACTAGCCATAAGCTAATTTTCCCTCATCTCCTCTAACAAGCCCCTTCATAGTTCGAAAACAAAACCCAAAATCATGGCCAAATCCAGAGGAATGGCTCTGTTTTTCCTTGGAATCCTTGTTTGCATGTGTTTCATCAAAGCCACAGAGGCCGACCACGACTCGGGCTCCAGCAAATGCAACCGTGCAGTGAACCGAGAAGGAACTGGTTCGCCCCACGGACACGAAGAATGCACAGATCTGGACGAAGATGATCTGGACCATGATATTGATGACACTTACAAGGTTGTAGAAAATGTGGCTGTCGCTTTTTAGTCACAAGATTGTTCTTATGCTCCTGACGACGACGACGACGACGACGATGGCTATTCTCTCCAAAACATGTTTTTGCTAGCATCTCTGTGCATGCATGTCTGTGGATTCTTGTCACTGCAGGGGTAGCTCGTCTCAATGTTCCAGTGGAATAACCTCAATTCTTGCAGTTTACATTTCTAGCTTGGTTAGCCTAATTTTTTTGTGTATTATGATTGAAAATTTCCATTAATAAGATCAAGAAATTTATATGAACTTTGGAGAATTAGCATGGCTGCAGAAACAAGAATTGCATTAACTCCTTGCTTCTACTTGTTGCATAAGCAGGCTGAGAAAGTTTTTCATATATCAAGCTGACTGATATGTTTCCTTCAAGTATAGCAGAAATTACAGTCTCCAGCCTTTATCTTTTAATTTTTATAATTGATCACTTAATTTATCTCTTTTGTCTAAATTAAATATTAATTTTCTATTTTCAATCTTAAAGGAACTTTGAAATCGAAACCAGAAAGGAAGTTTACCCAACTTTTTCAATCTTTTTCGTCAATCAACTATGTCAAAAAACAATATAAATCGATGCTCATCACCAGACCATATTATTACTTCTCCAAAGCTCCTCTTCTCAGTTCTTAGCATATGGAATCACAGTCCGCATGGCTCATCACCTCGGACATCAACTAGGGTAAGTGCCCCATGAATCCCTTTCTTTCTCTCTAAACCAGTGCTCTCTCTCCAAATTGAATATTAGAATTTAGAAGAACTGAATAGTCTGAAGAACAAAGTGATGCAGTGGTCTTTCTATTGAATGCAGCTGGTTAATGGGTAATAAACACGGCTACAGGTAAATATGGCTACTTCTAATTTTAATACTCTGCATAACATATATAGTTGAATAATGGCTCCCAATTCCAATTTTTAATATTTGAGTAATTTTAAACATGATTTAATAGTTAATAACTTATCTATTGATCTCATCCATGATAGACCACTATGGCGCCTTTGATCCATGTAGCCGACCCCACATAATGGAAAAAGGCTTAGTTGTTGTTGTTGTTGTTATTGAGTAATTTTAAAATTTAATTTTTATTATTGCAGTTATGCCCTCTCTTATTTTGATGTAGTTATAACAAGTAAATTTAGTACCGGGATACCTGAAGATAGTTGTCCTATTCGGGCTTATGTTATGATATTGCAAAATAAAAAGGATGAGAATGCTAATTGGCAATGTAATTTTTATCAAGCTATTTTTAAATGATCTTATTTTAGAGTAAAGGCACATTTGTTAAGACAAGCAGGTATTGGGATTAAGGTTGCTGCTATAGACAAAGAATATCTTGCAGAATTGAACAAGTTGGTTAATGAGTCTATAAAGATAATCAATGCCAGCCCAAGTCCCTTTACCAATTATGTTAAACTTAAATCCACCCATGGATGATATGGGAGAAAAAGAAGGGCTATTCATAATAGCGGATTGAAAAAGCTTTTAACAATGAAGTTAGAGAGAATCTTAAAGCACAAATAGTTAGGCTTCTATTTTAGCTAGGTTACTTTTCAACGTTACTGCAAATCCATAGTATGTCAGCATGTTTCAAATAATGCCTTATTTGGTTTTCTTCCTCTCTGTTATAATGCTTTAAGAACTACATTGTTACAAAAGAGAAAGACAAACAGTGAAAGGTTGCTTCAATAATCAAAATGCTTTGCCAGAAAAAGGAGTAAGTATAGTAGCCCATGGTTGAACTGATGCACAAAGAAGGCCATTGATAAACTTTATGGTTGCATCATAGGGATGCCCTACATTAATTCTTGAAGGCTATTGATAGTTCAGCATAATACAGGGATAAACTTTATATTGCGAACTTGATTATGACTATAATTGATGAAGTTAGAGCACAAAATACCCTAATTTGCAAGGCTAGTGAATTACTTATTGAATCAACTTGTCCTCATATTTTTTAGATTCCATGTTTTGTGAACACATTGAATCTTGTTTTGAAAAATATTTGTGCAACTTAAAATACATCAACTAATGAGGTTGACTATGAGGAATGTCTTTTATCACTCTAGTCACTTATGATACTTCTTAGTGTTTCCAAATATGGGTTTATGAGCATTGTAGCGATTTACTTATGGTGGTTGTGATTTGTTGGATACAGCCCTGCGTTTTTTATATTTTTAATAGAGTAAGGAATATTGAAGAATTGTTTGCATTATTCAGTCTTCACAGTGTTTTTTTCCCTTTTCTTCATTAAACTAATAAATTCTTATTCTTGTATTCTTTACTCTTTTTTATTTTCTTGATTGCATTTTGATTCTAATTCTGTTTTGTGTGTGTGTGTGTGTGTGTGTGTTCCCTTGGTGATTGTTACTTCAATTATTGCTGATGATTACACATGATGCTTGCTGGAGTTTGAGCTAAGGTGGTGTCCCAGGTCCCTCATTGATTGGCCCAACTAAGCATTATTTTATTGCCCAACTTTAGAGTCTTCCTTTCTCATTATCACTACTATAATTAAGTCAAACGAGATTTTAATGTACATAATTTTTTTATTTAAAATTTATCAAACTCAAATTTGAACTTGAATTTTTAATAAATCAAAATTTATAATTATTTTCAAAAACTCAATTAGTTTACAATTAATATTATTATAAATCTAATATATATTTGTATATACATATATAAATTAAATTAATTAAAAATTATAATGTTTATATAATGTTTGTGTGTGCATATATATATATATATATATATATATAAAATATCATTTCTCTGATAAAGACAACAAATCCATACATCAAGAGATTGTTATCAAGCAGTACGTTACCCAGATTATACAGAGACATCATAATGTACGAGTTGGCAATGTTGTTTCCAATAGGGTGTTTGACGTAACTTGTGCGAGATCTCTGATTTTTTTTTTTTATGTTATTAATTAAAATATATTTTTTAAAGAAAAAAAAATTTGGATCTTAAAGAAAGATTAAATTATTTTATAATTTTACTCAAGTCAAATAAAATCTTAAGATAGTTAAAATAATATTTATGTAATTTTATTGAAATGACATTTATGTAAATTTTTTAATATGCCAATTTTGTAAATACTCTAGAATGACAGTTTTGTAAATACTCTAGAATGACATTTTTGTAAATAATGGAATATGTCAAAGTTATAAATATGGGGTGGTAGTTAGGAAAAAATCTTTATAATTATGAGAGAGAAGAAGTGTCAGTAAAAAAGAAAAAGAAAATAAAGAGGAGGAAAAGAAAGCGGAAGAAGAAGAAGAGAAAGAGGGAGAAGAAGAAAAAGGAAGAGGAAAGGAAAATCAAAGTAAATTCTTGGTCATCTATCTAATTTAATCATCTTTTCTTAAGGAATATCATAATTTACAATATGAATGTAGAATTTGTGTGGTAGGAATCAAGTACACAAGTTTAAAGATTTGTTTGAGGTGAGCTTAACATCTACTCATAAATTTTGTACAAAATTATATATATATATATATATATATATATATATATATATATATATATATATATATATATATACATACATACTTTTATATTTTTTTAGATGTGATTTTGGATAACATGTGGTCTGGATATTTATATGAAATTCTGTTTTGATTGTTTGGACATGCATATGGGTGCATGAGATTATATAAAAGAAAAACAAATGAGAAGTTAAACTAAGCTGAATTTCAGAGTAATTTGGAAAGCTTCTATTTTTAGAATTCTGAAAAAATTCGACAAGGATTTTAAATAAATGGTCAACATATAAATTGTAAAAATATGTTTCATAGATCTATAGGCTCTAAAATCACTTAATTTGGAGTCCATATGGAGGAGATATGACTGATTAATTGACCACAAGTCAGAATCCAGGATAGTAAAAATAAGTGTTTTTTATTTTAATTTTTTGGAAATAATCTGTGAGGAATCTAAAGAATTGATAAACATGGAAGTTGTAGATAATTATTGTAGCGTTTTATATGTTTTGTCATCAAATTAATTGGAGTCCATATGAAGGAGATATGGCTGATTAATTGAGAAGAGGTTACAATCAGTCTAGAATCCAGAATAGTAAAACAAGTGTTTTTGTTTTTAATTTTACGAAAATACTCCGTACATAATCTGAAAAAATAATAAATATAACGGTTGTAGATAATTGTCTTATCTGTTTATAGAATTTAAAATCATCTCAATTGAAGTTCGTATGAAGGAGATATGGTTGAATAAGTAAGAAAAAGTCATAGAACACAGTCAGACCGTGTTTTGGGTTGCTTCAGCATAGGTAAGCCATGTTCGGAGCTGTTTTTGAGCATTTTTGAAATATTTTTCAAGCATAGTCGTGTCTTGAAATATGGTCAGGTCGTGTTGGGTGCTAGATTATCATATTTTTCACTATTTTCTACTTAAAAATAATCTTGTTTGTTGAAATATTTTTAAGAAACATATATATAAGAAAAATACTTTTAAAATGATATTTTGGTATCACAAATTACTCTTTTATTTTATTTTATTTGATTTAAAATGTATCACATTGGATATAAGTATGTAATGAATGATTATTAATTATTAGGTATAAAAATGATGCATCATATTATGAATGTGATTGAATGGCAAGCGTAAAACTCATGATGAGTTGCTTGATAATTATATATTGCATTTGATAAATATGTATTTATATATGTATATGTGTGTGTGTGTGTGTGTGTGTGTGTGTGTATATATATATATATATATGTATTGATGAATATCGACAAGTTGTATGACTTGATACGGTACCAAATAGGGGACACCCTATTAGCCTGAGTAAGTCAAGGGAAGGCCACTCCAATTAGATGACAGAGGTAATGTGAAGAGGCAGATGAGTGATGAACTCACATTCTCTAATCACTTATTGTGACTGTAGTCGATTGGTCACTAAGTGTATAACAAATGAGTGGATTTTCAGTGCATATATAGTATGTTAATTATGCATCAACTGAAGTGATGATTTTATCTACAAATTTTAATATTTTCTGTAACTTATATAGGTGAACATAACTCCTATTTTCTCATTATATTTTATTTATGTTAAGTCTATTGGGAACCTTTGTTCTCACTATTATTGTAGTGTTATGTTTAAATAAAAAGAAATGAGATACAACAGGGAATGACGTTATTGATAAAGATCTTGATGTCGGTACCACCTCCTCACCCTTTGTGTTTCAAGGGTGGAGTGTTGTATAGGGACTTTTATTTGTATACAGAAATATTGTGTTGTATAATTATTACATGTGTGAAGTTTGTAATATATATATTGTGTTTAAACATATGGCGTATTTAACTTGCGAAATGTGAAAATAAATAAATAATAACAATGAGATAAATAATTAAAAAATAAACATTACAGCTTGGAGGTTCCCTCCTACAAAATGGAAGAAGCTGAATACTGACGGTGCAGCTTAGAGTGGCTTCGATATGGGGGGCTGTGGCGGGATGCTTCGGAGGGACGACGGGTCGTGGATTAAAGGCTTTGTGCAGAAGCTTGGGAATTGTACACTAAGCTTTGGACTGTCCTTTCCTGTTTGCAACTAATGTGGAACGAAGGTCACAGACAAGTGGTGGTGGAATCTGATTCCAGCGCCTTGATTTCAATAGTTATCCACTCTACCTAGGCTCAAATAGTGCTACTGCAGAGGATATGAACTTGGATGAACCAAGATTGGCATCTCACCTTTGTCCTCTCGTTTAGAGAGGAAATACTTGCACATATAGACTTGCTAACTATTGTGTTGTATAGGAACTCTTATTTGTGTACTGAAATATTGTGTTGTATAACTATTACATGTGTGAGGTTTGTAATATATATATACATATATATTGTGTTTAAACATATGGCGTATTTAACATGCAAAATGTGAAAATAAATAAGTAAATAAATAAATAACCAAACCTTACAAAGTTAGTATTAGGTCGATCTTAGGCGACTATGGGGTGGGTGGTCACCTAAATTGACTTAGAGGAGTTTTGAATAGTTATGTGAAAACGTTGTGTAAGGTCACGGATAAATTCAGTAAGAAAATACTAGTATTTTCTATTTATAGTCTTGTGTGGTGTGATAACTACTGTAAAATTTTGAACTGCTATTGAATTTGATCACCTCAATAGTGACTAATATTTTGTTTTACTAATACAGTGAATTATGGCACCACCAAGAAGGAATCTGGCAATGCAGATGCTACCTTAAATAACATAGCCATAGCTATTAAAGCTCAGGCAGCTGCTACGAATCAGATTCTACAGCACCTTCAGAATATTAATAATAATGAAGGGGTTAGGAGAAATGAAAGAAATTGAAATGGAAACAAAACTAGAAATGGTAATGGATGGTCTGAATTTATGGGAATGCGGCCTCCGTCTTTTATGGGTGCATATGATCCCATAGTTGCTGAGAGATGGCTGACGGAACTCGAGAAAATTTTTGGAGTTCTAAATTTTTTTGATGAGCAAAAGGTCAATTTTAGGAAATATTTGCTGAAGGAAGAAGCTGAATACTAGTGGAAAGGAGCCAGAGAGTTACTGGTACATCAAGATAGGGAAATTACATGGCAATTGTTCCAAGAAACTTTTCTGAACAAATATTTTTCCAGCAATGTGAGAGCTAAGAAAGAGATTGAGTTTTTTTAGCTTAGACAGGGAAATAGGACCATTGAATACTATATTATCAAATTTGAAGAACTGTCTAAGTTCTCAAGTACTCTGAAGAATAATTTGGATGAAGTCTGGAAAGCAGTGAAGTTTGAATCAGGATTGAACTCAAAGCTTAGGAATGCTGTGGTGGCATTAGTGATTCGGGGGAATATGCCCCGTTGGTAAATAAATGTCGAATGCTGGAGATAAGTCTACAAGTAATAGAGGATGAAAGAGAGAGGCGGACTTAGTGAAAGCGAAAGAGAGAGTTTCCAGTTATGGATAGAAATACCAGAGGAAAGAATATCATAAGAGATAAACAACCAGCACTTATGGAACCCAGACCTTTTCTGAAAAATTCGGCAATGGGTCAGTGTAGGAAATGCGAGAAATTCCATGGGGATAAATCATGTTATTTTGGTCCAATTATTTGCTTCTGATATGGCCAGAAGGGGCATGTGGCACGACATTGTCCACTGAAAAATGAGAAAGGTACTGCACAAACTCAACAAACGACATGGAGAGGTTTCACTTTGAGCAGTTTGAAGCAAAATCAGCTCCTGATTTTATGCAAGGTACGTGTTGTATTAACAATCTGCCTCTGATTGTATTGTTTGATTCTGGTGCGAACCATTCTTTTATAACAAAAGAATGTGTGGGGAAGTTACAACACCCTATTGCGGAGTTACTATACGAGTTAGCGGTGGTGACATCTATAGGAGGAAAAATAATTACCTCCTCAGTGTATTTGAATTATCTCATTGTATTGAGTAACAAATCATTTGTAGTGGATCTAATTTGTCTACCTCTGAATGATATAGATATCATCTTGGGTATGGATTAGTTAAGTCAGAACTGAATATTTTAGGATTTTTGCAATAAGATTTTTGAATTTCTCCCGGACCCACTGGAGGATCAAAAGTATAACATTATTAGTGCTCACCGACTCTATAAGGAGATAAGGAATGTGGATATGAGATGTCTTTTCCTATATACTATTGACCCAAGTATGAAATAAAAATTGCTTGAGATTCCAGTAGTCTGTGAATTCTCAGAAGTTTTTTCCTCTGAGATTTCTGAACCTCCACCAAAGAGAGAAGTGAAATTTTCCATCGATTTAGCACCAGAGGCGATACTAATTTCTATCACTCCTTATAGAATTTCCCTTGTGGAACTACAGGAGCTTAAAAATTCGAAGAGTTGTTAGAAAAGAACTTTATCAAACATAGCGTATCACCTTAGGGAGAGTCTGAATAAGGCAATCATTAAGAATAAGTATCCATTGCCCAGAATAGACAATCTATTAGGTCAATTAAAGGGAGTTCCTATTTTCTCTAAGATAGACTTGAGGTCAAGATATCATCATATCAGAGTTAAAGAAGAAGATATTCCGAAAGCAACTTTCAAAACTCGGTATGGACACAACAAATTTTCAATAATTCCTTTTAGGGTCACGAATACACCTGCAATTTTTATGGACTATATGAATCGTATTTTTATACCCTACTTGGATCAATTCGTAGTAGTGTTCATAAATGATATTTTAATATACTCTAAGAGTGAAGAAGAACACAACCAGCATCTCCGATTAATACTTCAGGTCTTGAAGGAAAAGAAACTTTTTGCTAAGTTGGAAAAATGTGAATTTTAGCTAGAAGAGGTGAAGTTCTTGAGTCACGTAATTTCTAAATATGATGTGTCAATGGATCCCAGTAAAACTGAAGCAATGCTGAAATGGGAGAGGCCGAAAACTGTGACTGAAATTAGAAGCTTTTTGGATTTAACAGGATATTATAGAAGGTTTATACAAGGATTTTCTCAAATATCTTTGCCTTTGACTCAATTGACTAGAAAAGGAAGTCTCTTTAATTGGACTGAAGAATGCGAGAATACCTTCTAAGAGCTTAAATTCAAATTGACTTCTCCACCTATTCTAATTATTCCTAATCCTTCTGGATGCTTTGTAGTCTATATAGATGCTTCCAAGAAAGGTTTAGGTTATGTTTTGATGTAAGAAAGCAGAGTAGTTACTTATGCGTCTCGACAATTGAGACGGCGTGAGGAGAACTATCCTACTCATGATTTAGAGTTGGCTGCGATAGTTTTTGCCCTGAAGATATGGAAACATTACTTGTATAGAGCTGTATTTGAAATATATAGTGACCACAAGAGTTTAAAGTATCTCTTTGACCAAAAAAATTTGAATATGAGGCAAAAAAGGTGGATGGAATTCATTAATGATTAAAAATTTGAATTAAAGTATCACCCAGGGAAGGCACACGTAGTAGCTGATGCATTGAGCCGGAAGTTGTTGCATGTAAGTCAAATACTGATAAAAGAAATAGAGCTAATTAAGAAATTTAAAAATTTGAAATTATCAGTTATGACTGTCCCTAGAAGTCTGATTGTTAGTGAATTAAGAATTGAAAGTGACTTGAAGACTCAGATTAAGGAAGCATAGAAACATGATCAATTTTTACAAGATCGAAGAGATCAGTTTGACTTTGCAATTTTAGAGGATAGAATTATTATGTACCGGGGAAAAACATGCATACCACAAGGAGAGAATTTGAAGGTTGATATTTTAGAAGAAACTCATCAAAGTAAGTATACAATCCATCCAAAATCTACAAAAATGTATCAAGATTTGAAAAGGTTATACTGATGGCCAAAAATGAAGAGAGACATTGCTGAATACGTGTCTAATTGTTTGGTTTGTCAAAAGGTGAAGATAGAACATCAAAATTCTTCTAGGATGTTACAACCTTTATAAATCCCTGAGTGGAAGTAGGATAGTATATCTATAGATTTTATTGTCGGACTACCTAAAACTCATACAGGCCATGATACGATATGGGTAATAGTAGATAGGTTGACGAAATCTGTGCACTTTCTACTCATTAAGAAAAACTATTTGTTGAATAAGTTGGTCCAATTGTATATGAAGGAAATTGTATAGTTACATGGAATTCCTAATAGTATCATTTCGGATTGAGATTCCCGATTTACTTCCAGATTTTGAAAAGCGTTACAAGAAGTTTTTGGCACTAATTTGTGTTTTAGTATTGCATATCATCCTCAAACTGACGGTCAAACGGAGAGAACTATACAGAATTTAGAGGATATACTAAGAGCATGCGCGCTAGAGCAAGGAAAAGGATGGGATGGATATCTGTCACTAGTTGAGTTTACGTATAATAATAGTTATCATTCCAGTATTGGAATGGTACCCTATGAAACTTTGTATGGTAGGAGATGTAAATTGCCTTTATGTTGGAATGAAGTGGGGGAGAAAAGGTTATTAGGGCCCGAGTTAGTGCAACATACTTCTGAGCAAATACAGATAATTCGAAATAAAATGCGAACAGCTCAAAGTCGACAAAAGAGCTATTTCGATAGGAGAAGGAGACCGATACAATTCTAAGAAGGGGAGCATGTATTCTTGAAAATTTCTCCTACTACCAGAATTGGTTAAGCAATGAAAATTAAGAAATTGAGTTCGAAATATTTAAGACCTTATCAAATTCTAAAAAAGATAGGGTTATCGGCATATCAAATTACACTTCCTCCGCATTTGTCGAATCTACATGATGTATTTCATGTTTCTCAACTTCAGAAGTATCTACTAGATCTGTCGCACATAATTCAAGAAGAAATAACAGTGTTAGATGATAATCTAACCTACCGATCGAGGCCAATAGTAATTCTGGACAAAGATGTAAAATAGTTGAGAAATAAAACCATTCTATTGGTGAAGGTAGGTTACGAGAGTTTAACAACGGAAGAAGTCACATGGGAAAGGGAAGATGACATGAGACAAAAATATCCACAATTGTTTGAAGACAAGTATACCTTAAATTTTGAGGACAAAATTCTTTTAGGGAGAAGAAATGTATCATCCCTGATTTTTCTTTATATTACTAATTAAAATATTTTTCTTAAGAGAGGAGAAAGTGTTTTGGATCTCAAAAGAGTATTAAATTATTTTACAATTTTACTCAAGTCAAACAAGATCTTAGGATGGTTAAAATGGCATTTATGTAAATTTTTTGAAATGACAATTTGGTAAACACTCTAGGATAATAGTTTTGTAAATATTCTAGGATGCCATTTTTGTAAATAATGGAAGATGCCAAAGTTATAAATATGGGGTGGTAGGTAAGAAAAAATCTTGATAATTATGAGGGAGAGGAAGTGTTGGTAAGGAGTGTCGGTAAGAAAGAGAAAGAAATGAAAAAGGAAGAAAAGAAAGAAGAGGAAAAGAAAGAGGAAGAAGAAGAAGAGAAAAAGGAAGAAAAAGGAGAAGGAAGAGGAAAGAAAAATCAAGGTAAGTTCTTGGTCATCTCTCTAATTTCATCATCTTTTCTTAATGAATATCCTAATTCACGATATGGATGTAGGAGTTTTGTGTGGTAGAAATCAAGCATGTAAATTTAAGGATTTGTTTGAGGTAGACTTAACATCTACTTATAACTTTTGTACAAAATTATATATATACTTTTAGATTTGTTTAGATGTGCTTTTGGATAACTTGTGGTCTGAATATTTATATGGAATTCTGTTTTGGTTGTTTGGACATGCACAAGGGTGCATAAGATTACATAAAAGGAAAACAAAAGAGGAGTTAGACTAAGCTGAATTTCGGAGTAATTTGGAAAGCTTCTACTTTTGGAATTCTGGGAAGCATTCGGCAAGGATTTAAAAGAAATGGTCAACATATGAATTGTAGGCATATGTCTCACGGATCTATAAGCTCTAAAATCACTTAATTTAGAATCTATATGAGGGAGATATGGATAATTAATTCAGCAGAGGTCAGAATCCAGGATAGTAAAAATAAGTGTTTTTGTTTTAAATTTTCTAAGAATAATCCATATGAAATAGGAAGAAATGATAAACATTGAAGTTGTATATAATTGTCTTAGTTTTTTATAAGTTTTGACATCACCTCAATTGGAGTTCATATGAGAAAGATATGGTTCATTAGTTAAGCAAAGGTCTAAAATTAGTCTACAATCCAGAATAATAAAATAAGCTTTTTTGTTTTTAATTTACTGGGAATAATCCATAAAGAATATAAAGAAATCATAAAAATAAAAGTTTTATATAATTGTCTTAAATTTTTATAAGATTTAAAATCACCTCAATTGGAGTTCATATGAGGGAGATATAGTTAAATAAGTGAGGAAATGTCACAGAACATGGCCATACCGTGTTCTGGATTGCTTCAGTATGGGTAAGTTGTGTTTGGGGCTATTTAAGCATGTTTGAAGTATTTTTCAAGTATGGCCATGTCTTAAAACATGGCCAAGCCGTGTTGGGTGCTGGATTATCATATTTTTCACTATTTTCTACTTAAAAATAATCTTGTTTGTTGAAATATTTTTAGGAAACATATATCCAAGAAAAATACTTTTAAAATGATGATTTTAGTATAAAAAATTACTCTTTTTCTTTATTTGATTTAAAATGAATCATATTGGATATTGGTATGTGATGAATGATTATTAATCATTAGGTATAAAAATGATGCCTCATATTATAAATGTGATTGAATGGCAAGTGTAAAGCTCATGGTGAATTAATGAATTGCTTGATAATTATATATATATATATATATACACATATAATTGTGTGTGTATGTGTATATATATATATACAATTATATGTATTGATGAATATCAACGGGTTGTATGGCTTGATACGGTATCAAGTAGGGGATGCCCTATTAGCCTGAGTGAGCAAAGGGAGGGCCACTCCAACCTGGTGACAGAGATAATATGAGAAGGCAGATGGATGATGAACTCACATTCTCTGATCATTTATTATAACTGTAGTCGATCAGTTACTATACGTATAACAAATGAGTAGATTTTCAATACATATATAGTATGTTAATTATACATCAACTAAAGCAATGATTTTATCTCCAAATTTTAATATTTTCTGTAACTTATATAGCTGAACATAACTTCTGTTTTCTCATTATATTTTATTTATATTAAGTCTACTGAGAACTTTTGTTCTCACTATTATTGTGGTGTTATATTCAGATAAAAAAATGAGATACAATAAAGAATGGCGTTACTGATGGAGATCTCGATGTCAACACCACCTCCTCACCTTTTATGTTTCAAAGGTGGAATACTGTATAAGGACTTTTATTTGTACACTGAAATATTCACTACTAGAAAATTCTTGTTTAGAGACGGAATTTTTCCGTCTCTAAACAGGAAAAATTCTGTCTCTAACATAGTTTGAGACAGAATCAGAGAAGGAAATAATTCCGTCTCTAAAAACGGGGTCGCTAAAATTTAGAGACGGAATATTTTCGTCTCTAAAAGTAATATATATGTCTCTAATTTTCATTACAAATTCTGTCTCTGGACTCAGAGACGGAATATCCGTCTCTAATATCAGGAAAATAAAAAAAATTAAAAATCTCAAACTTATAAACCAACAACCAATATAAACCAACAACCAAAAACCAACCATTTCAGGCAGAAATATCAACATACATTTTAAATAATGTCAAGCCTCTTATCATCCATAAACATATCAACAAAAATTTTAATAATCCCATGAAATTACATGAAAATATCACCAATCAAACACTTTTGCATCATTAATACATAACACAAAGTCATAAATAACACAAACTATCATGATCCATCAGCAGCATTACTATGTTGCTCATTGTTATTATTCTCTTCTTCTCTAGGTGGAGATGAGGAGGGCATTCTTATACTACCATCTATCATGAGGCGCCGAAACATCCGATCCCATTCCTCAACATTTTGCTTTAACATAAAATTTTCATCTTCACTCTGTTTGAGTTGTGCAAATAAAGCCTCGATTTTTGCATTCATAACAGAAAAAGAACTTGCTGAGACTTCATTAGAAGCGGAAGACCTAGAAGAAGAACTTACTGCAATACATTATGTGCTTGAGATCTCAGTCCATATATCTGTCATTTATTGTTCATGCCGCCAACCACATCCAAATAAGCAACATTGTCTTAATGTTGAGTGGAGTGTTGGCTACAACCCACATCACTTTGAGATTTGGATTGTCTCTCAGCTATTTTGTTCGATACATTTCCTGAAAAAGTAAAATGATTAAAAAAATGAATATTTGTAAAGAAATGAAAATAAAAGAGTAGTGACTACATACAGCAATTCTTCCTTGCTAGTCGTTGAACCACCCTGATGGCTTTCCTTTGGGCCGATGAAGCCTCTCATACAACTCAAAACATGTCGGTTCTTTATTCATTTGTAGCCTCTAAAATAATAAAAAGTTAAAATAATATTGAAGTAAGAACTTAAATCACTATATATTTGAGAGAAATTACTCACCATTCTTTTGGCATGCTCTCGTGCAGATATAGACCCTCCACTATGTACATTAAGTCTTTCTTTGGAAAGTCTATTTTGTTTTTTTTTTCTTTATCTTGCCAGTCTTCACTATCCCCTTCAGCCCTTAATTGTGGTAGCTTCTTGGTGGAATCCAAGCACCCTTGTCCTCACCACTATGCACCTTAAACAATGTAATTTTTAGGGCTGTTGATCCTCTGCTGTCAAATGACCTTTTAATATTGTGCTCATCATTGTCCAACCACTTAAAATTTGCCTAAACAAAGAAAATAAACAAATTAACATAACATTCACACATTTTAAAAAAAATATCAATAAATATGATAGGAAATGTTACATATTACCTTGAACTCCTCGAACCACATTTGAATGGTATTATTGTCTACTTTTTCCCAACTAGACCAAGCACCTTCAATTTGTTTTTTGAAAATTGTTGTGATGACACCTCTTGTTAAGATGTCAGGATAAAATCTGAAAATATAGATATCAATTTAAATAAATATACTGACCAAAAACATACACACACACACACACATATTACTTACGTATTCCCAAATGCAGATCTAATCCAAATTCGACCATCTATATCCCTTGTTCCAAACTGAATAGTCTGTGTGAAAGGAACTGGCTCAACATTTGGACATGCAAATGGATTAGGAGATGGGGCACATATAGTATGTGTAGGTGGGGTAGGGGCAACTGTACTAGAAAGATGAGGAGATAAAGCACTGGAATGCGCTGATTGTGAATGGGAAGATGGGGTAGAAGTATGACAAGTCTAGGAAAAGGGAAATGAAGTAGGTGTATGTCTAGTGTGGATCTGGTTAAGGTGAGCTATGTCAGCAACTGGTGATGTGTCTGGCTATGTATATGGCTGAGAGATAACCCGTCCCCGCCTTCTACCTCTACCCCTTCCTCTACCTGTCATCTATAAACAAAAAGATAATCATAATCATCTATTTCAATTAAATTTAATGACAATTTAATAATAAAAAATACAAATAATTACAAAAGACAATGATAACGAAACTCATAACCATACTACCATAGATTTATAACCTACTTCAAAAATACATAATATATGATCTACATAATACACTTAGTAAAATGAAGAAACCCAACAATACCTAAACATCTTTATCATTATCATTTTCTTCCTCTTCTTCTTCATCTTCCCATTCTCTTTCTTCCTTAGTATCTTCTTCATCCACATCTTCTATTTCAATATCTATATCTGCATCTACTTCATGTAGGTTCAAAGAAGAACCATATACTTCATCCACAGGGCCTTCAATATCAACAAAACTCTGCTCGAGATTGTCATTTGCAACTATTACAGGCGATTGCATTAATGACTCTTCTTGGTATGGAACATCACTTTTAGGCATTTTAGTTTCTATTGCAGTTTGTATTGTGGTCTGTGCCTTAGTTTTGATCACTACTAACTAATCACGTTGCCCTTTAGGATATTGTGTATAATATACTTGCGTTGCTTGTTGTGCAAATATAAAAGGGTCATAATTTTTATGTCTTCTGGATGTTCTAACCTCAACAATCCCATAGTTATCTACCTTTGTTTCATAATTTAAGGTGGGATCAAACCAATCATATTTGAATAGAACTAACACCTTTATAGGCCATTATGTATAGTGTACTTCAATAATTTCTGTTAAAACCCATAATAATTATTTTCTATTGTTTCATCCGTACCACCTTGACAACATACACTGAAATTTGTTGTACCCATACCTTGGCCATGATCTTTTGTATTAAATTTATAACCATTTACATAATATGATGGCCATTTGTTGGCTTTTCTTTAAGGACCCCATGCCAAACTCTTTAGAAAGACATCTTCAACATTGTTATTTAACACCTAGTCATCAAATATTTAAGTCAGTCTGACATAAGAAGCAAAATGTTAGAAAATAAAGAATTAAGGAAAATTCGTGCAACATATGTATTCTTTAAACCAAACAGAAAACATTGTGGAGATTTGTCTGTCCACTTTCGAGTCACTCATCCCACATTCTTGTAACATATTAGTATATGTGCTACATTTAGAAAACATGTTAGAACAATTTATAGTGATATATATATATATATATATATATATATATATATATATATATATATATTTATATATATTTATATAACACTTAAATGAGCATTTTATACACTTACATTAAAAATGGCTCCACTTCAGGACAATTTAGAAGAACATATAAATGTGCGGTTTGCAAGTCCCTTTCTTCCAACATGAAGGATATGCATCTTTCGATTGGACGACCAGGATAATTAAAGATAGAAAGTGGTGGTCTAACCTCCATCATCATTTTGTGGTACTTGAGTCCTTCTACATGGAACATCAGGTGGATAATAGTAGAATGCAAATGTAGAGGTCTATTCTACCAAATAAGCTTCACAAATTGATCCTTCAACTGCAGCTGTGTTCTTCACCTTGTCTTTTAGTGTGCGAATAAACCTAATACACTTAATTGATACATTTAGTACTATAAATACGATTCCATAATTTAAAAAAAAAACAAAATGGATACATAACTCTACCTTTTAAATAGATACATCCATCGATATTGCACTGGACCTCCAACCCTTGCTTCGTATGACAAATGAATTGGAAGGTGTTCCATTGAGTCCAAAAAACTTGGAGGAAAAATTTGTTCTAATTTGCAAAGAATGACTGGAATATTTTACTCCATCACATATAAAGTATCTTCTCGCAACAATGGGGAAGTCAATTCTCGAAAGAACTGACTGAATTCTGTGAGTGTGTTCCAAATAGGCTTTAGTAGTACTTTGATTGCAATTGGGAGCAAGCGTTGCATAAACACATGACAATCATGACTTTTCATACCAAACAACTTTGCTTCTCTCATGTCAACACACCTTGATAATGTAGAGGCATATCCGTCTGGCAGTTTCAATTTTTTGACCCATTCACACACAGCTAATCTTTGTTACTTAGTTAATGTGTATTTTGCTTTGGGTTTAATTAGCTTGTCATCTCTTCCATCCTGCAGCTCTAATTCATTCCGTCTACAAATTTCCACCAAGTTGAGCCTTGCATTAAAATAGTCATTTGTCTTACCTTTAGTGTCCATCACTATGTATAAAATATTCAAAAAGACATTTCTCTCAATATGCATAACATCTAGATTGTGTGGAAGAAGATTTGTTTTCCAATATAGTAACTCCTAAAATATAGATTGCTTCATCCAGTTGTGAACAACTCCATACCCTGAAATATTATCATATGTCTCTTTAGTTATGCTAGGCATATGTCTAACCCTTTCCAACACTTCTTCACCTGTTAACCGAGGCGGAGGTAAAGATGTTTCAGTATGTCTCTTCCGAAAAACATTCTTATTCCTTCTGTAACTATGATCAAGTGGCAAGAATTATCGATGACAATCAAAGAAAGACGTCTTCCGACTATGTCGAAGGGTGAATAGCTTTGAACACTCCATACATATTGGACAAGCAAGTTTTCTCATTGTCATCCAACTTGAAAGCATCTTATATGCAGGAAAGTCATTAATGGTCCACAACAAATAAGCTTGCATATTAAAGTTCTGTTTTAGTGAGACATCATAAGTCGTGACACCAGCATTCCATAAAAGTTTCAAGTCATCTATAAGTGGTTGCAAATACACATCAATTCTATTCTTTGGATTGGAAGGACCAGGGATTATAATGGTCAAGAACAAGAACTATCTTCTCATGCACATCCAAGGGGGAAGATTGTAAGGGGTAACAATAACTGGCCAACATGAATAAGTCTGACCTATTTTATCAAAGGGAGCAAATCCATTAGCACACAAACCTAACCTCACATTTCGAGGGTCCATTGAAAATTCAGGATATTTTTCATCGAATTTTTTCCAGACTTCGCCATCAGATGGATGAGACAAAGAGCCTGTCACCCTCACAGTTTCCCGATGCCATCTCATTTGACTTGCAGTTTGCATTGAGGAATAAATTCTTTGTAGCCTTGGAATAAGTGGAAAATACCACATTTTTTTTTCACTGAAAGCTCTCTTGCTTTGCCAATTTTGATGACCCTTTTGTACCGCTCTTCACCACAAAATTTACAATGACGAAGCTCCTTATCAAGAGGATTATGATAAATCATGCATCCGTTTCGACAACAGTGAATTTTTATACAACCTAATCCTAATTGCTCCACTGATTTTTTTGCACGGTAGAGGTTTTTAGGCATATGATTTTCATTTGGCAATGCATTTCTCATAAATTGTACCCAACAATTGAAACAATTCTCAGATGTGTTGAAATTTGACTTGATACCCAAAGTTTCCACTACAGTTAACAATTCAAAATAATTTTGACAACCGTCACACAAAGGAGCATGCGCAGCTTCTAACATATTAAAAAAAAATTTGGCTTCTGGGTTAGGATCTTCATCCCTCTGTTCGCAATGAGCAAAACCTTATTGCTCTATATAATTACCAATAGATGGTTCAGCAACATCCATTACCATCTATTCCTGATCATTGAAGCATGCCCGAATGTCACTACTTCCATAATATGAGTTTCTTGAAACCATTGGTGGAAAAAGAGGTATTGGTTCATCATGGTTGGTCCAATAATAATAATTACTCATAAATCCTTTCATGCAAAGGTGGTTTTCACTTCATCAACTGAACAATACTTCTGACATTTGCATTTTTTACAAGGACGCCTCAACTTTCCTACACTTTTAAAATGATCCTGACTACAAGCAAACTCTATAAACTCAACAACTCCTACCATAAACTCATCTGTAACTATTCTCTTATTAGGACCCACCCTATTATCCATCCACTTACGATGTTCAAGAACTTCCATCCTGTTTTTAGGCATACATGAATCAAAACAAACAGTTTAATTCAATATAGCACAAATTATAGTAACATATTGAACTGATACCAACATCAAAGGCATAATGTCAATAGAAATCAATTTTTTGGTTAACAAACCTCCATTTCTTAATTCTTCATCCTCATACAAGCATACATCATTTAAATCTTGGCCAGAACAACAATATTCCATCCATTCTATGCAAAATTAATACCCATTCAAAGCATATTTTTCAACACAAAATATATGGTTTACATGCAATAGAATAAGGATGTTATTCTCTATAAGTAAAGGGCACCCTTGAATAGTAGCCTAGTCCTTAAGTACATAAGGGGGACCTAATGGTGATACACAATCTAGATCAAGACCTAGTCCATTAGAATTTTAAGTTGATTGACTCACCAAAAGGCCTATATCTAAGGTACCTAAGTTTACTCGGGCTTAACTTAATCTATGCCTGGCCCAATGATAAACTAAGCCATCTAAGTTTAACATAGACATGAGTAGACTTGAGTTGAGTCCCCTACACTTGATAAACATGTAACTGAAATAAGTCTATAATTGATGCTAAAATGCTAATCTCCTGTATAGCCATCCATATTATCTCATGCTTTTATGTTGTTGACTCTTTTTATTATTTAAACCTTTCTTTGGGCTCATCTATAATTTTGGTTTTGGTAGCTTTTATTCTAGAAGGTATTCTTTCAATATGCAAAGTTGTGTAAGTGATAGTGGTCTTGTTCTCTAGTCCTATAGATATGTGGCACTAACTTGAGTAATTGGTTTTGATGTAATGTTCCCAGATGGCAATGCAGTAATAACATAGAAAATTTAATGGCATTATCCTTTGTATGACCTTAAGAGAGGTTGCCATAATATGACGATAAACAATAAGGGAGCTAACTGTTTTAGGGAAAATAAAGGACAAATTTCCTTTGTCATTTTGTCTTATCTTAAGGAGTAACAAATAGTAACACAAATATAGAAAGAACTGTCATAAGGATAACAAATAGCAAGACAAATACAGAAAGAACTAGCATAAGGATAATAAATAGTAAGGCAAGCTAGAGGAAATGCCAATGAAAGCTAACTTTGGAATGTTATATATGAAGGGATTAAATTATATATGTAATGTTATATCATGGAAATTGAAGTATTTGACCTCAAACGCATATTATAAGGACATGAGAATGAAAAGTAATTTTGGATTCATGGAGTAAACATGGCAGTAAGTAGGTAAATTCCAAATCTTGTAACTCACAAAATATGGAAGTTGCTTTGCTGAAACAGAAAAATTATGCATAGGTAAATGCCAACTTTAATATCATGCTTTCACACTTCTTTAAGAACCAAAGAACCAATAGGAAAATTGTTGTCCAAATGTCCAAATCATCAAAATTTCACCTATTTGGAGAATGGACAAGAAAACAGAAAAATATTTAACAAGAGAAGGCACCAGAAGTCCCACTGATTAGAAGGAACCAATTATTCATTCTAAATTTCTAATTAACCATCTATATCAATAGAAGTATTACCACTAACATTAATAGATTTAGAATCAAAACTAGGAAAAAAAGAGCAATATACCATATAGAAACATTACAAATACAAAAAAAAAAAATTTCACAAATCACAAGTCAATTTACAATGAATACTTGCAAATAGCTAACAACATTACAAGCAGGTTTGCATCTACAACTTCTTTTTAAACTGCATGAAATGCTTCCACTAACTTAAAAGAAAAACAAGAAAACACTGTGAAACATTCTTTCTTTTAATTTTATCTTTAACCCATTTTGAAGACATATCCTACAACTTAAAAAGGAATTAAGAGAAAGAAAATACAAGAAAAAAAATACTTTGGGTTTGAAACCCCTAGTCCCACGAACACAAGTAGTAATAGGGTATATGGGTGTCATCTTACAAGAATTCTTGACATTTAAGCTAATCTGTGATGTAAAAAAAATGCTAATACACATGGTGGGGCTAGAAAGCATTATTTTCCAAATCAAAAGATTGATAAGGACCACCATAGGCATAGAATTTAGAAGCCTTTTCCTTAATTGTTTTGCAGCTCCCAGCTTGTTCCTCTACATTTTCTCAACTAGTTGTCTGGCTTTCATCTGAGCTTTATATTGGGGGTATGATCTAGCACTCCAACTCATCCCCTCAATTAAAGCACTATTTGAGCACACTTCCATTAATGTTGGATAGGAACTTAGCTAATTTGCAAGTCTTCAAGTGCCATACTTACTGTCTTTTGCAGCTTAAATCAAGGGCATAGATTTTCCAAAAAAATCAAGGCAAATTATGCTCAAATTGTAATAAAAACTTGAATGCACCCCACAAAATATTGTTTTCCTTATTATTTGATTAATAAAAGCTACCAATGAAACAAAGATCAATATATCTCATAACTGGGCAAATGTTCACTATTTTAGCAATGCATTGAAACCTCAAAAAAAATTATATTAGAAGAATATTATATAAATGTGCTAAATGAAACCAACATCCAAAATGTGATCAAAACAAAAAGTTAGATTCCATGAGATACAAAGCATGGAAAATGTATGTATATGTGTGTGTGTATGTGCGTGTGCTAAATGAAACAAAGATCCCAAAATGTAATCAAAGAAAAAAGGCAGATTCCATGATATACAAAGTATGTGGACCCATTACCAAGTGAGCCTCACTGTTCCATTTTCACAACCAGTTGCAATCAATCTCGAATTAGAATATAAGTTATGCTTATAATTATTTCGAAGGTGCGTGTCTTCAAAGATAAAGCACAAGGAATGCATCTCTCTGCCATGGAATTGCGTATGCAAACTCTGAGGGTATATCTTCCTATTTCTACCACGAATCCAATGTTTATGGATATATATCATGTCATCCTGGAATGATTGAAGATATTTGTTATGGGCTAGCTATTTAGACAAATATGTTTGGGCCATAAAAATAATTGGATTTACCTAGGACAACATAGGGCCTAGTTTTTAATTAAATGGAAGTTTGATAAATATATGATAAGGGATAGAATTTGAGAAGTCCTCAAAGTTCTAATCGGAAAATAAAAATGGAGTTACAATTGAAAATAAAATTTGAAGCAAGACAAAAAGGGGAAGCTAAACAATATGACAAAATGTTCCCTTCAAATATCCACAGAAATGGTTGGGAAAATGTTAGAACCTAAAGAGTAACCACTTGCCCTCTTGCTGTTAAGTATTTTTTTTCTTCAAATAAATATTTGTCTTTCAAGAAAGTTTTACTTGCCTTGAAGGAAAAATAATGTCGACTGTCTTTGTACTAAACAATTGTATTTGAAAGCACTGAAAAATGCTTCATGGATATTCACTCTTTATATTCAGTATTAAATCTGGGCTTGACATTGCTTTTAAGAAAAACTAGATCATTTGAAACCCAACTCACTTTTGGGGAGGAAAGTGGGGATCAAATAAATGATTAAGTAGAAGGAAAAAGTGAAACAGAATAACAGATATCATTTTTCAGAAGATGTAATATCTTTTAAATAATATAGTGGATGAGAAATGTAATTTTCAGACTAATTAATGAATGATATAAGATCTTGAAACCAATGATAAATAATTTACATGGAGACACAATGTTTTTCCTCTGTTTTGGCAAAGATTCTTAAATTCGGTCAGTATATTTGTATCTAAGATGATTTGGGTCTTCATTTTCAATTTTCACATGCATTACTTCTGTTATTATCACACAGGTTCAGCGAGTGAGGACAAGCAGAGGGTGAGGAAAAACTGGCAAAGTCTGTGGAGCTGGAAGAAAATGATGGAAGATTAGTGGAGGCTGTTAGTGAGGATAAAACAGAGGGAAAAGAGTCTTGCAGAAGAGAGGATGAAAAGAGATTAAAACAGGCTGAATAGATTCAGAATAAAAAGGAACTGAAAGAGGCTCTTCAAGAAGAAAAAAATGAGAAAAGCCTAAAAGATGCTTCTGGGATAGAAGGTGACAAAGGCCCAAAACAGGCTCTTGAGAAGGAAAATAGTGAAAAAAGAGAGTCAAAGAAGTTGTTGAGCTGGAAGGGCCTTTTGAGAAGGGGGAAAATGACAAGAGGGTAAAAGAGGTGTATGAAAGAAATCAAAATAAAAAGATATTTAAAGATGCTTGTGATGGATATGAAATTGAAAATAGACTTCGAGCAGCAGGTGACATTAAAGGTGTTTAGAAAGTTCTGAATCAAGTTTAAAAGCAAGATATGAACACTGGAATATTGAAAGAGGCTCAGAAGAAAGAAAAAACTGAGAGCCGATTAAACCAAGAGTTCAACAAGGAAGGAAGTGGAATTATGTCAAATGAGGATAGTCATCAAGGGCATTTTGAGAAGGTGCTCGAGGGTGATGGTGGGAAGGAACAAGATAAAGGATTAGATAAAGCTTTGGGGTAAATTGAGGGGAATGAAGATGGAAAAAAACTGAAGTTCAATGGAGAAACTTGTGGAATATGGAAAACAGAGTGTGATTCAAATCTTCTTGCACCTCAATCAGCTTCAATTCATGAAGAAAATATTGGAAAACTGGAGGAATCTCAAGAATCCCTTGCTGGCCAAGAAATTGGAAAGACAAGAGATGAATGCAAAGTTGGTGAAGAGAAATTGGAAGATGTAGGAATGGAAAATCCAACGATTAATAAAATATTAGAGCACCTGAAATGACCGCGGGAGATGTAGATCACTCAGGGACCCAATCAGGAAAAGTGGATGATAGTGTGGCAAATGATCATGAAGTTGGTTTTGGCAGTGAACAAACTAGAATTGAAAAGACTAAGATAGTCTCTCAACTGGACAACGATCCCAGAAATTGGGAGAGGAAATTTGCTTATGAATAGGCGAGAGAGTAAAGAACAAGCAGCATGTGAAAATTGCGCTGAACAAGGAAGAACGCAAGATCTAAGCATTTTCAAGTAATGCAAACCTGTGTGATAATAACAGAAGTAATGCAGAAGCTGAACCTATCATATTCATTTTCTGTACTTCTCTTGATTTAATGATATTTATACCTATCATATGATTATTGAGTGTTGATACATTGTTTCTGCTCCATCTGCAGTCATCAATTTTCTCTAATGGGTTCTTTGTATTTGAAAATGGTGACATATGAGAAAAATGGAGAAGAATTGTTGCTAGCAGCAAGCAGAAAGAGAGAAGAAGATAGACAAAACTGAAGCAAAAACTGTTAGGAGCAGGAATATTCCCATAAATCACTCCCTATAGTCACTCAATCTCTTTCAATTCGGATTTATTTCCTAAGTAACTCGTTCAATCATACATTTATGGTCAATATTCTTCGATTAATCAACACAACCCAGTTTCTTTTTCTCTATAATTACAAGTGGGGATCAACAGAAATTTGATGTTATTTATTGGCAAAACATGCCTTGGTGATCGGTCCCTCTATTCACTTGTTTGGTAGCACAAATGAATACTAAACTCCGTGATAAGTTTTTTGTTGATCATTATCCTATGCTCTTTTGGGGTGCTCCTTCTAAATTTGTTGCTGGTGGTTGGGAACCTAAATAAGACAAAGGTGATATACGTGTGATTGATGATGGACAAACAGCTGATAAGTTGCTTAATTGGATCAACAAACAAATGGGCAGGTATGGGGTATACGTGTATAATTTTTAATGTCAGATATTATTGTCATATAAGTTGTTGAATTTAAAAGACTCCAACCAAGAAAAATTAGCCTTTGAGTGAGTATTAAACAACCATTTTAGTGTCATATATTATTATTTTTCTATAACCACAAACTCTTTCTTCGTCTTCACTCTCTTTCTATATATATATAGATCTTTCTTTTGTGTCAGACATGACTGATACCCACAGGTTCCAGAACAAACAAAACATGCTATTAGAAAAATAGGCTAGAGCCAAGGTTGGTGAACTTGTACTAGACCATAAGTTTGTGAATAGCTTTTAAAAAATGACAAAGAAAGACCCCAAACAAACAAAGCACTAAAAAAGAAGCAGACAAATGCCACGCATGAAGAATACACATGTAGCCTATGAAACCAGAAATTACCTTGTACTTTTAATCAGTTTAAAAAAGCAAAAGGAAAAGTTATACCAATAGCAAAAGGACTTGACTTTTGAAACCAAAAGGGAGAACACAGATAAAACTGAAAAGAAATCAACTGGATATTAGTTTAATTAATCACAGAGGACAAAGATGTTTCATGTTTCAATTAAGGAAATGGTTGATACTAAAAGCTTAAAAATCCTGGAGTTGTAAGGAGAACACGTCTAGACATGGGTTGGTCTAGCAAGAAAATTCCCCACAACCAGATGATAAAGGGGAAATTTGAGTGTTTAATGGTTATATTTTATCCCCTAATTAGTAGTAAACTTGTGATTATTTCCCCGCATTTGGTTATGCTTTGCTCTGGATATTGCTTTGGTTTGTTTTATGTTTTCAGGAGAGTAAAAGAGGCTAAGAAGCAAGGGAAAACACCCATTAGAAATGCCATAAGGACTTGGAACAAGATGAGGAAGAAATACCATAAGGACTTTGGCAGTCCCCAACACGGCTAGACTGTGCTTGGCGGCATGCAACACGGCCAGGCCGTGTTCTGGGCAAGAAGTTGCAGCAAATCCCAAAAACCTGCCCGAAGCACGGCTAAGCCGTGTCCTGGAACACGGCCGTGCTACGGGACTGCGAACACCATATTTTTTAGGGTTTTGGCCTCCAAAGTTGATATATATCGAAGGGGATACGCAGCCAAGGCGGAGAGAACGCATTTCAGACCTTCTCCACTTAGTTTTAGGGTTAGGAAACACCATTAGATTAGGTTTAGAGTAGGATTAATGTTTGAATTCATGTTTTAGGTTAGATTTCACATTAATTTAGCATTGTATTTCATCTCTACATTCAGCAATCCAGGTTTTATCTTTCCATCTTTACTTCTACTCCTACTTTTACTCCTTTCTCTTGGTTTGTATTGAATACTTATAGTTTGTTTAATGAATTTGGTTTTAGTTTCACTTTCTATCAAGCTTGAGTAGATTTTGATCTAGGGTTTTGGTAACCCACTTATGATGTGATGATACATTGAGCTGATTGAGTTAATGGAACCCTAATTGTATTATCTATGGTTAATTAGGATTAGCTATTAAGTATTGGTTATATGAGTTGATGAATGTTTGGCCGATATTTATCACGTCTTAGGATATTAATTGATGGACTGAAAAGTGAAGATTAATACCGGAACCTAATAGTTAATTAGGGATATCTTAATCACGAAAGTAGTTTAAGGTTCCTTAGGATTGAATCAATTAATGGACACGAGAAAACCGATTAATTGTATTCCATGGTTGGCATAGAACTTAATGGACCTAGGTTGAACTAAAAACCACGAAAGTAGGCAATTGGATTAACCTAGGTACGATTAGTAATGCTTGAAAGAGATTGCTAGTTAATTAAGGCTAAATCATCCTTAATAACCTTGATAATTGCAATTTGAAGTACATTTTAGTTGTTGAGTATCATAAGTGTGGTGAACCCTAACCCTAGGCTTTGTTTAATTGATTATTTTTATTTACTTAATTGTGACAAACTTTATCGCATTGCATCGATTTAGATAGCATATTTTGTGAAATTATAGTAGTTGACATTGTTCTCTGTGGGATACGACCCGTACTCGCCGGACTAACTACAGCTACGTCGTGCGCTTGCGGTAATTAGTAAAACAAACACACAACAAGTTTTCGGCGCCGTTGCCGGGGAACAATTGTCAATATTAAATATTTTGTGAAATAGCTAGACTAGATCACTTTCTTTTTATTTTTCTGCATAATTTTATTTTGCTGATTTTTGTTCCTTTTTCTTCCTTTTTTGGTGTGTAGCTATTTTATGCGAAGAGGCCACGAACTCTTTGCTGAATTTGACCCAGAGATTGAGCGCACCCTACGGAGAAGAAGAAGAATACAGCAGCAAGATCCCGCTGCACCTACCAAGGTGGAGAAAGATAACCATTCATTGAGGAATTTTACCGCCCCAGATACTCATAGCCTGAATCCCAGTATTGTCAGACCAGCCATAAAGGCCAACAACTTCGATCTGAAGCCCTCTCTTTTGCCGATGGTTCAGCAGAATCAATTTGGAGGGTCACCTACTGAAGACCCTAATTTCCACCTGTCAGGATCTTTGAAGGGCATTAGGCAAAGCCTCAAGCAACATACTAAGAGGCAATGGATAACAAAGAGAGTTATTCAAACTCTCTTCAAGCCTCCCTGAGTGGAAAGCATGCCAAAGAGTCAAGATAATGACTTTAAACAAGCGCTTTGTGGGAGGCAACCCACATTTTAATTTTTAAAAGTTTCTTTTGGTTTTGTTTTCTAGTTTTTAGTTTAGTTTATATCTTTAATTTCAGTTGATTTCTTAGGTTGTAGTTTAATGAGTGTTTCCATATCATTTATAGGTCCATTCCCATGTGCTCAAGGTGATATAAAAGGCTTAAAATTAAGGAAAGTCAAGGAGAATCAAAAGCCGAAGCTAAATTCGAAGAATTAAGGTTTCTAGCCAGTAACACGGCTAGGCGGTGTCCTCCACCACGCCCGTGCTTTAAACACGGGCTAAATCCTGCATATTTAGAGAAAACCCACCAGCAACACGGGCAGGTCATGTCTCAAGACAAGGCCGTGCCATAGAGCCCTCCACCACCTCCTTCAGAAGATCAAAAAGCACGTAAGTTTCTTCTTCCCTTGCCTGTACTTTCATTGATATTGACATTGAGGACAATGTCAAGTTTAAGCATGAAGGAGTAACTTTAGGCTTGTGGTTTTTTTATTGGTTGAATATTATATCTCTTGTTTCATTGTATAATCATAAAGTTTGCTATTTCAGAAATAGATTGATGTAATATAGGTTGATTTTAACTCATGAACATGTGATTCACAATAGGGTATGAAATAGGTAGTTTAAACTTTAGTCTATCTCTTCTAGCATTAAACCTCTAATTTTTTGAAAAATATCTCTCTATTGTGCTGTGAATTGTAAGCTATTTATGATTTTTAACACTATGAGAGTGTGGAGGTAGGGAGAGGTGAAAAATGAGGGAATTTGCACCCCAAAAATTTCACTTTGAGTACCTCCTTCAAGGCACTAAAAAGGCCTTAGTATGAGTACCTAAATGTTTTTACCCTAGTGAGATGGAGCATAAAATGCACTCACGACATATTTCTATATAAAAAAAATTTTTTTTGATGATGAATGAAATTGACAAATGAAAAAAAAATGATGAGAAGTAAAAGAATTTTGAATGAGAAAAAGAGTGATAAAATAGAAATAAGGGTAAGGCAACATAGGGAGATCTAAAGGATGAGGTGGCCTACTTGAGTATCGAAAAATCAATTAGATGCATACATTCAATGGTACTAATAGAAGCAGATATATAATAGGAGAATTTTGGTTTAGTTTTAGAAGAACAAAGACTATCTTGTAAATGTCTATTCATATATCTATGTGTGCACACAGATTAAGTGACAAATTATCCATATTTTTTATTTTTCTATCTTCTGGAATTTGATTGCATCTTTCCCGCTTCCTGATATGATATGTTATTTGCTTGAGGACAAGCAAAGGTTTAAGCATGGAGGAGTTGATAAAGGGAAAATTTGAGTGTTTAATGGTTATATTTTATCCCCTAATTAGTAGTAAACTTGTGATTATTTCCCTACATTTGGTTATACTTTGCTCTGAATACTGCTTTGGTTTGTTTTATGTTTTTAGGAGAGCAAAAGAGGCCAAGAAGCAAGGGAAAACACCCATTAGAAATGCCATAAGGACTTGGAACAAGATGAGGAAGAAGTAAGGAGGAAGCCCGCCAAAAATCATGAAGAAATCACTTTGGCAGCCCCCAACATGGCCAGGCCGGGCTTGGTGGCATGCAACACGGCCAAGCTGTGTTCTGGACAAGAAGCTGTAGCAAATCCCAGAAACCCGCCCAAAGTACGGTCGTGCTGCAGGACTGCGAACACCATATTTTTTAGGGTTTTGGCTGCCAAAGTTGATATATATCAAAGGGGATACGCAGCCAAGGCTAAGAGAACGCATTTCAGACCTTCTCCACTTAGTTTTAGGGTTAGGAAACACCATTAGATTAGGTTTAGAGTAGGATTAATGTTTGAATTCATGTTTTAGGTTAGATTTCACATTGATTCAGTATTGTATTTCATCTCTACATTCAGCAATCCAGGTTTTATCTTTCCATCTTTACTTATACTCCTACTTTTACTCCTTTCTCTTGGTTTGTATTGAATACTTATGGTTTGTTGAATGAATTTAGTTTTAGTTTCTCTTTCTATCATGCTTGAGTAGATTTTGATCTAGGGTTTTGGTAACCCGCTTATGATGTGATGATACATTGAGCTGATTGAGTTAATGGAACCCTAATTGTATTATCTATGGTTAATTAGGATTAGCTATTAAGTATTGGTTATATGAGTTGATGAATGTTTGGCCGATATTTATCACGTCTTAGGATATTAATTGATGGACTGAAAAGTGAAGATTAATACCTGAACCTAATAGTTAATTAGGGATATCTTAATCACGAAAGTAGTTTAAGGTTCCTTAGGATTGAATCAATTAATGGACATGAGAAAACTGATTAATTGTATTCCATGGTTGGCATAGAACTTAATAGACCTAGGTTGAACTAAGAACCACGAAAGTAGGCAATTGAATTAACCTATGTACGATTAGTAACGCTTGGAAGAGATTGCTGGTTAATTAAAGTTAAACCATCCCCAATAACCTTGATAATTGCAATTTGAGGTACATTTTAGTTGTTAAGTATCATAAGTGTGGTGAACCCTAACCCTAGGCTTTTTTTAATTGATTATTTTTATTTACTTAATTGTGACAAACTCTATCGCATTGCATCGATTTAGATAGTATATTTTGTGAAATTATAGTAGTTGACATTATTCTCTGTGGGATACGACCCGTACATGCCAGACTAGCTACAGTTACGCCGTACGCTTGAGGTAATTAGTATAACAAACACACAACACCAGACATACTAGTAAGGACAAAGGTTTGAGTCTATAGAAAAGTACTTGGATCTATAGCAGATGACCAAGGCATTATCAAAAGGGACGGGACTCACTCTTATCTGAGCAGAGAACAGAGAAGGAATTCCCAGTTTTACTAGTAACAAAATCAAGAAGAACAAAGAAATAAGCAGATGTTACCTTAGAGAACAAGTCATCAGTTCATCACATTAGACTAAATCTTCCTAATCTAATTTTTCAATAGGTCAACAACTCATGGACATCTTCCGCATTTCACAATCATCAAACGAAAGATACTCATTTTTTATTTTAGTACAATATAGCAAATGTTCATTTAAACTAAAAGCTGCATATAAAGCTATGACATTGAAGAAAGTTATTAGGATGGTTGTTTGATAAATTATCTTTATCATAGGTGGAAAACATAATAAGAAAGAATGATATAAATTGCAGAGGACTTGGTTATGGTCACCAAAACAATTTAAGGAAATTAAAAATGGCACTTGTCGGAATCATGTGACAGGATATTTACCTTTTTTCAATGGCACCTTTGCAATATATTGAAGCACTTAGATACATTCAGCTCCAATAATAAAGTTCTACTCAATGATACATTCCTTACTTTTTTTTTCTTTTAATCTCTCAGTCTCAAATCAAACATGGAGTAAAAGGCACGTTAACAAGAAGAAGCTTGTGTGGACTCTAGTAGTAGTTACTGCAGTCAGCATAGGCATAATAATATTAGCATTGGCCATCTACGTTAGAAGGAGAAAACTTGAGAAGCCAGGTAAATTTTGAGATAATCATTTCCAATAACACTTATAATATGCTAATACTTTCCAATTTATCTTCTTCCATTTCAGGGAAGATAAACATAAGTAACTAGAATGATCACACAGAAAAAAATGAGAAGAAAGACATAGACTTAAGCTATAGCTACTACTACTACAAGCTTCTTCTCGGTGTCCAGTACAATGAAGATGATTCTTACAAGTGCTCAAAGGGGGTCTTGTGCAGGGTTGGTGATTTTCTTCCTATCAAATCAATGGGTTTGAACCATTTGTGGGTTGATGTGGCCATTATGGCTTCGATGTTAGTGGGTTATCGACTAATTGCTTACATGGCACTACATAGAGTGAGGTAGAAATCTGGCATAGCTCTCACACAAATAGAATGAGAACTAGAAGTTTTTGTCCTTCTTCAACCGAGGAATAATACTAGAATTCAGAGAACAAACAGATAAGGCATCCAGTTTTCTTACATAGTATATAAGCTTAAAAAATTTTCTATAGAACACCACTGCCTGTCTAATCCTAATGGTTCCCAATTCAAAACCCTTATCCCCATTCAACCAGTAATCGAAAATAGATGTGAAGGATGAAAATCATACTGTTCACACCCGAAGCTTGCAACTTGGATATGGAGGAGCGCTCTATGGAAAGAACAATTATTGAGGGTAGGCAATACAAGGCACGCCAACCTGCAGCAAGTTCCATCTATGGGGATGACTATTGTATGCGGAACCCTTGACGGGAGAAGATGATTGGTGAGGGGAAAAAGTAAAGGAAACTAGAGCTTAGAGGAGTACTTACCGTGTGCGGAGACAATGGCTGAAGACGATTAGCGATGGGGAATGCTATAAAAGAGGTGCCAAAGGCCGATTAGCGATGGGGAATGCTAGAGAGGTGCCAAAGCCATTCAGGGAAACAAAGGAGACTGCGCGTGAGGCTGAAAAAATTTCACCGGGTGTGTATTTGGGGGCGGCGCATTGTGTGCCTAGGGTTTTTTAAAACAGTAATTATATTAAATAATTATTATAAAATTGAGTATAAAATATATAATTAAATATTTTTAATTGAAAAATAAATAAAATAATAATAAATAATAATAATAATAAATAATTACAAATATATGTATATATAACATACATACATATATACATACATACATATATACATATATATATATATATATATATATATATATATATATATATATATATATCTATATATATACATACATATATATATATATATATATATATATATATATATATATATATATATATATGTATATATGTATATATGTGTGTATATGTATATGTATATGTAGATGTACATATACATACACACACACACACACACATATATACATACATACATACATACATATATATATATATATATATATATATATATATATATATATATCATTGTGATTAAAATTATATTATATCAAAAAATAAGCGTATATGTAAATATGAAAAATTTGTACAATAAAAGATATTAATATAATATATCTATTCATCATTTATCTATTTTAATCTCTTTTTTATAAGTTTTTCAAGATAAAATCATCTCTTATATAAAATAGAATCTGTATAATTCAGGCTATAAAAATTATAGTCAATTATATCAATCAAACACAATAAATTAATGTAAGGGAATCTTAATTTCCATTCTATCAACTTATTTCTATAAATTAAGCGGTAGTTAAATTTTTTTCTCTAACGATGATTTTATTTACATTTCAAAGTATAACGACATAATTACAGATAAAAAATTTAAGAGCGACATTTTTCCATCACTATGAATAATTTGAAAATTATTTCAAAACATATAAACAGAATTAGTGATATTAAATTCACCAAAAAAGTAAAGACAAAATTAGAGACAAAAATTTTGGAGCCAAAAAATTTTATCTCTACATTCTATCTCGAAAAATAATTTAAATATTATTTCAAAAATTAGATATGAAATTAGAGATCAAAACTTTATGTACACAATTTATACATTTTATTATTTTGAAAAGTAGAGATGGCTTTTTTCGAAATTAATTTTTCTTCCCTAATTTTATATTTAAATATACTATTTTTATAATTAGAGACGAAAAAAAATAAACAATTTCCGTCACTAAATCCGTCTCAAAATTTGTACACTGCTGAGCCGAGAGGGAAAGACAGGGAGGTCACCGGAGGTCGGAGTTTTCACGGCGAGATTCGCAGCACCGGCGGAGACCTGGACGAGACGATGCTAGGGAACAATGCTAGGGCATGATGAGATTTTGGAATAGGAGGCGAAGGGGAGTTACCAGGAGGTTAGGGCACGATGAGATTCAAAAGAGAGGAGGTAATTGGGGAGTTCTCAGGAGGCTAGGGCACGATGAGATTTTGGAAGAGGAGGCAAGGGGAGTTCTCAGGAGGAAGATTGGAGATAATTGTTTGTGTTTTTTTAGTGATATAGTATCTTTTAATTTGAATTTTATGTCTTTTTATTGATTGAATTTTCTGTATCTTCTTTTTAGACTAATCTTATATCTTCCAATTTAAACTTTATATATGTTTAGTGATTGGGCTTCGGCCTTTTTTCCAAAAGAAAAAACCAACATTCGTTCACCTATTCAAAAAAAATCAATCCAAAAAAAACCTTGTAAAAAAATATGTAAAATTTATTCACTCAAATAAATTCTAAGGTTAAAGGGGTCTACTTGATTATGTATTAAATTTTTATAATTGTTTTTGTAAAATATTTATTTTACTTGGCTGTAAAATAAGTCAGGTTAATTATAATGTTATACAATACTGACAATAGGTCAAGAGGGTCGTTTCATATTGCAATCTATTTTTTTTCACGCCACTTGGGTAGACGCAAGACTTCTTATACAGACCAATTTTAGGTGTGGCCACATGTAAATCAATCAAAGTAGAAACTCCACATTTTAAGTTATTTAACTTTTTAAGTTTTATTTTGACATTATATGAATAAATTTCGTATTAACAATCTCAACGTGAAAAAAATTCCTATTTAAAATTTTTTAAATAAATAAGTTTAACTTTGAGTATTTTAAAATCTTAAATTTATTATATTTTTAAATATAAATTTCAAGATAGATTGCTATCTGATATATCCAGTTCAAGATTTTGTGATTTGATTCACATACTAAGTTCTTTGCAAGGATACGGACCTTGATTCAAAAAACAGCATTTTTTGCTATATTTTGAAGTATTTTCACTTATTTATTTTAAAGTTTATTTTTAATAAATTTTTTAAAATTTAATTTTATAAAATAAATATTTTAAATGACCTTTTATATATTTAAAAGAAAATTTCAGATTTTTAACAAATCTTTATATTTCTTAAGTTTATTTTCTTTTTAATTTTTAAAGACAATATAATTTTTTAAATAATTTGTTCAAAATATTAAAATTTAAAAATATATTACAATAAACTCAAAAAGAAAATAATCCAAATTTTCAAAAAAAATTGTTTATTTATAAATTTATTTTCTATTTAAAAATAAGACTAAAAGAAATTCTGACATGAGCTTCTTCTTTTTTTAATAAAAATTTCTTTTTCTATTGTAATTACAGATAAAATAATATTTCTATAATTTCTTAATAGTATTCTATAACATAAAATATAAAAAATATGATTTAAAACACACTTATATTTCATAGAAAATTTCATTTACCTCTTTTAACCTCATATTTTTTTTTATTTTCGAATAATAAACACAAATACACACACACACACAAATATATATATATATATTGATCAAAATTATATTACATCCAAAATTAAGCGTACATATACTTATTGGGAAGACATATCTTTATTTTTCATAAATACTTATTTATTTTTGAAATTATTAAATTATTTCTCATAATATTAATAAAATATATCTATTCATCAATTCTGAAAACTGTTAAATGAAAGTAATTATGAAAAATTCTCACAATAAAATATATCTACTCATCATTTATCTCTTTGAACTTTTTTTTATTTCATTTCACTTTTTTCTTTTTTATAAGTTTTTCAAGATAAAATCAGTATTAGAGGAAAAAATTAAATTTCGCTTAATTTGAATAAATAATTATGTAGTATATAGTATGTTTGTATATGTGTATATATGTATATATATACATATATACACATATACAAACATACTATATACTACATAATCATGCATTGTGACCAAAATTATATTATATCCAAAACTAAACGTACATATATTTATTAGGAAGACATGTCTTTATTCTTCATAAATGTTTATTTCTTTTTAAAATTATTAAATTATTTCTCATAATATTAATAAAATATATCTACTCATCAATTCTGAAAAATATAAAATGAAAGTAAATATGAAAATTTTGTAAAATAAAATATATTAAAAAAAATATATCTATTCATCATTTATATCTTTTAACCTCTTTTTTTATTTCATTTTACTTGTTCTTTTTTTAGAAGTTTTTCAAGATAAAATCATCTTCTTTACGGAAGAGAATCTGTATATCGTGAAATTAAAAATTAGAGTCAACTATATCAAACAAACACAATAAATTAATGTAAAAGAATTTTAATTTCTATTTTATCAACTTATTTCTACAAATTAAACGGGACTTAAATTTTTTTAAAAATTATCTAAATTCTAACTAATTTTACTAATAATTTAAATATTATTTCGAAGATTAGATATAAAATAAGAGATGAAAAATTTATATACACAATTTATAGATTAGAGACGGAATTGGAGATGGAAAATATTCCGTCTCTAAATCCGTCTCAAAAAATTTTTACGAAATTAGAAATGGAATATTCTGTCTCTACCATCTCTGTCCCTCCGTAGAATCAGAGACGAAATATTTTCAGTTTTAGAGACGGAATTAGAGACAAATTTTTAGAAACAAATTTTTAGAAACGGAAAATTTCCGTCTCTAAATTACAAACTTTGTCATCCGTCTCTAACTTCTTAAATCCATCTCTATTTCTGTCTCTATTAGAGACAGAAATTATTTCGTCTCTAAATCTCATTTTTCTAATAGTGATTGTGTTGTATAATTATTATATGTATAAAGTTTGTAATATATATATATATATATATATATATATATATATATATATATATGTATATGTATATGTATATGTATATATACACACATATATATATATACATATATATATATATATATATATATATATACATATATATATACATATATATATATATATATATATATATGTATATATATATATATATATATATATATATATATGTATATATATATATGTGTGTATATATACATATACATATACATATACATATATATATATATATATATATAATATAATATAATATAATATAAATAAATAAATAAATAATAACAATGAGATAAATAATAAATAAATAAAAATCGCACCTATTGAAGATTCCTTCCTACAGAATGGAAGAAGCTGAATACCTTGACAGTGCAGCTCTGAGTGGCTCCGATATGGGGGGCTGTGGCGGGGTGCTTCGGAGGGATGAATGGTCATGGATTAAAGGCTTTGTGCAGAAGCTTGGGAATTGCAATGCTATGAACGCTGAGCTCTGGACTGTCCTTTCCTGTTTGCAACTAACGTGGAACGAAGGTCACAGACAAGTGGTGGTGGAATCTGATTCCGCCTTGATTTCAATTGTTATCCACTCCACCTAGGCTCAAATAGTGCTACTGCAGAGGATACGAACTTGGATGAACCAAGATTGGCATCTCACTTTTGTCCTCTCTAAATACTTGCAGAGATAGACTTGCTAACTACAGCCAATAGTTTGATTATGGTATACGCATTTTGCTTAAACCCTTGGAGGCTTACTACTTGGAGACATAGTGGATTCTCTAACCGAAGGGTGGTTTCTTAGTTTTTTTTTTCCTTTTGCTTTGTGCTTTCGCCCCCTCCTTTACCAATTTTTTTTTAACGTAGCTAAATTCAATTCAAACTTTAGAAGGTGACCCCGCCCAACTCAGTCTACATTTCTCTGTTCCGCTCAAAACGAACAGCACTTTAAAATGGGTCTCTCCGTCTATCCTTCAAAAAAGCCGTCGATGAGAGGAAAGAAGTTTTTATCTTCGATTTACTGAAGCAGGAACGAGATGCACTGTATGAGGTACGCTATAGTTCTTCCTTTCAGATAGAAGCCCTCTCACTATTTCTCCTCTCTCCATCTCTAAGTTCTCTTACCCTTAGCCCATTGCATTGTAAATTCTTTTGTTATATCTGAGATCTTTGGCTTCTTTCTATGTTTTCATTTGTTACATTAATTTATTGTTTATTAATGGTGTTTTGGATGGATACTTCGCTCCCATTTGATTTATGTATCCCGCGGCCGTTGGTTCTCTACAGTAGAACTCTCAAGCTTCCAATAATTAATGTGTGTATTTTGAGGATACTGTGATATGTACCAAATTTAGTATTGATTGAGGCTTCTATTGCCTTTTTCTGGGATATTGTGGAGGTTAAGGAATATTTGAAGCAAAGAGGAGTTGATGTTAGTTCCAGTTTATGTGATGATATATAACTTTTTGCATAGGTTCAGAATTAGGCTTTCACAATTTATTATATGTACATAAAGAACTATATCTTACTTTTAGCTCTTATTCCAGTTTTGCAATATCAGGTTTACAGGAATTCACAATCATATACGTTCTCTGCTAGTGAACAGGTGGCAGTTTTTTAGCTTTCTATTTGTGTAAATTTTAGTCTATCACGGTGGACCAAACACTTACTCTATTTCATATCCGTTCTCTCTTGCTCTCTTGATAGAATCACTTCATTTCCATCTCTCTATTCTTCAGCCTCAATAAGAAAAATTTTATTCATTCTATCTTGCTACACCTAAAGTTTACTTTCCATGAAGGAATGCATTAGAGCTCTAGACAATTAGCAGGAGCATATCCATTTGAGAGAAAGTAATTTGACTAAAGCTGTAGACAATGAATTTGAGGTTGATTTGTGCATGGAATTTAAAAATTGTTATTTGATTTTAACTAAGGTTACTGTGGTTCTTTCCCCTCTCTCTTTTTCTTGCTTTGCGTTAATTAGAGTTGGAAATAAAGTACTTTTTTTTCTTTTTTTAGTAAACAGACAAAGTAATTTTAAATTTTGAGATTAAGGAGAGATTCTTGGACTTAGTTGCGTTTTGATAAGGGTTCACGTGAATATTAATTTTTTCTGATCTACTATTAATTAAAGCAGTTGATTTGGTTTAACAATATATAATTTGGTAAATTTCAATTATGAATGTCCAGAATAAGCTTTTGTCTTGGTCATTTTTATGGTGTAGAAATGATTTATTTTCTCTTGGTCATTATATTATCAATTTTGAGTTCCTTTGGATATTAACTTGGTATTTATGAGAACCTTGATAATCTGATAGTCCTAAATATTATTTCAGGTTATTCACACAAAGGAACAAGAACATGATTGTCAATTCTATCCTGTTAGTTGCTAAATGCCCCCTTCATTTCATTGTTGCAAAAAAGGACCGAGGATACTTAATATTCCAATCTTTGACAAAATGTGTCTTTCTCAATACTTTGCTGGCCATTTACACTCATTTGGTAATTTCATTGAAATTTGTATATCTATCTGACTTTTTCTCTAATTTTATTATTTTGTAAAAACACATTTTATTATAAGGGGAATGACGTCACAATTAGTTTTGATGCAATTAGCCTCTTTTTAATCAAATTTTGTGCATTCCATAGAATTATAAATTAGAGTATATATATATATATATATATATATATATATATATATATATATATATATATATATATATATATATATATCATCTTCCACCTATTTAACTGCCACATAATTTTAACTTTTTTTTTCAATGCTGGTGATGGAATTTTTTAGGTTGAGTTCTCAAGAGATTTGACAAAATTCTTCAGACTTTTTTTTTCCTCCTATAGTAATTTTTTTCCACATAAGTTATTTGTCTTTTTTTTTGACACACTGATTTTATGAATTTAGAGGTTTTGTACTAAAGACATGGGTTTGGCCAAAACGATTTTTCTAAACACTAAGCTTATTTTGAATTCTTATACATTTGCAAACAAAGTAATTTCTAACTTAGAAATATTTGATGAAATGATATTAACACTATTTTATTGAACATAAATTTATATACTGTAACTACTAAGCCATTTAGATTTCTTCCAATCTCAAAATTTGACTATTCTTAAACAAAATGCCAAAAAATATATTCATTATATTTTTCACCAAACATATTAATTGTGCGACAGAGATGCAAATTGGTCTATATCTTTTCGCATTTGAAGTTACAAGTAAAATTATTTCCGTCGCTCTAAAAAGAAAGAAAATTAACAAATGGAAGGCTGAATTATTAGGACTTGGCTTTTATTCATGCCAAAGGATAATTTTAGTTATGAATACTCTAAGAAGCGAGATGCATGTTTAATTAGGTTTCTAAATCCAATTCAAAATTACATTATTCATTTAGATTTTGTTATTGGATAGAAGATACATTAACTACAATTACATATATTCTTCTATGCGTTCTATTTGGGAATTATCTAAATAAATAAAAAATTCTTTTTTTTATTTTACTACCATTAATTTATAGATGAGAAATAATTATTCCATAACAAGTCATTTAACATGTCTTGCATTAAATTGAGTATGATTAAAAATTTATTCCCCTATTTAGCAAATGCTAAACTAAAAAATTATACTTTTAAGTTTTCTTTAGTAAAAACAAAGAAAAGAAACAGCTAAAAATTAAATAAATCTCATGTCTTTAAATAAATTTTGCATTACTATTTATTTAGATATATCATATTTTTATATATACATTTTTTTATCAATAAAATTCGTGCATAGCATGTATGTCAATCCAGTTTTATTTTATGGCGGTTTCGTAAGCTACTAATAAATGAACAATATAATGGTGGTTTACAATCACCGCCGCTAAATCATTGATGCTATATATAAGTTTTCTTGTAGTGACAATTTAGAAGATTAAACTTAAATTTAAGCAACAACAAAGATAGTATTAAGACAAGAAAAACCAAATGGAGAATGCAAGCTTATCTCTTCATTCACAAAACTAGCAGATTCAGCAATGGGTATTGAAGCTTTGTGTGTTGTTGGTTTGTCCGAAAAGAAAAGTTCGAAGAGCATGGGAATGATCCTGAAAGAAGAGTGAAAGAGAATCATAACCCTCATATACATATTTACACTATGCCATTAATTTAACGTGTTTCTCAAGTATGCTCTCCATGTTTTTTGAATTTTTTCATAAACAAAGATTAGAACATGTCTATGGTTTTCTTCATTTTTAGTTTTATAAAACATTTTCCTTTTTTCCTTTTTTTTTGGTTTAAAAATAATGATGTGAAGGCTCAAAAAGACTCTTTATGGATTGCAAGAAGCCCTAGCTAAGAGATATGGTTTAAGGAGTTGGTATCTACTTTGCACAAGTTTGGGTTCACTTGTACGATGTCTATTTACGAGAATCAATCATGCATCAACCCCCTTGGTTTTAGGATCTGTCCATTATATACTTATAGCTGGGAAGAATTCTGATAAGATCGACAGCTTATTCAACAGCTAAACGAGGTATTTGAATTGAAAGATCTGGGGTTGGTTGATTATTTCTTGGGCATTGCATGTCCATTGAACTCAAGAGTGGTGCTTTTCAACTTTCTCAAGCCAAAAATCTTAAATATTTGTCAAAAACATTCTAAGCCCATGGATACACCTATTGCTGTAGGGACAAAACTTCCAGGAGTAGATGATGATGTGGTGAAAAATGCACAGCTCTATAGTTCTCTTGTTTGTGCTTTAGCCATCACTAGGCGACACAAAATTGTCTATTGAGTGAATAAGTTGAGTCAATTTATGCATTAACCTCTTCAAGCACGCTAGAAGGCAATCAAATGACTGCTGAGATACTTAGCTAGGACTCACTTATGGTTTGCATCTAAGACCATAAAAAGACTTGAATATAGTTACATTTTGTGATAATGATTCGGGTTCTGATGTGGATGATAAGAGGTCCACATTGGGTATCTGAGTGTATCTGGGTCAGAATCTTGGGTATCTGTGTGTATCTGGGTCTTGATCCAACACACAGGCTGAATATCGAGGTTTGGCAGCACTGGTTGTAGAAATTGTGTGGCTGCAGTCTTTGTTGAGTAAATTGGGCATTGTCTGCGATCAAATTCCCAAGTGTAACATGATAATAAGAGTTCCGTGATGTTACCTCGCAACCCAGTGCTGCATTCTAGAACCAAGCACTTGGAGTTGATACAAGTCAGTCATATTGCTTCTGCACATCAGATTGCTGATATACTTACAAAACCAGTACCTAAGAATCAATTCTACACTATTCGAGACAAATTCAGGGTATGTGAACTCAATACACTAAGTTTGTAGGGGCTTGTTAGGAGTAACTGATTAATTGAGTTAATTTTGGTCTGTTGTAGTTCAGTTCTGTTAGATAAACAATTATTTTACTCCTTCCTTCATCTATATATATGTGTCTATAAATAGAAGTCTCTATGCCTGGTACATTGATAATGAATAACAACTACATTCTGTGATTCTATGACGAAGGAAATAAAGCTTAGAAGATAAACAAACTCAGTGAAAAATAGTCTTCCAAAATTTATTCATCAATTAAAAAGTACTTAAACTTGCTACAAAATAATATATTTATATAATCCTAATGAAGACTGCTAAACACTCTAGATTCTTAAAGCACGCTAAAAAAACATTAAAATACCAAAGATTCTTAATCACATAAGGAAACATTAAAATAAGAAAAATAAAATAAAATAATGAACCTAAAAATTAGGAACCTACTAAAAAAAACGAGAAGACTTATAAACAATCTTAAATGTCTAAGCAGCTTGGCGTCTTTTCATTCTTTTCATTATTTTTTTATCTTAATACTTTCTTTTACCTTTTGTCTATTTGTATATCAATGAGAGGCACTATTTTTGAATCTAATGGAAACTTGTTATTTTCCCCATAAAATATAGTTTTATCAAGATTCTTCATGTTAGATAGGCACTCTGCCGAAATAATAAGAAGGGTGCTCGGTTTGGTGGAAGTTGGGGCTGGATTTAAAATTTTGATATGAAAAATCTGAGATGAAGTTTGTAGTTTTTGGCGGTGGGACTTCAAGAGATGTGATAGAGGTTTGAGGCTGTGTTGGTTAGAGGGGGTGAAGAGAAAGAGAGAGAGCGTACAAAACTACTATTTGAATCCTAGTGAGGGTTCCTCCTCAAAACTGTGAAGAGAGAGTTTCTCTTGCTTCAATGGAGGATCTCTCTTTCTTGGTGCGAAAAAAGACCTCAAAAACTGCAACAAGACAGATCCAAAAAGCGTGAAGCTGCAGTATATACAATTTAGGTGAATGCTAGAATGTTTGAAGTTAATTCATGGAAATATTCTAGACATAATGTATGACCCATGATTCTCACAACATGGCATTAATAATATTCTTCTTAAAATATGACACTTCGAATTTATTACTAAGTGCTTGATTATTGTAATAACTATAAAAGTCTCTTAAGAGTCCTATAAAACATTTGGTATCACTCCATATAACTTTTTGTATCACTTTATATAATCAATATATGACAGACATATTTCCACACTTTTTGGTATAGATTCGAGCATGCAAAATACTAGCAAGTTCTAACACACTACAAGAAAAAGGGTTTAACGGGGGTTTTTTAGTGGTTTTAATAACAGTTTTAATCATAACTAAATCCCTTAACGACGGTTGGCCAAACTGTCATAGAACTATGGGGATTGCAATGATTTCCATCAACTATGGAAATGGCGTCATTAGGACTTGTCCTAGCGACGGTTAAAAAATCATCATTAAGACTCGCCATAGCGACGGCTTTGTAAATTGTCGTTAGGTCTCATCTTAGCGACAATTGTGGAAACCGTTGTTAGGACTTGTATTAGCAACGGTTGTCGAACCATCAATATGACACGGAGTAACGACGATTTTCATACCGTCGTTATAACTAAGTTTTAACGACCGTTTTGGAAACCGTCGTTAAAACTTTTAAATTTTTTTATTCCACTTCATTTACGAATTTTGTATTACTGTTCTTCTGTAGAATAATTTGAAATATTTTTTTTTTTTTTACAATTATGAGTGTGAATTATTTTGTAATGTTAGATTTTTTATCAAATATATCGGCATATATCGACACTTTGAATATAAAAAAAATATTTTGATGAAAATCACATAACAAATAAATTTTGAACAAAAAATTAATAGTCACTCAGAAGTTAAAATTATAATTTACAGCCTATAGAGATTAAAAAAAGATATGATATACAATGAAATCATGGTCTTGGGCCTGCAGGGGTTGATGAGGCATATGTCCACTGGCATTATCACTGGAGACTTAAAAATAATTTCGTTATATAAGCATTTTAAAATTAAATAAATTAATAGCAACAATTATTTATAGAGTTTAGTATTGAGAAATTACTCTAGAATTTGGACTGTGAGTAAGTACAATTTCAAGCAGCACTTGACCCTAGAAGTTTTAAAGTAGGAATGCCATAGCTACATTCATCTGTCTCTGTCATGTTGCGATATCAGCATCACTTGCCTCTCGCTCGGTCTCTCGCCGCTACTGCTCGACGTCCCACTCCTCTATTGCCGCTTTTAGGCAAGCCACCTCGGTTTGCAACTCCTCATACGAAAGCCTAGAGCGTGAGCTTGACTCAGCTGAATTACGACCAAAGAGTTGGGTTGGGCAAACACCCAACCCAAATCCTCGAACGCGACCCGAGTACTCCCTAGTTCCCAAAACTCTCACAAGTGAATCAGCTGTCGAGAACTCTTAGGAAGAGCTATCCTCATACTAGATCGAGGTAATTTTTTCCTAAAAAATCAAAAAATTGACAATAAATTTTGTTAAAAATTAACAAACGAGAAAATAAAGTATTAGCGTAACAGAACAATAACATAATTATACGTACAACAACTACTCGAGTTTCTTCGTTAATGTATAATCCATTAGCCCTTTTATGAGATACCGTCCATACATCCCTGTGAGTCACCAAACCCCCAACCTCAGTCTCCTGAAAACTTGAACAATTAATGGATTTTTTATTATGTAAATCAGTGTTTTATTAAAATTAAAATAAGATACTGAGAAAGGAAAACTTACCATCTCAGTCTTTTTACATGTAAGACTCTTCAATTCAGTGATATGTAGCATCGTCAAACGTTTTCTATTTCGTCTATTCTTAGCAGCCATATCCTAGTTAATCACTTGAACAGATTAATTAATCATACTTTGTTGAAATTATAGTATATGAAGAAATGGATATAAGTAATTACCCTGGACTTTGCATCGAGGTGGTAGTCGATGAAAGTAACCTACTGATCACGTAGGATGCCCGATGGGACGTCATTGCATAACTCATCCCAAGTCTTCGTCCCACAATACTTCAGGCGAAATAAATTGTAACGTGTGACTCTCCACTTTACTCCAAGAGACTGTAAAATCAACTTCTTGTGGAGACCCGACCCATTAAAGTGTGTCTACAAAAGAAAGTACAGATGTTAGTAAAACATAAAAATCAATTCGTTGTAATTAGGAAAAAAAAAGTGTCTATACATGTATAGTGTTTATGAAAACGTTTGTCTTGTAATAGTCTGGAATGCTTCTCTAATCTCTATAGGATATCGGGAAGAAGTGAAAGTTATCCCCGATGGTGCTGAGAAACACACTGAGGAGACCACCGCTGTCTCCGATGGTCTGGTGGGTGTTGTTGAACTGGGCAACCACCTTATGCCCATGGGTTAGCGTCCAAACGTTATGGACAGTCAACTGTCTAGGCGTCACCTGCCTAGTCCCATCTACCAGAAGATAAAAGAACCGTGTTATCTCAATATTTGGGTGTTAATTATTATAGACACAAGAATTTTGTAATACTTACCAACGACGTCAACTGTCAAACTCCTCCTATGTCTACGCTCTTGATGCTCCTCCTTCATGTTAGCAAACAGGTCGCCTATGTCGATATCAAAATCATGCTCAGGTGCCTGAGCATCGGGAGTGGTGAGTATGCATTAGACGACCTCTGACTCCGGCAGCTGAGAGTCAAGAGGGGGTAGTGTAGATTGGACGGACTCTAACTCTGACGCCCGAGAGTTGGGAGAGAGCATCATAAATGGGATAGCCTCAAACTACACAATATCATCTTCACTAAGCTGTTTGCCATCACTTATCACCGGGCGAACTGTAGGCCTATATGAACTGGACGCATCTGCCCTACTCATGAACACTAATCTAACCCTCCTCATTCTCACAACTTCTATCATAACAAAATTAGTAACATAAGTTCTCAAAACAAGCTACAAATAACTAAACAATCATAAGTAAGAATAATAAGAACAGCTATAATAACATGTAACAATCATAAATGGTTCATAAGCAAAGAGAAAATATATTTATATAATTGCAGTCTCAAATTAATACCGTAACAGACATAGATTCACTTCTTCTTTTAAAAATAATCTTTCCAAAGTTTGAGCATGCAATGGATCACTCTCGTATAAAATATTATCATCATCATCACCTATCTCGTATAAGTCATGGGATTTCAAATAGACAATCATACTCTATTTTTTGTCAAGCGTATCTTCTACATAGTATATTTGGTGAGCCTCGTATGCTTAAATGTATGGCTCATCATCGTCATTTTCACCAGTATGAATTAACTGCAAGAAATCAACAGAAGTTACCCCGAAGTCATCTGTTGTAATCGGTGTAGATGTATTAACCCACATACACTCAAATAAAATGACTATGGTAGTTCAATTCTATAATATCCAATAATTTTTCAAATACGAGACACCACTGAATTGCATGTTCTTGTCATTACTACTTGCATAACTCATCATCCTAAATATACCGTAAACTCTACTATTTTGAGTTGTCAGCCCTTGATCTTATTCTAACGTTTAAAATTTAAATCCGTTTACATTGTATACATTGTATCGGCGTGCTTTATCCGGTGGCCTAAGTGTAAAAAATCTTAAATCAATAGACATAGATCCACTGCCATCATTTGCAATCTGAGTTAGCATTTGCAAAATTCAGAAAACCGTCTAGACCTTCCAAATACTCTCAGGTGTGTCGAAGTTTATGGATTCAAGAGTTATCCATATTTGAAACCATTATAAAACTTAAAAATTAAATAACACTCCGCTGATTAATGCGTTACTAAATGTACTAATTAATGTTCTAATTGTTCTCTGAGGATTCACTAATATAACAAAAAAATCATTAATTTTAATTCTATTTAATATATTCATAACTTATAAAATTTGTATTTTCGATTTGTATATTTACAATTTACTAACAAACTTTTCTTTCCATTCTTAAATTAATCTCCTAAAATTTTTTAACAACTTAACGCGCCTATCCAATTTGCATAATTAAGTTTAACTAATTATGTTTAATTTAAACTAAGTAAAAATAATTCATTTTCAAAAATTTAAATTTAATGCAACAAGCTATCATTAACGGTTTTATTCTACTCTATAAACTTTCTTATTCGTTTGTCATATACATGTATGAAATATATTAAAAATTTTCATTTAATATCATTTGATGGTCTCTACTGCTTCAATTCATCTATTAATAATTTATGTATATTATTTAATTATATTTATTAATATAATAACTATTTTTTATCTAAATTATTTTTAAATTATATAATAATTACACTAAATAAGTCTTATTCTAAATTGACTTTGCTATTATTTTGTAGTTAAGTTATGTTACTATGCTTCTATTTTTATTTTTTATAACAATTAGAAAATTTAACTATTTATTTAACTTAACTGTATTTTTTACTCTCCAATTAATTTGATCCGTTTGATATTATAATTATCAATATAATATTGTAATTTAATAATTATATTATTCTTCCTAAATAATAAATTCAACTGTATTAGATTCACTCTAAATAATTGTCCATAACCAATAGTTGTCCCATTATATTATTATAACAGTTATGAATATTAAATAATCCTTACTCCTAATTTTATTATATTAAAACACATATATTTAACATACATAATATAATGAAACAATTTAATAAAAATAAAACATACAATTGCTAACTACAAATCTGTGAACGGCAAATTTTCATAAATGGCCAGAGATTCTTCACAGAAACAAAAAAAAAAAATATTTCAACAAAATCATTAAAACTTATATCATATAAAAAAAAAGTATTTCACAACAATAAAGTCATTGTATTGCATACCTCGAGTAAGATTAAGTAATTCCAAACTATAAATCCTAATAGGTGAGCAGAAGTTCTTCACAAAGAAAAAGAGAGTTTTTTGATAGTACAGTAAAAATGGGAGGGGTAGAACGGATATATAAAGAAAAACATGACTTAACGACATTGCTTAACCATCGTTAAAACTGCGTTTAACGACGGTTTTTTATAAAACTATCATTAAGATTAGCTTTAACGATGATTCAAAAGTAAACCATCATAAAAATAGCGCGTTAAATTACAACAATTTGTCCAAAACGTCATTAAACCAAACTAACTCTCTATAAACGGTCAATTTTTCATCATAATATAACAACGGTTTTATAAAACCGTCGTGAACTAAAGACACTTTAATGTAAAACCATCATTATACCGCACTCATTTCCATAAAATGACACTATAATTTTACAATGATGACAGTTTTCATTTAACCATCATTATATCATATTAATTCCCATAAAACGACACTATGGTTTTATAATGACGACAATTTTCATTTAACCGTCGTTAATTAACAATAATTATAGTTAAACCGTTGTTAATATCTACAGTGTAACGTTTTATGACTGAAATTATACCGGGCTTTAGAGACAATTTTTTTTACCGTTGTTATGTGTCTGTCACTAAAACCCACTTTCCTAATAGTGACAGGTATGCATATCTTTGGTTGGTTTATTTAGAAAATGGACTTACTTGTTTTTTTTTTTGAAGTGACTAAAGTGAACGGAACAAAACAATTGATGATTTGTTTCTTAATTTTTCTCTTAATTACTTTAAATTATAATTAATAAAATATAGTTTTTACCACAAAAATATACATATAAATGGATTTTTTTCAGATGTTTATATATTAAAATTTGTAAAATTTTAAGTATTTAATCTTAGTGTTTAATAAGTGAAAATTACAAAAAAAAATTATAATAAATACATAAAAAGTTATGAATTACATGAAAAAAAATATGTATGGTGATCGATTGGTTTAGTTTTATTCTGAACTAAACTGATTCCAATCAATTTTAGACATTTTTTTAGGTTTTTTGGTTTGATTTAGTTAATTTGAACACCCATAAGTTGCACATGACAACTTATTTGATTGAGGCTCCCACTATTTTCGATTATGCATTATGATATTACACCAACTACCAACTAACAGGAATGAATGAAAAACTAAACCTAAAAGTCAGGTGTCACTTTGCACGAAAATATATAAAACAAATAAATTTATACAAGCATAATCATACTTAGGTTATACGGTTCATGGGTTAACTCAATCTAAGGTTATACGGTTAAGCTTGTCACTAGAAAACCCTTAAGCAAATAAGGGAAACTTTCATTTGTAAAAATATTTTTAGTTTTTAGTTTTTATTTTCATTTTCTAAAATATATTCTCATTTGTAAGTTTTCATTATTTTAAAAAACACATTTATTTTATAAATTTTAAAATTTAGTCATATTTATTTTTAAGTTTAATTGATATAGATGGTTATAAATATTACATAATTTTTAAATTTGATGTTCTATAATTATAATATTATTTTGATTTGGTTTAATAATTATGATATATTTTCCTTTAGAATTTTAAAAAATTCCGCTAGTTAATTTTTAAAAATACTAAAAAATATTTTTTAGACGTTTTCTATTTTCGCTCTATTTTAAAAATAGTTTCAGAAAAAATGTTCTCTTAAACTTTACCAAACACATTTTCAGTCATATTTTTTTAACAAAAATAAAAACAGAAAATAAACAAACTAAACAAACTCTACTTTCTTTAATAATGATCTCCACCAATTTATTTATACATTTAACTATTTTACTTTTTTTGTCAAACAGACTAATTTTTTTAATGATAATCTCCAACAATTTATTCAAACATTTAACCATTTTACTTTTTTTTCATCCTGTCAGAGATGAGCCATTTTTATCGGAATTAGAAAAATCACTAAAAATTGATTATTTAATTAATTTTTGGTTCTGTGAGTTCAATATAAATTGAATAAATTAAGATCAAAATATATAATCGTGTGTGTAATTACGCACCATATATTCGTCTCTACTATATTAATTACAATGCCAAATAGCATTATTTCTATGGTATAAAATGTGAGCTTTTGCTAATTTTCCCTTCAAACTTCCAAATCAAATTCCCCATGTTTCTCGTCTGAAAACTAGATGCAAACAGCTTGCTAATTTTAAGCGCTTCCAGCTTAAGACCAGCTCTAACTCAAACAAACACATCCTCAAAAACCACCACCAAGAATTCTCCTATAATAGTAAACAACACTTGCTTTAAAAGACTATCCTTGTCATCTCCCCTTTAACTCTAAATCATATATCCCTAGCCCTAGCGAATCCTCTCCTCTAACAAGCCCCCGCATATTTTTTTTTAAAACAAAAGCCAAAGCCATGGTCATATCCAGAGGAATGGTAGTGATTTTCCTTGGAATCCTGGTTTGCATGTGCATCATGAAAGCCACCGAGGCCAACGATGAGGCCGTACACTCCAGCAAATGCACTCATGCAACGAACCGAGAAGGCAGTCATTCAAACCCTGGACATGATGAATGCAGAAAGGAAGATGATGATGATGATGATGATGTCGATGACACTTTCAAGGTTCATGAACATTTTAAGGTTCATAGAAAATTGGACGAAGCTGTTGATGATCAGAGCCAAGAACTTACACCTAGTTATGATGAGGATGTCGATTCACCAGATATTTCGAACAACAACGTTATTGTATTGGGACATTGAAGAAGAAATATTTTTCTAGAAACTTCTGTGCGGTTCAGTTAGGCTAATTAACTGCGTATGATCTATTTGTTGTATTGTTTCTCTTTCTAAACCCTATAATACAATTCTACCTTTTATTTATTTTTTCTCTTTTTTCTCTCTACTTCTCTTCCTCTTCTTCATGAAATCATGTTCGTCCCTCTCTACTCTTAGCTTCCCTCTAAACATCACAGTGTGCCATATTTGAGACCTGATAGAGAAAAAGAGACAAATTTTAGGCTTTGTAAACAATTGAACGCGAGGCCACATGGACCAAATGAAAAAAAAAAAAAAAGGAAACCTATGGAAGAGAAGGGACCAGCTGTAAGTTCTCATGGAGTAACATGCGGTTTCAGGCTTTTTTTTTTTTTTTTTTGTATTTCTCTCGTACAAAGACAATGGCATCGTAGTTTTTATTGTAACACCCTTAAAATTTATTAATTTTCATTTATGTATAGATTATTAAAAAAAATAAAGGAGTTGGAATGAAATTAAAAAATTTTAAGGATAAAAATAAAAATTTATTAATATTTTTGGTGTTAAATTATAATTTCTTAAAAGTTTAAGGATTAAAATATAAATAATAAAATTTATAAGAACTTCCTCTAACAATTAGCAAATTTTCAAATGGTCCCTCCATCATTTATTAAAAAAAAAGACAATTTTTTTTTCTGTAAAACAGTAATGAATAGTATTTTTCTCTCCTCTATTTTTTCTCGTTAGATTTAAAGTACTTTCGAACATTCAATCTCAAAACTAAGGGTACCACTGGATTCAAGACAAAGAGTACTACGATATTGACCAAATAAATTTTTAAGTCGATCGTAAAATCGCCGTAAATCGGAAGTAAAAGAAAAAAGTAATTTCTAAAACTCTTATTTAAATACCTCAAATTGAAAATTTGACACCGTATATAGATTTAGAAGATAGATAAACTATAGGATATGATGTTTCACAGTCATCTAACAACTTTTGGTGCCATAAACTATAACTCCGACTGATGTAAATAGTGATTTCGATATGTGTGAATAGTAACTCCGGCGACATGAATATTGATTTCGGCTTATGTGAAAAGTATTTTCGGCCATGAACAGTTACCATCGGTTGACTAGCGTTGGTCAAAATCTCGGAGTCATTTTTTAAGTTTTTGGATCCTCTAGACTCAATTTTGAGGTCTATTTGGTCAAATTTATATTGGAAAAGTGCATTTTAGGACTGTTCAACCTGGAATTTTACTTTATGAGTAGATAATTTTTTCTATAATTTACCCTATGCTCTTCTTGAACTTTAAATGTATAATTGGTTCTGTTTACAAATTATTTATACTTTTATATGTCTCTAAAATTGATTAAATTACCTAATTTATTTACTATTTGACATATAGTTCAAGAAGAGTATGGTTTTGAAAATAGATTTTTGAACTCATTAAATATGTAATTTTAAATGTATTTCTATCATATGGTAAAGAAAATATATTGTACACGTGGCATTAATATGTAAAACTATAATATTGCCTTAAAAAAAGGCATGTATATGTGATAACTCTGATTAGGAAATTTCTGACAAAAGAATTGTACTGAAATTGAAAATTCTGAATTATACTGAAACCTCTGTTTTTAACAATATAACATATGTGCAAATATAATTTCTGTAGAGGAAACCTATTGGAAATACTGTTAGTTAACAGCAGATGATGTTAGCCCTGGTGCATCTTGACACCTTAGCTAACAGGGGTGGTATTAGCCTCGTGTGACGGCCAACACATGGGATATAATATGTGAAGGAGAGCGAGATTCCTCCTATCTGAGCGAGATTTCGCCTATATGATATGCGATTTGCCCTTCCTTGTTGTGTACTTAGAAAATGCCCATATTAGAGTCCCTTCACATGTCCTCTTGAATGGTGGTAGGGCAAACTTTAGTTGAGATGCTGAATTTAGACAAATCCTACACCACCAAAGTATAGAAGGGCTTGAACTTTGATATGGTGGTTCTTATATGAGATCCTCCTAATTTTTTTCATGAGAAATATTTTGATATATAACAATATTTGATTAATGATCATACCGTATTGCATATGATTTTGGATATCTGAATGTGATCTGAATTGAAAATATTTGAAATATGAATCCCATATGAATGTACTTCCGAAATATATTTTCTATGTGACAAATTTTAAAATATGAGTACATCCATATGTTGACCTAAGAGGTCATAGAAGGTATTATCTGCTCACTGAATTGTCAAACTCACTACACGATATTTTCACATTTTTCAAATAAGAATATAGAGTTTGATTATTTTTCTTCAGATAGGTGATCAGTTAGGCGACATATTCTCTGGTGAGCTTATTTTGTTTCTAGGGCTCATAGATATTGATTTATATTGTACTTGTACTCTAGAATATGCTATGAATACTACAGGCAGGATCCTTACTTCTGTTGTTATTTTGATATTTATAAACTTTGTATGTATATTGTGTTTATATGAGAGAACCTATCTGTATCTATTTCTATAATGAACGTTTGTATTATACCTATTATAGTAAATATATGTCTGTAAAGTATGTGTTTCACGTGCCCTTAAAAGTAGGGGCGTGACATTAATTTTGCCCCCTCCTCTTTTTTTCTTTTTTATTTTAATCTTTCAATTTTGAATCTTTACCTTCATGACATAAATTCAGAAAATAAAAGAGCAGATCATACGTACAGCTGCGATTTATGCAAGAGTCTTGCTGCTTTCAAATCTCTCTCCCTCTTTATTTCTCTTTGTCCCTCCATCTCATATATCAAATATTTTCACCCAACTACACAAAATGAAACTCAAGAGAAATAAATGTCTATATTTTTCATTTCAGAGGTTAATCTCCTTTAATTTCATTGTTTAGAACCTATGCTACATATTACTTAGAAGAAATTTTTAAATTTATGCCCCCATTGTGACTATGGAAGATAGAAGAGGAAGACGAGAAAAAAAAATGACCAGGTGCCATATAGGCAATTAAAATGGCGTGTAGCATACAAAAATGTCAAGTAGGTTTTTTCTTCAATGAATTTGACCATATTAAAATAATGAGTAACATTAAATCAATTTTAAAATACTAAAGATAAAATTAGATAAAATAAAATTTTAAGGATAAAATTGAAACTTGCATTAAATTTCAAGGACCAAAAATTATTTTAACCTTTGTTTTTTTTCTCCTTTCAAATATTTAACTTAAATGAGTTTGAAAAATAAAAATAACCCTTACCATTATATTTTAGTGTAAAAGAGTAATCTTGGAATTGAAATTCTATTTTGTGTTCATCAATGTTGAATTGAACTGATAGTGGCACTACAAGAAACACGGTATTTAGCAGTAGTTTTAAGTGGATTTAGCGACGATTAGCAAACCATCATGAATTCATAAATATCGCTACGGTTTTGATCAACCGTGGGAAAGGCGTCGTTATCACGGATCCTAACGATGGTTTTGAAACCGTCGTTAAAACATCGAAATTTTTTTAAATTTAAATTTAATATTTTCATTATTAATAAAAACTAATTTGAATTAAATTTTTTTTACTTTTTAATAATTATGCGTGAAAATTAATTAATTTTTTTGAAATGGAGAAATTTTTTTAATTTAAAATTTAAAATTTTTATTATTCATAAAATTTAATTCAGATTAAATTTTTTTTATTAAACAATCATGTGTAAAAATTAATTTATATTTTTAATATTCAGCAGATTAATTTAGATTAATTTTTTATTATATAATATTTATGCGTGTGAATTATTTAATAATTTAATAAATTATTTTAAAATTTATTGAAATTTAACTACATATTAAATATACGTAAATGATTGAACGCAAATGAATATATATATTAGTAAAAACTATGTACACAAAAATTAATAGTTACGAGCAACACAAAATTATATGTACAAACTATACAATTATAAAGAATTAAATCATGTTCCCGGACCCTGCGGTGTTGATCAGGCTGATGCCCACTTCCATGGTCACTAGGATCCTGAAGAAAAAAAATTTATTGTTAAAGTTTTTAGTGTTTTCAAAGTAAAAAATATATACCATTAATTATTATGTATTGAGAAATTACCTTGGGCCTGAGACTATGAAGTCCTGCTATCTCAAGTGGCAGCTGACCCTGAAAATTTTGTAGCAGGAACGCTATAGCAGCCTCCATTTGTCTCTGTCGTGCTACAATGTCAGCGTCTCGTTGCTGCTACTTGACGTCCCGCTCTTGTATAACTGTTTTCAGACGCTCAACCTCAGTCTGTAACTCCTGGTATGACGGCCCAGACTATGAGCTCGACCCAGCCGAGCCACAACTAAAGACTTGAGTTTGACAAACACTCAACCCAAATCCTCGAACGCGATCGGAGTGCTCCCTAGTGCCAACAGCTGTCGCAAGTGAATCAACCGTCGAGAACTCTTGGGACGAGCTGTCCTCCTGTTAGATCGAAACAATTTTTTCTTGCAAAATCTAATAACAAACAATTAATAATATTAAACATTATCTAAAAATCAAATAATTACATATGTATGGTTGATAAAAAATTTATACTTACCACAACAGCTCGAGCTTTGTGTTGATGTATGATCCGCCAGCTCTTTCATGAGTTGCCATCCATACATCACTGCGAGTCATCGGACTGCCAACCTCAACCTCCTAAAATTTGAAATAATTAATCAATTTTTGATTATATAAATTAATATGTTCTTAAAATTAAAAGAAGTATTTATGGATTTAAACTAACCATCTCAGCCTTCTTACACACAAGGCTCTTAGAGCCAGTAGTGTGTGGCATTGTCAGACTTCTTCTGTTCCGTTTATTTTTCGTAGCCATATCCTAATTAATCACATAGAGAAATTAATTAGTCACAATATGTAAAAGTTAAAATATATAAATAGATTAATATACACAACTTACTCTAAACTTCGCATCAAGGCGATAATCTATGAAAGTCATTCACTGATCAGGTGGGATACCAGTCGAGACTTCATTTCACAACTGATCTTTGGTCTTTGTACCATCATAAACCAGATGGAATAAATTATACCGTGAAGCTATCCACTTCACTCCCAATGACTGCATGATCAATTTCTGGTGTAGGCTTGACACATTAAAATGTGTCTGCAAATAAAAATAAAAAGTTAGTTACACATAAGTTATATATAAATAATTAATAAATATAATTAGTTACAAAAGATATATATTTCCATACCTGAATGTTGTTTACAAATTCGTTCATCTTAGACTGCTAAGGAATGCTCCTTCAGTCCTTGTAGGAGATTGAGAATAAATGGAAGTTATCCCCGATGGTGCTGAGAAAGACACCGAGCAAACCACCACTATCTCTAATAGGCTGGTGGTTGTCGTTGAACTGAACAACCACCTTTGACCCCTTAGATAGCGCCCATACGTCGTGGACAGTCAACTGTCTAGATGTCACCTGCCCAGTGCCGTTTGTCATAATATAAACATATATATTCTGTTATGTTACTATGACAAACTTATTAAGCACATAAGGTTTTTACAATACTCATCGACGACATCAACTATCCAACTCCTCTTGCGTCTGCACTCTTGCTCACCGAGCTGATGCTCTTCTTCCACGCCGGAAAAAATTACGTCTATATCGATGGCAAAATCGTTGTCCAGTGCTCGAGCGTTGGGTGGGGGAGTGTGCATGGGACGTCTTGTGAATCTAGGGTCTGAGAGTTGCTAGCAAGGACTGATGATGCGACAGCCTCTGACTCTGCTGCCCGAGAGTCAAGATGAGGGAGTGTAGATGGAACTGTGTCTAACTTTACAGTGGGCTATCCGCCCTCACCGATCACCGGGCAGGCCGTAGGAATATGTGAACTGGACGCGTCTTCCCTACCCGTGTAGAGTGATTTAGCCTTTCTCATCGTCACCACTCCTGTCAAAATGAAATTAATAACATAAGTATCCGCATAAAACAATTACAAAATGAACTTTGCCTAATAAAAGTTATAAAAATAAAAAAAATAGTAAATTAATTGTAAGTAAAGCAAAATATATTTCAATGGGCAGTAATAGCATAAATAATACCATAACAAGCATAAATTAACTTCTCCTTCTGGAAACAATCTTTTTAATTGTTGCATGTGTGACGGATCGCTCTTGTATATAAGATTTTCATCTTTCTCGTCCATCTCGTATAAGTCAGGGGGTTTCAAATGCATCACTATACTCCAATTCTTGTCCAGCTCATCTTGTACATAGTACACTTGATGAGCCTCAGATACCTGGATGTATGGCTCGTCATCATCATTTTCACCAGTGTGAATCAACCAATGTCACCCTGAAGTCATCAGTTGCAATTCCTTTTGTTGTAGTTGTGTTAGCCCATATACACTTAAATAATATGACTGTAAAATACTCATGGTAGTTTAACTCAATAATATCCACTAGTTTTTCATAATACGTAATGCAACCAAATTGCATGTTCCTGTCACTACTACTTGCAGAACTCTTCATCCTGAAAGTACAGTAAACTCCACTATTTTGAGATGTCATCCCTTAATCTCGCTCTAAAATTCAAAATTTGAATCCATTTACGTTGTAAGCACTGTATCGACGTGCTCTATACAGTGGACCAAGTGCAAGAAATTTTAAATCAGCACACTGCGATCCATCGTCATCAATTGCCATCTATAAAAAGAATAAAGGATGAGTTGTTCTCATATTTGACATATGAATGAAATGTGACCACATCAAAATACTTACACGACGTGAAAACCAAGAGACAAATTCCCTATGAACTTTTTTATCTATCTCAGTAGATGCTTGCATCCGACTTTTTAAACTATGCCGTACATAGTCTCTAAATTTCTTGTTGAGTAAACATTGTATATACACTTAATTCTACACAGCATGAAAAATTGTATTCAAATGTAGCTAAGTGTGAGTTAACTTACTGTAAGTAAGGATTAACTTCCTTTCAGTTTGTTAAGATATGTCGATGGGCCTACAATTTTTGCTGGAGAGAAAGCGTGAAATATTCAAACCCACCAACTAGTCTTCCTATTAGTGGGAACAAACCCCTGTCATACGCCCAACATTGAGTCGATCATCCACATGAGGAGGACGATTGAAGATAGTCTCAACACTATCTATATACCTGGAACATAATACTAAAACTTCTCCTGCAACGTACGATTCTGTTATTGAGCATTCTGGCCTTGCTTTATTCCGCACGAAAGATTTAAATTTACCCAAGTATCTACACAACATAGATTAACTGAATAACATTGGATTAACAATAATGAAAAAAATCTGAATTATGTGTTCTTTATTTTTTACCTTTCGATATGATACATCCAACGATATTGGAATGATCCTCCTAACTTCGCTTCCATGACCAAATGTACAGTCAAGTGCACCATAACTGTAAAGAAAGACAGCGGAAATAACATCTCCATATGGCATAACGTCATAATGATACGATTTTAAAGTTGTTAAAATTCATTAACATTCAAAACTCTAGAACAAAGTTGTTGGAAGAATGAACAGAACTCGATTAGAACTGCAGACACTGGCTTAGGAAGTGTCTTTCTTATGGCTAACGATAACAGTTGTTCCATAAGGATGTGATAGTCGTGACTTTTTAGTTCTTCAATCCTACGCTGTCTTACGTCAATGCATATGGAGATATTACTAGAATAACCGTTAGGTACATATATATTTTTAAGTGTTTTAAGAAAGACTTCCTTGCATGTATTTGTCAATGTGAACAAAGCAAGTGGATATTTACCATCATCACCTGGCCACAGCTCTGACCTCACATCAAACTCTTGTAAGTCCTTTCGTGCATTGACATGGTCCTTTGAACGGTCAGAATCATTAAGTAAAGTGTAAATGATGTTGTCTTAGACATTTTTCTCAATATGCATGACGTCAAGGTTATGATGTAACATATTATTCGCCCAATACGGCAGTTTGAAAAATATACTCTTCTTACACCATTGTTGAGTCCCAGCATCAACCATACCCAGACCTCGGGAACGCCATTGATAAGTCCCAACATCAGTTTTCACATTTTTCCTGAAAACAACTTCAATATCCTCAACTTGTCTTAAAATTTCAACGCCACTCAGTTGTAGAGGAGGGTTTCTTCTTTCATCTTTTCCATCAAATCCACTGTGGGCCAACCTAAATTTATGACCCAGAGATAGAAAGCGGCGATGTCCCATAAAACACCACTTCTAACTGTGACGAAGATGCACTGGAGTTGAGTCAAAGTTACAGTGCAGACAAGCTAATCTAGTATGAGTATTCCAGCCTGATAAACATCCAAGGCCAGGAAAATCACTGATTGTCTACAAAAGAGCTGCATGCATATTGAACATTTCTTTAATGAAGGTATCGTACATCTTAACACCTTCAACCTATAACTCATTCAACTCTTCAATTAGTGGTTGTAAAAATACATCTATATCATTCCCCGGTGCTTTTTTCCCTGAAATTATCATTGACAATATGAATGAACTCTATTTCATAGACATCCAAGGAGGAAGATTATACAGAATCAGCACAACTGGCCATATGATGTAACTTATATATAGGTTTCCAAATGGATTGAAACCATCAGTTGAAAGGTCCAAACGAACATTCCTCGAATCTTATGCAAATTAAAGATTCAAAAGATCAAATCTCTTCCATGCCTCAAAATCCTTCGAATGCCTCATCATGTCATCAGAAATTTTGTCTTCAGAATGCCATATCATAAATTCAGTAGTCTTAGAAGACATGAACAACTTCTGTAACCTTGGTTTAAATGAAAAGTATCTAAGAATTTTATTAGGCACATTTTTCTGCTTCTCCCCCTTCTGTTTCAGTTTCCACCTTGGTGCGGAGCATTTACTACAAGTTTCTCTACTTTTATGCTCACCCTAGTATAACATATAATCCTTCTGATATGTATGAATTTTCTTGTAATTCAACCCCAACTTATTAATGACTTTTTAGCCTCGTAAAATGAAGGCAAAATCTTCGCATCTAGGAATACATTGACAAGCAACTCAAGTATCATCGATATAGCCTTGTCGCTTATCTCGCACAAATACTTGATGTGATACAACTTCACCAAGAAAGACAATTTGGAATACTTCTCACACCCTTCGTATAGTGGTTGTTGACCATCTTTCAATAACTCACAAAAATCTTTTACATTATCATCCATCCTTTTTGCTGATGGTGGAACAGGCATATCCATAGAATCGATGCTCTCATTTTCGTGGTGAACTCCGAATGCATCACGGACTATGTCCTGCACAGAGTCATCTCGAACAATGGGTTCTATGACCTCTATTGGCGTTATAAGATGTCCTGCAGCAGGATCTTCTATAATCATTTCTCAGTGCAAACTCCAGAAATTGTATCCCTCCAGAAATGGTTTGACAATCAAGTGTTAGCGCATGACCTTGTTGAGTTGCCATTTCTTAAATCTACACTTTGTACATGGGCATATTATTTTACCTTCAACACCATAGTTGGCATTTGAGAATTTCAAAAATTCGTCTAAACCATTCAGGTACTCTATGATTGTCGAGGTTTATGGATCCAAGATTTATCTATATCTGAAATAATTATGAATTTAGATAACAATTAATCTAAATAACTCTTACTCTAAACTGAAAACATTACTATTTTTCATGGGAAGGCATTTGCAATTGATTGTGCATAAAACACAACACATTTTGAAGAGCTTTAAAATGCATTACGTGAAAAAAAAACATTTAACACACTTTATGATGGAAAGTGATCATTGATATTCAATGAAGCAACAAATAAAGAATCCTCCTCATTGGTTCAATATAAATAAAGAATCCTAATCCTAAAGAGTTTAAGAGAGATATTGAAGAGAGAGTTAAAAATAGAGAAATGAGATAGTTACTTAATATTAAAAATCTTATGATGCAAACTTAGATGCATAAAAGTTATAGATTTCATTGGCAAGACTTGTCGCACGTTATGAAAGTGGGATAAATGATGCCATTGGCTTGCATAATATGAAATAAAACACTCACTACAAAAAAGCGAAGCATAGCGGCGGTTATTCAGTGGCTTTAGCGACGGTTCCAACCGTCGCTAACGACCATAACGACGGTTGCGATAACCGTCGTCGAGACATAGGTTTTGCGACGATTTGGACCAACCGTGGGGATAGCGTTGTTAAGACAGGGTATAGCAACGGTTCTTTCCCGTCTTAACAACGGTTAGTGGACCGTCTCCATGTGTAGAGTAACGACGGTTCGTACAATCGTCGTCACTTATTTGTATATAACGACGGTTGTACGAACCGTTGTTATATCTGTAATAACGACGGTTCTAAGAACCGTTGTTATATCTTTTTATAAATTTTTATTAAAAATTTATTAATTTTCAAGATTATTTTTGTTTATATTATTATTATCATATTTAATCGGTTAAAATATATATATTTATTCTAATATTTATAACAGACATTATTATTTATTTATTTTTTATTTTTATCTCAAACTTCATAATTTATATTATAATTTAGTTTAGTTTAATTTTATGATTATTATATTTAATTTTTTAAAATATAGTTATATATTAAGAATTTAAAAATAAATAATATAATGTAAATGACATTCATAAATAAATAATAAAAATAAAATTAATAATGACTTAAAATTTAAAACTACAATATACAATTTTGTACAAAAAAGAATAATATACAATAAATATCATCAACTCTCAACTCGTACCCCGAGGACCCTGTGGCGTCTGATCTTCCTGATGTCCACTGCCTTAATCACTAGGGACCTAAAAATCAATTTTATTATATAAGCGTTTTGAAATTAATAATATTAATAATAACAATTATTTATGAAATTTAGAATTTAAATATTACCCTAAGATTTTCACTCGGAACAAGTGCAATGTCTAACGGCACTTGACCCGAAAAGTTCTGAAGCAAGAACACCATAGCTGCCTCCATCTGTCTCTATCGAGCTATCAAGTCAGCATCACGAGCCTCTCGCTCTGCCTCTCGTCGTTGCTGCTCCGCCTCTCGTTGGTGCTGCTCGACGTCTCGCTCATGTATGGCCACTTTCAGACGAGTCACCTCATTCTGTAATTCAGTGTATGAAGGCCCAGATGATGAGCTCGACCCAACAGAGGGACGTCCGAAGACTTGAGTTGGACAAATACCTAACCCAAATCCTCGAACACGACCTGAGTGCTCTGCAGTTCCCAAGGTTCTCGTAAGTGAATCATCTGTCGAGAGCTCTTTGGAAGAGCTATCCTCCTGTTGGATCGAGGCAATTTTTTTTTTAGAAAATGAAAAAGAGACGTTAAATTTTTATTACAATTAACAAAGAATCAAATAAAATTTTTAATTAACATAACAATATCAAAAAATTTACATACCGCAACTGCTAGAGCCTCGTCGTTGATGTATGTTCCGTCAGCCCTTTTATGAGCTGTCGTCCATACATCACTGCGAGTCACTGGGCCCCCAACCTCCACCTCCTGATTAAGTAAACACTTAATAAAATTTTTAAAGAAATATGTTTTTTATTTAAAAAGGAATAAAATTCTTTTGAAATAAAACTCACAAGCTCAACCCTTCTACGTGCAAAGCTCTTGGATCCAGTTGTATGTGGCATCATCATACGTCTTCTGTTACGTCTATTTTGAGTAGCCACATCCTAAATAAATGCATAAATTAATTAATTAATCAATATTTTTGGAAAGAAAATATATATGAAAAAATTAATATAAAAAATTACTCTGGTCCTCGCATTCAGCCGGTAATCAACGAACGTAGCCCAGTGGTCACGGGGAATGGTAGAGGGTACGTCATTCAACAACTCCTCCCTCGACCTCGTCCCATCATACTTGAGCCGAAACACATTATAACGTGCGGCTCTCCACTTGTCTCCAAGTGACTGTAAAATGATCTTTTTGTGGAAGCCCGTCACATTAAAATGTGTTTACAAAAAATAATACAAATTTCAATTAAACATTAAAAATATTAAAGTATACTTAAGAAGAATTAACAGTTCATACCTGTATCGTGTCACGAAACACTCCGGCCTTGTAATCTTCGGGAATGCTCCTCTAATCTTTATATGAAATCGAAAAGAAACAGAAGTTATCTCCAATGGTACTGAGGAAGACACCAAGGGGACCACCTCCGTCTCCAATGGGCTGGTGAGTGTCGTTACACCGGACAACCACCTTGTGCCCATGAGGTAATGCTCAAACATCGTGGACAGTCATCTATCTGGGTGTCACCTGACCAGTGTCATCTGTTACAATATAAAATAAATGTGTTAACTCAATATTTGGACACTAATTATTATAAATATAAAAAATATTTTATATTATACCTATAACATCGACTGTCCACAATCTCCTATGCCTACGCTCCTACTGAGCAATCTGACGCTCCACTTTAACGCTCTCCAACAAATCATCGACGCTCAAGTTGATATCAAAATCAAGATCTGGTCCCTGGGAGTCGTAAGAGGGGATTGTGGACAGGAGGGCTCTGACTCCGGAACTGTATCGTCAGATGGGGGTAGTGTGGATGGTCCAGCCTCTGACTCTAGCGCCCTCGAGTCCGGAGGTACCGTGGACGGGACATCTACTGAAACCGTCGGATCATCATCACAAGGCTATCCTCCATTGCTACTAGTCGGGCGAGCAACATGGACAGCTGATGTCGCCGCACCCGCTCTGTCCGTAAATCTAGATCTACCCCTCCGCATCGTCACTATGCCTGTCAGAAAAAAAAAATTAATAATATTAATTTCACCTCATAAATTGTTTATTTAAAAATAAGAAAATAATAAAAACATATATCAAAATACATAAAAAGTATAAATTGTTCAGGAACAAACTCAAAATATATTCAAGATATTACAGGGTCAAATTAGTACCGTAACAAACATAAATTTACTGTTTCTTCTGGAAATAATCTTTCTAAATTTTGAACGCACAACGAATCACTATCATATGAAATATTATCATCGTCCTTGCCCATCTCATATAAATCATGAGGCTTCAAATGTACAACCATATTCCATTTGTTGTCAACCGCATCTTCTACGTAATATACTTGATGCGCTTCGGATGCTTTGATGTACAACTCGTCATCGTCATTTTCACCGGTATGAATCAACCGTGAAAAATCAATAGATGTGACCCCGAAACCATCCGTGGTAATACCCCTCGTTGTTGTTGTATTGGCCCACATACATTTGAATAAAGTAACTGTAAAGTGACCGTGATAATTCAATTCTACAATATCCAATAACTTTCCATAATACAGCACTCCACCGAATTGCATATTTCTGTCACTGCTACTTGCATAATTCCTTGTCCTGAAAATACCGTGAACTCCATTATTTTGGGTTATCAACCCTTGGTCTCGCTCTAACGTTCAAAATTTAAATCCATTTATATTGTATGCACTGTATCGGTGTGCTCTATCCAAGGGCCCAATTACCAAAAATTTTAGTTCAATTGATAATGTCTCACTACTATCATTTGCTATCTGGGAAAGAAAAATTGAGTCGTGAGTTATGCTCATAATAGACTGCAAATACGAATTGACTAGGTAAATTGTATACTTACACGACTAGTGAACCAGGAAACAAACTCCCTATGAACTTTTTTATCTATCTCAGAAGCCGATCGGGTTCTACTTCGTAAGCTATGTCTTACCTAATCTCTAAATTCTCCGTTAAAAAAATTGATAGGTAAATTTAATGATTCATATCCATTAGATAAATATTAATGTAACAGTAAAGTTTGGTGTATTCACTAAAGATAAGACTCGACTTCAGGACAATTTATTAAGACATGCCGATGGCTTCAAAATTTTTCTCGGGGAGAAAGTGTGAAATACTCGAACCCACCAACTGGCCTTCCTACTTGTGAAAACAACGTACCCCCTACCGACGTCGCCACATCAGGTCGATTGTCGACCCGAATAGGATGATTGAACACTGTTTCTACACCCTCCAAATACCTTGAACAAAATATTAAAACTTCTTCAGCAACACATGCCTCAGCTATTGAGCCCTCTGGCCTTGCTTTATTTCGGACGAATGACTTAAGTTTACCCAAGTATCTGTACAACATACATTCAACCAGATATGAAAAACTGATAATAAAAAAAACATAAACTAGATAAAATAGATGTGAATTTTTAAATTCTTGTACCTTTCAATAGGATACATCCAACGATATTGAACTGGTCCGCCTAACTTGGCTTCTTGGACCAAGTGAATTGTTAAGTGTACCATTACTGTGAAGAAGGAAGGAGGAAATATCATCTCCATATGGCACAGGGTCAGAACAATACGATTTTGAAGTTGATCAAGTTCGCTGACATTTAAAGTTCTGGAATAAATATGTCGAAAGAACGAACAGAACTCGATCAGAACTGCAGACACTTGCTCAGGAAGTGCCTTCCTTATGCCAAAGGGTAGTAGATGTTCCATAAGAATATGACAATCATGACTTTTCAACCCCCTAATCTTACGTTGTCTTAAATCAATGCATCTAGAAATATTACTACAATATCCGTCAGGATAGAGGTGTTTTTCAGTGTTTTGAGAAAGATATCTTTACCTGCATTTGTCAACATGAACAAAGCAGGCCGATACTTACCATTCTCATTTGGCCAAAGCTCTGACCTAACACCTAACTCCTGTAAATCTCTTCGTGCATTGATGTAGTCTTTTGAACGGCCAGTGTCATTTAATAAAGTATATACAATGTTGTTGCAAACATTTTTTTCGATATGCATCAAATCAAGATTATGCCACAATAAATTATTCGCCCAATATGGAAGTTCAAAGAATATACTCTTTTTTCGCCATTGTTGAGTCCCAGCTTCAACCCCTCGGTGACCTCGGGACCTCTGTTCTCGACCTTCATGTTCTCCGTTCTTTCCGAATACAATGTTAATATCATTAATTTGTTTAAAAATATCTACACCATTCAACTGCAGTAGAGGATTTCTTCTATCTTCTGTTCCATCAAAGCTGTTACGGGCAAGCCAAAATTTATGACCCCAATTTAGAAAACGACGATGTCCCATAAAACACCATTTCCGACTATGAGGAAAGCGCACAGGAGTTGAATCAAAGTTACAGTGTGGAAAAGCCAATCCAGTATGAGTATTCCAACTTGATAAACATCCAAGGCCAGGAAAATCATTGATTGTCCACATGAGAGCAGCATACATATTGAACATGTCACTGCTGAATGAATCGTAAGTCCGCACACCGTCGAACCATAGCTCCTTCAACTCTTCAATCAACGGTTGCAGAAATACATCTATATCATTTCCCGGTGCCTTTCGACTAGGAATTATCATTGACAGCATAAAAGAACTCTGCTTCATACACATCCAAGGAGGAAGATTGTAAGGGATCAGTACGACTGGCCATATGATGTAACTTGTACTTAAATTCCCAAATGGATTGAAACCATCAGTAGCAAGGCCCAAACGCACATTTCTAGGATCGGATGCAAATTGAGAATTTAAGATGTCAAATCTCTTCCATGCCTCGGAGTCCCTTGGATGCCTCATCATACCGTCACTATTTTTGTATGTGGAATGACATCTCATATGTTTGGCAGTCTTAAAAGACATGAACAATCTTTGTAGCCGGGGCTTTAATGGAAAGTATCTGAGAATTTTATTAGCCACATTCTTCCGCTTCTCCTATTTTTTCCTTGGTTTCCACCTCAATGCACTTCACTTATTACAAGCATCTTTATTTTCATTTTCTCCCCACAATAGGATGCAATCATTTTTATAGGCATGTATTTTTTTGTAGTTCAACCCTAACTTATTAATATTTTTTTTAGCCTCGTAAAATGAAGTTAGAATCTTTGCATCCAGAAAGACGTCAACCAATAGCTGCAGTATCATTGACGTAGCCTTGTCGAATATCCCGCACAAACACTTAATGTGGTACAAATTCACCAGAAACGACAATTTGGAGTATTTGTCACACCCTTCATACAATGGTTCTTGCCCATCCTTTAGTAATTCAAAAAAATATCTTGTGCCTTCGTCCATCCTCTCACCTGACGGTAGAACCAGCATGTCAACAGAATCAACACTTTCATGTTCATGATGAACTCCAAAAACTTCACGGATTATATCCTGCACAGGGTCATTTCGAACGATTGGATGTTTTAGAACATCATGTAATACTATTTGATATCTTGTAGCAGGATCTTCCGTTACCCTTTCTCCGTGCATACTCCAAAAATTGTAGCCTTGTGGAAAAGACTTGACGATCAAGTGTTGGCGCACAACCTCTGTAGCTTGACATTTTTTAAATCTGCATTTTGGGCATGGGCAGATTATTTGACCTTCCACACCCGAGTTAGCATTTGCAAAATCTAAAAATCTTTGTAGACCTTCCAAATACTCTCGGGTGTGTCGAGGTTTATGGATCCAAGTCTTATCCATGACTGAAACCATTATAAAATCAAAAACATTAAATAATAATCACTGAATAATGTATTCTTAATGCATAACTTCATAATCTAACCCCTTATCGAGGATTAAATAATATACGACAAAGAAAAATTTCATGATTTTTAATTCTATTTAACAATTTAACATTCCTACTTAATTTGTATACTTAAATTTAACTAATTATGTTTAAGTTAAAATAAATATTACAATTTAATTAATTTAACTACAAAAATTAAATTGAATTTTTATTTTCTTAATTATTAAGCCCAATACAGATTGGACCATTTTAAAATGCTGACTGATAACCTGACCACTTTAATTACTATCTGAATTGCTCTCTCTCTCTCTGAACTCTCTCTGAAAGTTAAAGGAGTCCAGTAGGTTGTAATTCTGCTTCTATTTAATCTATAGATTCTTCTTGGACCTTTTTTTAATCTATATTTAATTACTCTTATTTATTCTATTGACATATTACAACACTTGATATCAGAGCATTGTTGTAATATCTCAGTTAAAATTTATCACATGGCACTTTAACTGGAAGAGAAACTAAGTTATCATATTAGTATTGTTTCACCTTATGTTGTAATATCTCAGTTTAATTTTATTCAGATAAAAAGCTATATTTAAATCTACTATGCAATATTTCATATAATTTTTTGTTCACATGTCACTTTAACTTGAAGAGAAACTAAGTTATCATATTTAAATTGTTTCACCTTATAATTATTAACATAAAATTCTAAGCTAATAATTTTGACATTCTTATTAAATAATAATTAATACTTATTTAATTATTCTAATTAACAAATATAAATATTAATTTTTTTACTATTAATTTGTTTAAATTAACAACAGATATTTAACCTATATAACATAATACATCATTTTCTAAAAACATAACATATAATTTCTAATAAACGAAAAGCATAAACTATTTCAATCAAACATACAAATATATCAAAAAAAAATTCAAAACATTAAACATAATTAAAATTAAAATACATACCTTATGTCAAAATAAATTACTCTGAATCACAACTGTCTGTATATAAACGAAGTATTTGCATAAAAAGTTAAAAAAACAAATAACTTAATAAATTTATTTAAATTTACAATTTAAATAAAAAATAATTAATAATAATACAAGTATATAAAAATTTACCTCAAATAAAAGTAAATAAATCCGAACCACCAAAATTACAAAAATCAATCACAGAAAAAAAAACTCACAAGCGTTTGTAAGGAAAAATAGAGAGAAATTCAAGTTGCGTAATGAAAATGAAAGAGGTAAGACCAATTTATAGGAAAAGCCGGGATTTAACGACGATTATTAAAAACCGTCGTTAAACTAACGACGGTTTAAAAGAAAACTGTCGTTAAATATAATTTTAACGACGATTTTCCCCCCAAACCATCGTCCAATGGGAGCGTGGTATAACGACGGTTCAAAAAACCGTCGTTATACTAGAGAAAATCCCTATAAATAGTCCAATTTTTGTGGGATTTTACGACGGTTACTCCAAAATCGTCGTGAAAGAGGTCCATTTTCCAGTAACGGTTCATTTTTCGTGGGATATTACGATGGTTCTAATAGAACCGTCGTTATTTTACGACGGGTAATCGATAACCGTCGCTATTTTATGACGGATAATCGATAACCATCGTTATATAACAACGGTTAGGACTTAACCATTGTTATATAACGACGGTTCTTCGGAAACCGTCATTATATTTCCTAATTTTACGACGGTTAAGTTCAATGTCGTTAAAACCTGATTTAACGATGGTTTTTTTGACCGTCGCTATGCCCCACTTTTTTAGTAGTGACTTGAAAAATATCTACGAATCGAAGAAAGAAAATTCTAACTTCTTAAACAGTGCCATTAATAAATTTTTTGGTCATATGCCAATTTTATTTCATTCTCCTAATGTCATTGATTTAAAGCTGAGTTTCATGATCGAATTTGATAGATCATGTTGTCTTGACAAGGACACCCACTAACAGCAAAAGATTGAATTATGATTTTATATATGCCACTACGATTTCAATTATAGTCTTTACATGGTACAATTTCGTTAGAATTCAAATAAAGAATTGAAATTTCAATTCTCTATCTAAAAAAGTAATAGCAGTGGCCCATATAAGGGTCATATATTCAAGGATAGTTCTACACAGTTACACTTAAGACATTGCTAGGGAATCTAGTATAAGAACATAGTGCATTAAAACAGACTTCACTATTATTTCCTATTAAATTTATGCTATTATAAATATTTTTTTTATTTTTTAAAAATTACGTGTATTTTTAAATTAGTGTTTTAATTTTTTAAAATAATTTCTAATACTAATTCTGTCTATTTATTAAAATTTATTATTTTACCTCATCAACTGCATTAATATTTTAATATTTTAGAATCAACTGAGCTTCAACTTTACTATTACTAATTTTTGTATATTATTTAAAACGTTTATCAATATAATAATTATTTTCGATTCATTTACATCAATTTTAATTAAATTTTTTTAACACTAAATAACTTATATTTAAAACTAAATTCACTATCATTTTATACTACATTTATATTATTGTATTTATTTGTTAAACTTATATTAAAACATACGTATATTTTTAAATTAGTGTTATAGTTTTTTAAAATAATTTCTAATACTAACTTTGTCTATTTACTGAAATTTATTATTTTACCTCATCAACTACATTAATATTCCTCTACTAAATTACTGATATTTTTTAATAAAAAATTTTATTTTTAAATACGTGTATTTAATAATTTTATGATATTATTCCATCAACTCTGCCTAAAGATCTCTCTTTTTAAATTTTATAAATTTTTTCTAATACTAAATACGTATGTTTTACTTCATAAATAATTAAATCCAATATTTCAGCATTACTCTAAAAAACATTACCTCCTAAATATTTTGAACACACATAATATATTATAATAATAAACATCGTGTATTTAATAATTTATTTTCAACTTTGTCTATTTATTGAAATTTATTATTTTATCTCATCAACTATGCTAATATTCCTCTACTAAATTACTTGTATTTTTTAATAATAAATTTTATTTTTAACTACGTGTATTTCATAATTTTATCATATTATTCCATCAACTCCGCCTAAAGATATCTATTTTTAATTTTTATAAATGTTTTCTAATACTAAATACATATGTTTTACTTCATAAATAATTAAATTTAATATTTCAGCATTACTCTAAAAAAAATTACCTCCTAAATATTTTTAACGTACATAATATATTATAATAATAAACATCATGAACATTGTAAAAGTGACACAAATTTAAAAATTTATTCATACATGTACATCACAATGTAAACTACATTTTTTACATAAATATGAAATATATAAAATATCTATTATTATCATACTTTAACAAAGATTATTTTAAAATAAATTTCTTTAAAATAAAAATAATTAAATTGCATTCCTTCAAAGTGATCATAAAGAAAGAACGCACAAAAGTCGATATGTTGCCACAAATTCTTCACAGAAACAAACAAAAATCAATATAGTAAACTTTTTTGAACATACAATATTTTAACAAAATTACTCAGACATAATTATATCATTATAGGACATACTTTGAGCAAAATAAAAAAAAAATCCCAAAACACACTAAAGTACGTCAACTGATATTTGCATGGCACACTCAGATATATTTCGTAATGAAAAATTGTAATTTAAAGTATTCGTAATGAAAATGAGAGAGGAAAACACGAATTTATAAAAGGACGTGTAATTTAACGAGGTTTCTTAAACCGTCGTTAAACACATTAACGACAGTTTATTAATCGTTGTTAGACCCACATAACGACGATTTTACTTGTAACCATCGTTATAACTATGTTTAACGAAGGTTTCAGGAAAACCGTAGTTGAACCACACATATCCCTAGCAATGGTCCAAATTCTAAACGTTGCGGAGACACGATGATTGGGATTAAAACCGTCGTTAAACCTAGTTATAACAACGGTTTTAGAAAAACCATCGTTGAACCACACATATCTTGAGCAACGGTCAAAATTCTAAACGTTGTGAAGTCACGATGGTTTTAATTCCAATCGTCGTTATTCCACGACGGTTCAGCTAGAACCATAGTTAAATAGCCATAGTTAAGCAAAAATCGTCGTGAAACTTCACTATTTCCTAGGATCAGTAATTTTCACCACATATTACGACAGTTATATTTAAACTATCGCTATTTAATGACGTTTTTACATTAACCGTCGTTAAAATAAAAAATTTAATGACAGTTTAAAAACTATCATAAAACTGTGATTTAACGACGATTTTTGGTGATCGTCGTTATCTCTCTGTCGTTATACCTTGCCTTTCTTGTAGTGTGGCAAATGATTGTGCTCAATCATTTACAAGGGGTAGTAAGGTCATTGGAAGCAAAGTTAGCAATGCAACAAAGCAATGCCACCTATAGTTAAGTTAATCTCATGTTTTAAGAGTTTGAGAGTGTTTATTGAGGCTCTATTTGTTTTGTTGGAAAATTTTTGTCATAAAAATTTGTCTTGTGTTTGTTTTGTGAAAAAATAAAAAAAATTTGCTGATCTAATTTTTTTTTCTTATATTTTTCAAGAAGAATAATTTTAAGATTGAAATGAAACCCAACAATTTCTATTCATATTGAGCTAAGGTCCAAATAAAAATTTTGAAAACAATAGCTAGGTTTAAGTCATCGATTAAATCTGAACATATCTATTTTGTCCAAAGAAAAATTTTTGAAAATGTAGTAAACTTATGCTTAAGCACCTCCACCTATCACTATTTGTTTCAATAAAAAATAATGGTTTTTTAAAAAATTTCTTTCAAAAATTTTCCGACAAAAATTTCTCGTTTGTTTTATTAGAAAAACTATTCATAGAAAATCTTTTTTTGTTTGGATTACATGAAACAAATTATATGACAAACGGAGGATAACGATGGTACATGAAGTGGTGTTTGGTAACACATTAATGGGATACATGGAGTTGTTTGGGTTTAGATATAGTTCATTTTCAAATTTCTTGCTTAAGTTTAAATAAGAATATTCATGCCTAATCACAGGATTAAGCACAGGCATTGCAACAAAAGCAAGTTTTAGTGATAAAATTTTAGCGACGATTAGAAAAATTGTTACTAAATCACAAAATAACAACGATTTTTAAACTGTAGTTATTTAGCAATAATTTTTGTAAAACATTGCTATTTAGCGATGATTTTTTAAACAACCATTGGTAATTATTGTTATTTTTTGCTATTTTTTAAAATCGTCAGTTTTTAGAGATATTTAAAAAAAAGCATCGCTAAAACTATTATTTCTAACTCATATTTTTAAACTCAATTTTTAGCAACCATTTTAAAAATTCGTCACTAAAAATATTTTTTTTTGGCATGTCTTTTTAAACTGTTAGATTTTTAACAACAATTTTTAAAAAACTATCGATAAATACAATAATGATCCAGTTTTTATTTCTTTTCCCTTGTCTTTCCCTTATTTTTCTCCTTCATCTTCCCTCCATTATTTTCCATTTAGAGAAAGCTTCTCCCTACAATTGTGCTACTAAAATTTTTGTAAAAAATGTTTCTGTCTCATCTCTTCTCCATTTTTTTAACAACGATTTTTAAAAAAATTGTCAATAAATATAGTAATGACCCAGTTTTTATTTCTTTTCCCTTGCTTCCCCCCATTTTTCTCTTTCGTCTTCCTTCCATTATTTTCCATTTAGAGAAAGCTTCTCCCCACGGTTGTGCTACTGAAACTTTTGTGAAAAATGATTCTCCCTCGTCTCCCCTCCATTTTTTTTTCTATAAAGAAACAACAATGATGCAAGTTTTTGTTAAGAACAGCTCTCTCTCATCTTCTCTCCATTTAAACATCAATTTTGATGGTAAAGTTAAATTAATTTTTGATCGTTAAATTGATTTTTTTTGTGGATATTATTATTATTGTAGATACAATTATAAGAATATTAAAAAAAGGTTTAGCGATAGTTTTAAATCATCGCAAAAATAAATTTAACAACAATTCCAAAAATGTCGTTAAGCCATGGTTTATTGATGCTACCCACAGTTCTTAAAATTGTCGTTCGGACATCAATTCTGTGACAGTTTGTGTAACCATCGTTAAAAGTTTTAGCAATTGTTAACCCATGATGAGTGATGATAGTGGTGGTAAGCTACTAGTAGTTGGTTGAAGCAAAAAAAAATGTTTTCTAACTTCTTTTTGAAAAAAAAACATAATTCTTCAAAAATTGAAGAAAAATTTAGATTGGTGGAAAAATTTTCTTTTCCTACAAACAAACACAAGAATTTCTTTTTGTTGAAATTTTTTTAGCAAAACTAATGGAGCTTTAAGAAAACATTTCTAATTTTTTGCTGAAACAAATGAAGCCTAAGAAAAAAATTTAATGAGTAAATAATTGCACAAATGAGCAACATGTCTTATAATAATGAAGATTGTGTGCTAGCTTAAATACCTTAGTAAGTACTGGTAAGGCATTTAATTAATTTGGTCTTCCAACTATCAGTCACTTTGTAGTTACATGCATTACAAACAAATAGACTTTCGGTAGTAATTAAAGTCACCACTAAATACATTTGTCAGCAAGTCAACATTGAAAATACATTTAATGATGACCTTTTTATCTCTTTTCAATGATAACTATTAAAGCTAACACTAATACTCTCAAAATATGATATTCATGGAATCCCTTAATATGAGTAGGATTCGGTGGTAACTTTAAGTCGCCATCGAAACTCTTTTTTTAGTTTTTTTATTATTTATATTTGCATTTACACTATGAATTGTAGTTAAAATTTTGCAATATGATAGAAAATTAAAAAAGAATTAATAAAATAATATATATTAACATAATTTCAAATACAACAAAAATTTCTTGAAAGACAAATATCATACCAATTAACAATATACATAATAATAAAATGAAAAAGAAAAATCAACTCCGTGATTCTCTCGGAGACGTCGATATTGTATTAGCTATAGAATTTGGTGTAACACTGCCTATGAAACTTATCAAAATTTGTCTCTATTCATATCACATTAACAAATTAATACATAATTCAAAAAGTTATGCTAACAAAACAGAAATTTTCATCACACAAATTAGCACCAAAAGCAACTTTATAACGAATCAACAAATATCAAGAACAAAAGATCAATACACAACTAGCATAACTATTTTGAGAACAAGCTCTCTAGAGTGACAAAAAGCCTAGCACACAATTGACGAATTGTGTCACATCCGTACTTTAAGGACACGAATACCTTTAACATCCGATAAACCTTTTATTACGTAAATGCAAATGATCTCACGATATCACATATCCAAGTATTATTCATCGTTCACAAGTTTACAAAACCAATAATTATACACGCCAAGCCTATATACATCAAGTTTACAGCGAAAACAAAGATCCTGCCTGTGACTTTCAGAGCAACACTAGAGTACAAATATATTACAATATAATACACTGAGAGCCTAGAAACAAGTTAGGCTCACCACTGAAGCACGACACCTAGTCGGTCAAGTAGCCGCGGGACCAAATTCTGGGTCTTTATCTGAAAAATATATCAACCACGTGTAGTGAGTTTTACAACTCAGTGAGCAGATAACACCTCCTATGACTTCTCAGGTCAACATAAGGATGTACTCATATAGTAAAACTTATCATATCAAAATCTACCGTTCAGAAGTACATCCTTATGGGACCCGCATTTTCAAAATATTCTCAGTTCACGTCACATTTAAATAGCTGTAACCACATATGATACAAGTAAATATTAAATCAATTTTAGTATGCATTAAAAATCAAATCTTTTCAATAGATAAACATGGAATGTGAGTTCATCACCCTTCTGCCTCCTCACAATTCCCTAGTCACAATCACAGTAGGTAATCAAGGACTGTGAGTACATCACCCAACTGTCTCCTCACAATACCACTGACTACAACTTCAATAGATCAACAGGGAATGTGAGTACATCACCCAACTGCCTCCTCACATTACCACCGTCATCATCACAATAAGTAATCAGGGAATGTGAATACATCACCCATCTGCCTCCTCACATTCCCACTACTATCACCTTCATATTACCGTCTCAAGACATATAACCGACAAAATTCATCAATATATATATATCTACAATCATGTAGAAAAATGACAGAGCTTTCAATCTCAGTACAAAATCGTTTATAACATATATATATTAATGCATATTCATCAAATAAAATGTAAAATTATCAAGCAACTCGCCATGAGTTTTACGCTTGCCGTAATTATCATGCAACTCGCCATGAGCTTTATGCCTTATCAAGCAACTCGCCATGAGCTTTACGCTAGCCATTCAATTTCTTTTATAAAATAATATGCATAGTTTTCATATCCAACAATTAATACGTGTAAAAACAATCACATGTTCAATGTGTTTCAAAATTTATTGCAAAATCAAACTCTTCTTGAACTACATATCATATACAAAATATTTCAGACATTTTCAAACTATTTCAAGAACATATGGAAGTATAAATAACATGAAATCGTGCTCATTTATCAATGTAAAGTTCAAGAAGAGTAAAAACAAGCCATAGAAAGAATCATCTACTCACCACTTTGAAGCACAAAGTTTGACACCCTTAAAATCCTATTTTTTATCCTAATTCAGCGAAATGAGCCCCAAAATCGAGTCCGGAACATTCGAAAACCTTGAAAACGACTCCGGATTTGCGAAATTTGGCCTCCGGGAGCTCGGTCAACGCAGGTCAACACAAGGAGGTCCGGCTGCCACGCGCTACATGCGCCGCCCGAGGAGCTGCGTGTGGGCTTCACTCGCCGAGGGAGATGCGGCGCGTGGGGGTGCGTGCGGTGGTGGATCGGCCTGAAATTTGAGATCCAAGGGTTTCGGTGTCTTCTGGATCGATCTACGGTGTTAGTTTTTACGTTTGAAAACTAAAAGTAGGGTTTCGGGGGTTACCTTTTTGGCCATTTTTCCCTTCAATTTTCTGGCCAATTTCCGGCTAATTCTCTAGAAACCAATCGGATGGATTTGAAGAACTCTTCGTCCTGAGTCCGTTGGTGGTGGTGGTGTCGAAATCCGAGGTCCGTAGGCGAAGAAATCTTAGAGAGAAGTTAGAGGGTTTTCGGGGAGAATTTTTCTGAAGAGAGATGTAAAAATCTGCAAATGACCGCTTCCGGAGTGGTTGAGGCCCTTAAAATATCTCGGGGGACCTTTCTGAAAAATTTCACTTTTAGCGGGAGGTCCTTGCAAATTTTTCTTATTTACATTTTAACCCCGAAACTTTTAAGAAATTGCATTTTTGCCCCGAAACGTAAATTTCTAACATTATTTTTTTTTATAATTCTTTAATCCATGTAAATAATAACTTATTTTCACCGGATCCTAACTCCATTTTCGAAATCCTCTTTTTAATTCCAAATTTTCCTTAATTAAAATCTCCATTTTCCAAAATTATCTCTTTTATTCTAACTGTCTTTAGTTGAACCTTCTCGCTAAATTTACGGTTATTACATTCTTCCCCCCTTAAAGAAATTCGGTCCCCGAATTTCATCACCATAACAGCAGATAAATAGTAACCTCATTGTTCAAATAAATGTGGATATCTGACGCGGATGTCATCTTCTCTTTCCCACGTAGCTTCCTCAGACGAGTGATTTTTCCACATCACCTTAACTATAGAAATATCTCGTGACCGCAACTTTTTCACTTGTCGATCAGCTATAGATATCGACTTTTCCTCATAAGTTAGATCCTTATCCAATTGAATTTCCTGGGGTTGAATGACATGAGTAGGATCTGGTAAGTATTTCCGTAACATAGACACATGAAATACTGGATGAACATTCAGTTCTGGTGGCAGAGCTATGCGATATGCCACTGCACCTATTCTGTCCAATATTTCAAAAGGGCCTATATACCGAGGGCTTAACTTCCCTTTCTTTCCAAATCTCATTACTTCTTTCATGGGTGAGACTTTCAGGAACACTTGTTCACCCTCTGAAAATTCTAACTCCCTTCATCTGTTGTCAACATACGCCTTTTGTCTACTCTGAGCTGCCTGCAGCCTTTCTCTAATCAGCTTTACATTGTTCAAAGCTTCTTGTACAAGATCTGGCCCTATAAGTTTAGCCTCGCCTATTTCGAACCATCCAATGGGAGATCTGCACCGTCTACCATACAAAGTTTCAAATGGGGCCATCTGTATACTAGTCTGGTAACTATTATTATATGCAAATTCAGCCAAAGGCAAGTACATATCCCAACTTCTACCAAAATAAAAAATGCAAGCTCGGAGCATGTCTTCTAAAATCTGAATCGTACGCTCAGATTGACCATCAGTTTGGGGATGGAAAGCTGTGCTCAAGTCCAATCTCGTTCCTAATGCTTCTTGAAAAGCTTTCCAAAATCGTGCCATGAACTGCTGCCCTCGATCAGATATAATCGATATAGGAACTCCATGTAGCCTAACTATTTCATTTAAATAGAGCCTTGCATACTGAGCTACATTGTAGGTTATTTTCACAGGCAGAAAGTGTGCTGACTTCATCATGCGGTTTATAATGACCCAGATAGAATCATTTCCCTTGGAAGTTCTTGGTAATCCAGTGATAAAATCCATAGTAATTCTCTCCCACTTCCATTCTGGTATCTCTATTCGCTGATGTAACCCTGCAGGTCGTTGATGTTTAGCTTTTATCTGCTGACATGTCAAACAATGAGAAACATATTCCACAATATCCCTCTTCATACCATCCCACCAATACAATTCCTTTATGTCTTGGTACATCTTTGTCACTCCTGAGTGTATGGTATATGTAGATCGATGTGCTTCCTCCAAAACTTGTTTTCTCAAATCATGAACATTTGGGACACATAATCGTCTACCGTATCTTAATACCCCTTCAGTATCCACTGAGAATTCAGAATCCTTACTATCCTTCATTTCACTCTTAATCTTGAGCAAATTAGCATCCTTGTCTTGATCGGCTTTGATTTGCTCAACTAAGGAAGATTGGAGCTGCACATGAGCCAATAATATTCCCGATTCTTTTATTTCAAACTTTATCCCCTTACTTTCTAACTTATGGATGTCTTCTAACAATGGTCGTCGCACCTCTGCTATATGAGCCAAACTTCCCATTGACTTTCTGCTTAGAGCATCAGCTACTACATTTGCTTTACCTGGATGATACAAAATCGTACAGTCATAGTCTTTCAGTAGCTCCATCCATCTTCTTTGCCTCAAATTAAGATCCTTCTATTGAAAAATATACTTGAGGCTCTTGTGATCTGTATAAATCTAACAAGTTCTTCCATATAGGTAATGTCTCCAAATCTTTAGAGCAAATACTACAGCTGCCATCTCTAAATCATGAGTGAGATAATTCTGTTCATGCGTCTTCAACTGTCTAGATGCATAAGCAACTACTCTTCCATTTTGCATTAACACACAACCTAAACCCACTCTAGATGTATCACAGTATACTACGTAATCTCCTGTATCCGTAGGAATGGTAAGGATTGGGGCTGTAGTTAAGCACTCCTTTAATTTCTGAAAACTCTTTTCACAAGCATCAGACCACTCAAATTTTATTCCTTTCCTAGTCAACCTGGTTAAAGGAACAGCTATCTTTGAAAAATCTTTAACAAATCTACGATAATAACCTGCTAACCCAAGAAAGCTACGAATCTCTGTAACTGTCGTAGGGCATGGCCATTGCTATACTGCTTCTATCTTTTTGGGATCAACATGAATACCATCTTTGGTAACCACATGCCCTAGGAATGTAACATTACTAAGCCAAAATTCACACTTTGAAAACTTAGCATACAATTGATGTTCTCTTAGGGTTTGCAAAGCTATCCTTAAATGTCGCTCATGCTCCTCTGAACTCGTTGAATACACCAGAATATCATCGATAAACACAATAATAAACTGGTCCAGGAAAGGTTTAAATACCCTATTCATTAAGTCCATAAATACAGCTGGGGCATTCGTTAAACCAAATGGCATTACTAAGAACTCGTAATGCCCATACCGAGTCCTAAAGGCAGTTTTTGAAATATCTTCCTTCTTTATTTTCAATTGATGATACTCGGATCTCAGATTAATTTTTGAAAAACATTAAGCACCTTGTAACTGGTCAAACAGATCATCTATTCTGGGTAGAGGATATTTATTTCGTATAGTCACTTTGTTCAACTGCCTATAGTCAATACATAAACATAAAGATCCATCCTTTTTCTTCACAAAGAGAACAGGAGCACCCCAGGGAGATGTACTGGGTCGAATAAAACCTTTATCTAATAAATCTTGTAATTGTTCCTTTAATTCCTTAAGTTTTGCAGGTGCCATCCAATAAGGGGGTATGGATATTGGTTGTGTTTCAAGGAGAAGGTCAATACTAAATTCAATCTCTCAGTCTGCTGGTAATCCTGGCAACTCTTCAGGAAACACATCAGGAAATTTTTTAACTACTGGAACCTGCTCTAAACTTGTATACTTCATATCAACATCTTTGACTATTGCTATATATCCCTGACATCCTCTTCGTAACAGTTTATGAGCTGTTAAGGCTGAAATTAAATTACTAGACTTCTTACTACAATCTCCTTGTATCATAAAGGAAGATTCTCCAGGTACATTAAACTTAATCACCTTATGATGACAGTCTAGAATGGCATGGCATGATGCCAACCAATCCATTCCCAAAATCACATCAAAGTCTATCATATTTAGAACTATCAAATCTATAAGAGTCTCCTTGCCTTCTATCGAAATCTCACATGATTTATACACATCATTTACTACTAGAAGTTCTCCCATTGGAGTAGCAACCATGAAAGAACAATGCAAACTAACAGGATCTCTATCCAAGTTCTTAGCAAAGCATGGTGATATATAAGAATGAGTAGAACCAGGATCGAACAGAACATATGCTTTATGGGAACATACTGATATTGTACCTGTCATAACTGTATTTGAGGCCTGTGCATCCTGTCGTGTCAAGGCAAAAACTCGAGCTGGTTCTCGCCCTCGATTTCCTAATCCTCTACCAGGACCACCACTAATTTCTTGGACTGAGGCTGCTCTATTAGGTCGTGCTGGCACAGATGCAGGGGGTAAAGCTGGTTGCACTGATGCTTGACTAAAACTTCGCAGTTGTGGACAATTCCTTATCAGATGACCCATTTGTCCACACTTAAAACATGCACCAGGTTCTATGCAACACTGTCCAGTATGTGACCTACCACAATGTGGACATAGTGGAATTGATCTTGAGTCTTGCTGACTCGGGAGTCTCACATCTCTTTGGAACATTCTCTGCTTGTTAATGTTAACTGATGGCTGGTTAGAACTACCAGCTCCTGTTTGATTAAAACGCTGTGGATTTTGAAATCTTGGCCCACTGACAGTAGGATTATATCTAGTCTGAGCATTATTATCTCGATCTCTTTTCCTTCTCTTAAGATCTTCTATGTCAGCTTGCTCTCGTGTTTCCATCATTCTAGCACAGTTCACAGCTGCTGAATAAGTTGAAAAATGATCCATCTGAGGACCCACTGACTTAAACAATGGGCGTATCAATCCCAAAACAAACCTCTTAATTCTATCCTTTTCAGTTGGGACCAGGTATGGTGCATATCTGGACAACCGGGTAAAACGAATGTCATATTCAGAAACTGACATGTTTGTTGTTTGTTTCAATTCCTCAAACTCTCTAGCCCTCTTGTCTCTTTCACTTGTTGGTAGAAAGAGATTCATAAATACTTCCTTAAATTCGTTCCACTCCATTGGTGGTAAAACAACTGCCGGTCCTTGTACAAATGTCTCAAACCAAACTTGGGCCACATCAGATAGTTGAAAAGACACCAACTCCACAGATCTTCTACTAGAGCATCTCAAGGCTCTAAAAATTCGTTCCACAGTATCAATAAAGATCTGTGGGTCTTCCTGAACATCTGACCCAGAAAAATTCGAAGGTTTTAACTTAAGCAATTGCGGTAATGACACTTCAATCCCTCTCATCTTATCCTCTTGGTCAGCTGTTATTCTCAGTTCTTGCACTTCAGGAGGATGTTCTGTTGGATGGCCTTCCCTTCTACCCTGTTCCACTATAAATCCAGTTAATGTTTCTAAACTTCTATGGATACCAGCAATCATATTAGCGTTTCTATCAGGTGGTTCCTGAGGGGTTTCTACTCTTTCCTCAGGAACTCTATCAGGTACAGGAGTCTGTTCACCTTGTCTTGGGGTTCTCAGACCCCGTACACGTCCTCTACCTCTATCTCTTCCTCTAGGTCGGCCTCTACCACGGCCTCTTTGTACTGGTATTGTAGATTGTGCAGACTCTTTTGTAGAGGGTGCACGATCTACAGCTTCTTCTCTAGTGACCGCTCTAGTTCTTGGCGGCATCATTAACTATACAGAATAAAACACCTCTTTAAGACACATGTATTCAAACTTTACTCAAGAAATTTAAAGACACTTGGAAATAAAGTGAATATCCTATAGATTCCCTCAGCAGCACCTGAATTATAAATATGTACAGCTCATATCGATACTAAAGGTCTTACTAAAGAATCCCTTACTCTGATTGTCACAGGAAAACCTAATGCTCTGATACCAACTTGTCACATCCGTACTTTAAGGACGCGAATACCTTTAACATCCGATAAACCTTTTATTACGCAAATGCAAATGATCTCACGATATCACATATCCAAGTATTATTCATCGTTCATAAGTTTACAAAACTAATAATTATACATGCCAAGCCTATATATATCAAGTTTACAGCGAAAACAAGGATCCTGCCCGTGACTTTCAAAGCAACACTAGAGTACAAATATATTACAATATAATACACTGAGAGCCTAGAAACAAGTTAGGCTCACCACTGAAGCACGACACCTAGTCGGTCAAGTAGCCGCGGGACCAAATTCTGGGTCTTTATCTAAAAAATATATCAACCACGTGTAGTGAGTTTTACAACTCAGTGAGCAGATAACACCTCCTATGACTTCTCAGGTCAACATAAGGATGTACTCATATAGTAAAACTTATCATATCAAAATCTACCGTTCAGAAGTACATCCTTATGGGACCCGCATTTTCAAAATATTATCAGTTCACATCACATTTAAATAGCTGTAACCACATATGATACAAGTAAATATTAAATCAATTTTGGTATGCATTAAAAATCAAATCTTTTCAATAGATAAACATGGAATGTGAGTTCATCACCCTTCTGCCTCCTCACAATTCGCTAGTCACAATCACAGTAGGTAATCAGGGACTGTGAGTACATCACCCAACTGCCTCCTCACAATACCACTGACTACAACTTCAATAGATCAATAGGGAATGTGAGTACATCACCCAACTGCCTCCTCACATTACCACCGTCATCATCACAATAAGTAATCAGGGAATGTGAGTACATCACCCATCTGCCTCCTCACATTCCCACTACTATCACCTTCATATTACCGTCTCAAGACATATAACCGACAAAATTCATCAATATATATATATATATATATCTACAATCATGTAGAAAAACGACAGAGCTTTCAATCTCAGTATAAAATCGTTTATAACATATATATATTAATGCATATTCATCAAATAAAATGTAAAATTATCAAGCAACTCGCCATGAGTTTTACGCTTGCCGTAATTATCAAGCAACTCGCCATGAGCTTTACGCTTTATCAAGCAACTCGCCATGAGCTTTACGCTTTATCAAGCAACTCGCCGTGAGCTTTACGCTTGCCGTAATTATCAAGCAACTCGCCATGAGTTTTACGCTTGCCATTCAATTTCTTTCATAAAATAATATGCATAGTTTTCATATCCAACAATTAATACGTGTAAAAACAATCACATGTTCAATGTGTTTCAAAATTTATTGCAAAATCAAACTCTTCTTGAACTACATATCATATACAAAATATTTTAGACATTTAACATATGGAAGTATAAATAACATGAAATCGTGCTCATTTATCAATGTAAAGTTCAAGAATAGTAAAAACAAGCCATAAAAAGAATCATCTACTCACCACTTTGAAGCACAAAGTTGGACACCCTTAAAATCCTATTTTTTATCCTAATTCAGCGAAATAAACCCCAAAATCGATTCCGGAACATCCGAAAACCTTGAAAACGACTCCGGATTTGCGAAATTTGGCCTCTGGGAGCTCGGTCAACGCAGGTCAACGCAAGGAGGTCCGGCTGCCACGTGCTACACGCGCCGCCCGAGGAGCTGCGCGTGGGCTTCACTCGCCGAGGGAGATGCGGCACGTGGGGGCGTGTGCGGTGGTGGATCGGCCTGAAATTTGAGATCCAAGGGTTTCGGTGCCTTCTGGATCGATCTACGGTGTTAGTTTTTACGTTTGAAAACTAAAAGTAGGAGTTTCGGGGGTTACCTTTTTGGCCGTTTTTCCCTTCAATTTTCCGGCCAATTTCCGGCCAATTCTCCAGAAACCAATCGGATGGATTTAAAGAACTTTTCGTCCTGAGTCCGTTGGTGGTGGTGGTGTCGAAATTCGAGGTCCGTAGGCGAAGAAATCTTAGAGAGAAGTTAGAGGGTTTTCGGGGAGAATTTTTCTGAAGAGAGATGGAAAAATCTGCAAATGACCGCTTTCGGAGTGGTTGAGGCCCTTAAAATATCTCAGGGGACCTTTCTGAAAAATTTCACTTTTAGCGGGAGGTCCTTGCAAATTTTTCTTATTTACATTTTAACCCCGAAACTTTTAAGAAATTACATTTTTGCCTCAAAACGTAAATTTCTAACATTATTTTTTTTTATAATTCTTCAATCCATGTAAATAATAACTTATTTTCACCGGATCCTAACTCCATTTTCGAAATCCTCTTTTTAATTCCAAATTTTCCTTAATTAAAATCTCTATTTTCCAAAATTATCTCTTTTATTCTAACTGTCTTTAGTTGAACCTTCTCGCTAAATTTACGGTTATTACAAATTGCCTTAGATCTCGTAATGCATAACTGAGGTCATCAAGCATAAATACACCATAATAGGAAACTTAAAGGGAGAGCTACCAATTCAATCTCACACATATACTCAATCAAAAAATTTATTAAACACATCTTTTTCCTAATATTATTCACATTTTAATGGTCAACTCTCTTGTGCACAAATATGATATACCTAAATAGTTAAGGGTGAGTAAAGAGTGGGATTCTATATATATCCCACATATTAATGTTAGCTAGCCTTCAGGTTAACATTTCACATTATTAGTAGTTTATCTTAGTAACAAACTTAATTGTACAAAAACATCAAACAAGTACAGGCAAAGAGTATTAAAACTGAAAACATACTAGGTTGTACCAAGTTTTCAACCAAAACAAATAAGACACGTTTTTAAAAGTGTTTATGAAGAGAATATGTCCTTTAAGCCTAATTCAAATAACAATTCAAAGAAAATCGGTGCAGCGTGAGTGTGTTCAAATGAGAGAGACAGATAGAGAAAAAGAGAATTAAAGCTGTATTAGGGAGAGAATGGGTCCAATATGCCATCAGGAGGGCCAACATAGAATAGCACAAGACAATGGGCTTGGCTCCTACCATGTCCTTGCGCAAATACACATACCCGGCCCAGAGCACCCGGGGCCTGTCATTTGCCCCCACACTCCACATGACATTTACGTCTCTCACTTACACACAATTTCTCAATGTAGCTCCGGCAGTCCTCAATCATTCCACCATTTTCCCCAAGCCTCAATCTATTTCTCCTTTCCCAAAGCCAGTAATAATATTATACTCATGGAGTTAGATTTCTCTGTTATATTTCTAGGAGGGTGTCATCTGATCTCTGCAGTGGCCAATCTTATCCCTTGAGTTTGTTTCCATTGGTATATGCGTATCCCATCAAAGGAGGGAAGTTGAGATATTATAGTTAGTAGTTATTTCTAACTCATAACATAAGGGCCTATCCAAATCATTTTCTATGGCAATTCTTGGGGATTATTTTAAGTGTATTTGGGTTGTGAAAATGTTTTATGATTTCATTCTTAAAAATAATTTTATTTTCTATTTTTCATATTTTTAAAAATACATTTGATTTGTTTTACTTTATTTTTATTTTTACTATTTTCAAATTATATGAACAATAAAATAATTTTTAGTTGTATGAATAGTAAAAAAAACTGTTTATAGACATTGTAATGAGTTTGAAATAATTACAAAAATGCTATTAGTACAGTTCGCTACAGTATTGAAAATTTTGATAATATCTTTTTAGAATTTTTAAAATTTTCAAAAATTTAAGAAATATTTTTTAAAAATAAAAATATAAAATAATAAATAAATGCATTTTTAAACTTATTTTCTATTTTCATTGAAAATGAAATGAAAACAAAAAACTTCCCAACCAATTTGTGAAAAGCATGGAAAATGTAGTCATAATCATCATATATTTACCAAAAATAAAAATAAAAGATAATCGTTTGTCAGAAATGGTTAGCAGCTACATAATTGTTTGATTGCGTACTTTAGTAGTTGGCGGTAATAACTCTCAACCAACCTAGTAGAATTCCTAATACTAAAAGCAGGATCATGGTTTCTAAAACAATTTTCTCATGAAAATAAGTTATAACCTGCTATTGAGAGAGAGATCAACAATCATTAACACCTACTCAGAGAAATAACTACTCTACGCGGATATTCAACACCTGAAAGTGATGTATATGGACTTTGATAGAAAACTCACCGTAATATTTCATAATTTTTTTTTAAATAATAATATTTTATTATAAATAAATATATTTTTATTTTAAATCATTATATTTTGTTAAAAATAAATACTTTTTTTAATTAAAATAATTTTTTTGTTTAAAATAATTATATTTATCTTTAATAAATTTTTATTTTATTTTTAAAAATATTCTTTTTTTATTATGTATAAAAATATTTTATTTTGTGATTTGTTTTATTAAAATTTTATCAAAAAAAGTTATGATTTGATATTACAACTAAAGTTTTACAAGAATATAAATTTTGAGAAATTTTTGAGATGCTTTAAGATGAAAAACAATATTTATATGTATATAATCAAATAGTAAATATTAAATATTAAATTATCAAATTATTAAATAATAATAAATAATAAATAAAAAGGGGTAGAAGAAAGCAAAGAATTTGATGCAGAGAACGTTTCCCTTTTGCCATTTCAATTCTTTTTCTTTCTACTCTAAACTCTACCTCCTTTTTAGGATTTCTTTCAATTTAGACATCTAATAGAGATACTAGAGGTACTATTGAACTCGTGGCGATGAGAGTTTCAAAACCTACCGATCAGTTTCACCAAAAACTCGCCAAAAGTTTTTCGAAAATGATGAACAGTAACCACAAGGTAAAGTTTAGGATTTTGAAATTTCTTAATGTTTTTTGATGATTTTTGTCCTAAAATCATTTTTAAGAGGTAGAATAATCTTTAAATGCAAAATTTGCTGGCTGGATAACATGATTTGAAACATTAAATCATGAAAAATTTCTCGACCGATGTGAATAGTATTTTTCGGCCATGAACAATACCACATCAGTTGACCAAACTCTTGGAGTCATTTCCTAGGTTTTTGAACTCTCCGAACACGTTTTTGAGATTTATTTGGTCAATCGGATTGGAAAAGTATATTTTGAGGTTATTGAACCTGGAGCCCTTACCTTGTGAGTTGATAATTCTTTTTATAACTTACCATATACTCTTCTTTAACTTTAAATGTATAATTGATTATGTTTACAAATTATTTCTATTTTTATATGTCTCTGAAATGAATTAAATTATCTAAATTATTTATAATCTGGTATATAGTTCAAGAAGAGTATAGTTTTGAAAATAGATTTTTGAACTCATTGAATATGTGATTTTAAATGTATTTCTCATTATATGGTAAATGAAATATATTGTGGATGTGGCATTAATATGCAAAGCTATGAGATTATCTTAGAAATGGGCATGTATATGTGATTACCCTGATTGAGAAGTTTTTTATAGATGAATTGTACTGAGATTGAAAATTCTATATTAAATTAAAACATCTGTTTTGAACGATATAGCATATATGTAAATATGATTTTTATGGAGGAATCATTTTAGAAACACTTTTTGCTAACAATAGGCGATGTTAGCCCTAGTGCACCTTGATACTTCAGTTAGCAGAAGTGGTGCTAGCCTTATGTGACGGCCAAAATAAGAAATATGATATGTCAAGAAGAGCGGAATGCCTCTTATCTAGGCGAGATGCCGACTATATTGTCATGACCCTAATTTTAGGGCACGTGAAATCCATATGTCATACACATATATTTTCCATAAATGAACATAATGCCATTCTTTATCATATAAACCAATACATATAAGTTCCCATACACATATACAATATACAGTTTACGTCTATAAACATCAGGGCAACAGTAGAAGTAAGGATCATGCCTGTGACGTTCAGAGCAACTCTAGAGTACAAATATTTTACAAATATAAAACATTGAGAGCCTAGAAACAATGTAGGCTCACCATTAGAGTACGACCTCTAGTCGATCACTTGGTTGTTGGACCAAACTCTATGTCTTTATCTGAAAAATAAATCCACATCGTGTAGTGAGTTTTACAACTCAGTGAGCAGATAATACCTTCTATGATCTCTTAGGTCAACATATGGATGTACTCATATAATAAATTTATGTTATCAAAATTTACATTTCAGAAGTACATCCACATGAGACCCATATTTTTAAATTTTCTCTGTTCAAAACAATCATAATCAAGTCTTTCAAACCGTATGCGGTACTGTATACACAATGCTCATGTCAAGTTCAAAATCATATTCAATACTGTAAAATCATTAATCAAATTATGCTATGCATCAAAACATTTCTCATAAAATATTTGGAGGATCCCATATCAGAACCACCATACCAGAGTTTGACCCCTTCCGTACTTTGTTGGTATAGGATTTGCCTAAACTCAGCATTCCGCTGAGGTTTGCCCTACTACCATTCAAGAGGACACGCGAAGGGACTCTGTATGGGTCTTTCCCAAGCACACAGCAAGGGAAAGCAAAATAACATCTCATATAACTGGCATCTCGCCCATATATAAGAGGCATTCCGCTCTCCTTCACATATAATTTTCCGTGTGTTGGCCCTCACACGAGGCTAGCACCACCTCCCCTGCTAGCTGAGGCAATCAAGGTGCGCACCAAGGATAACATCACCTACTGTTAGCAGACAGTGTTTCCAATAGGATTCCTCCACAAAAAATACCATATGCACATATGCCATATATTCCAGTATAAATTCTCAATATAATATAAACTTTCAGTCTCAAAATACTCATATGTCAAAACTTCCCATTCAGGGGAAACATGTATTCATGCCCATATCCGAAGCAAACATATCACTGTAAAATCAATGTCATATGTATAACATATTTTCTTTTCCATGTAATGCGAAATACATGTAAAAATCACATGTTCAATGTATTTCAAAATTCATCTGTTATAAATTACCCCATTCAGGGTTTATCACATATATATGCCCTTTCTCTAGGCAATCATATATCTTATAAATCAATGTCACGTGTATAAATATTCACTTTATCATTTAATGAAAAATACATGTGAAATCATATACACCATGAGTTCATAAATCCATTTTCAAAACTATACTCTTCTTGAACTGTATTTCAAAATGTAAGCATATCAGATCGTTTTAATGCATTTCAGAAACATATCACAGTGTATATATCTTATAAACATAATCATATACATATTCAAGTATCAAGAAGAGTATAAGTAAGTCATAGGAAGAATTATCTACTCACTAGTAAGGGCTCCAGATTGGACAACCCTAAAATTCTCGTTTCTAGTTTGAATTTGACCAAATAAGCTTCAAAAACGTGTCCGGAGGGTCCAAAAACCTTAAATGAGCTCGGGTACTGTTCACCACCAGAAATACTATTCACCGCACTAGTCATCGCCGGAATCACTATTTATCCGCCACTATTTATGCCGAAAAATACTATTCACCGCCACATAAAAAGTTACCAAATGACCGAAAAAATTACATATTCTAATGTTTATCAAGCTTCTGAACCCATCTACGGTGTCAGATTTTTAATTTGAGGTCTTTAAGTAAGGTTTTTCAGAACTTACCTTTTACCGAGATTTTCTACTTCAGATTTACGGCGATTCAACGGTTGATTTGAAAAACTGATCGGTCAAAATTGAAGTACTCTTCGTCCTGAATCCAATAACATTTTCAGTTTTGATACCAGAAGCCAATTGGTACTCAAAATCGAGAGAAAAGATTTGAAGTCACTATTCACTCACTACGCAGCACTATGCATTTTTTTTTCCGTTTTCTTCTTCTTCAAATTCGTCGACCCCGGTTTCTCATCTTATGTTTTCTGAAATTTTTTTTATAATTATTAAATAATTAATAATTAGATTTTCTTTTATAAAAATTTATATAAATTCCGTTTTTCATCATAAAATATCCCAAAAATTTCTAAAAATTTTTTTTCTCATAAACCTTTAGTTAAACTCTTGAATCATGATTTTTCTTGATAAAAATTATAATAAAACAAATTTCAAAACAAAGATCTTTATTCATATTAAAAGAAAGAATATTTCTAAAAATACCATAAAAATTCAATAGAGGCCGGTATAATTATTTTAAACAACACAATACTTCTTTTACTTAAAAGTCAACTTACTTTTAACAAATCATAATCATTTCTACATAAATAAAAATATATTTGCTTATAGCGCACCAAAACATAAATTCTCATATTTCTTTTGTAATTCTTTAATCCATGTAATAAATATACATATTTTCACCAGTTCTTATCTCTATTGTCAAAATTCTCTCTTTTATTCTAAATTTCCTTTAATTGGAATTTTCGTTAAATTTTACGGTTATTACATATATGATATGTGATTTTTCCTCCCTTGCTATGTGCTTGGGAAATTGTCTATATTAGAGTTCATTTGCATGTCCTCTTGAATTGTGGTAGGACAGACCTTAGCTGAGATGTTAAGTATAAGTAAATTCTATACTAACAAAGTATGGAAGGGCTTGAACTTTGATATGGCGGTTCTGATATAGGATCATCCTAATGTTTTTATGAGAAATGTTTTGATGTATATCAATATTTGATTAACAATCATACTGTATCACATATGATTTCGGATATCTGAATGTGATTTAAATTGAAAATATTTGAAATGTGGATCCCATATGAATGTACTTCTGAATTGTAATTTTCAATGTGATAAATTTTAATATATGAGTACATCCATATGTTGACCTAAGAGGTCATATAAGGTATTATCTACTCATTGAGTTGTCAAACTCACTACATGATATTTCTATATTGTTCAGATAAAAGTACAGAGTTTAGTCTTTTCTTTTTTGATAGGTGATCAGCTAGGTGACCTATTTTGTAATGAGCCTATTTTGATTTCAAGACTCGTAGATTTTTTATTATATTGTACTTGTACTTTAAAGTATACTCTGAACGCCACAGGCAGGATTACTGCTTCTACTGTACTTTGATGTTTATAGACTTGATCTGTATATTATGTATACATGGAAATACTTATCTTTAAAGGAGTGTATTATACATGTTATGAAAAATATATGTTTGTAAAGTATGTATTTCACGTACCCTAAATTAGGGGCGTGACAAGTTAGTGTCAGAGTATTAGGTTAGGCTCGTAGATTTTTTATTATATTGTACTTGTACTCTAAAGTATGCTCTGAACGCCACAGGCAGGATCACTGCTTCTACTGTACTTTGATGTTTATAGACTTGCTCTGTATATTTTGTATACATGGGAATACTTATCTTTAAAGGAGTGTATTATACATGTTATGAAAAATATATGTTTGTAAAGTATGTATTTCACGTACCCTAAATTAGGGGCATGACAAGTTAGTGTCAGAGTATTAGGTTTTCCTGTGGTTATTAAAGTGAAGGATTCATTAATAAGACCTTTAGTATGAATATGAGTGAGACATATTTATACTTCAAGTGCTGCTAAGATATTCTATAGGGTTTCAATTTCTTTTCTATTCCAAGTTTGCTAAATTTCCTAGTATAAGGTTGATTGAATATTTTGACATCTTAAAAAATATCTATGGGTTGATTTCTGCCTGAAAGTGAAAGGAATAAGTGTAACATAGTATTTGAAGAATTAAAACTGATGCCTAATATGACCGATTTTTGAATGTGATATTCATTGTACCCAATTGTCTAAATATGGTAGACTTTGATGTGATACTGAAAATGGATTGATTGGCATCGTGCCATGTTATTTTGGAATGCCATCTTAAGGTGATTAAATTCAATATTTCTAAAGAATCTCATTTTTTTGATACAAGAAGATCGTAGTGAGGTACTTAGTAATTTAATTTCATCTTTAACAACTTATAAGTTATTACAAAAAGGTGCCAAAGATATTTAGCAGTGGTCAAATATGTTTATATAGAGTACCTCAATGTAAAGCAGGTTCCAGTGGTTAAAGAATTTTCTTATGTGTTTTCTCAGGAATTGCCAGGATTACCCCTAGAACGATAAAATATAATTTGGTATTGATTTATTTCCAAGAACCAACTAGTGTTTATATCTCATATAGAATAGTATCGATTGAACTCAAGGCATTGAATAATTAATTGCAATGTTTATTAGATAAGAGATTTATTCGCCCTAGTACTTTTTCTTGGAGTGCTCCAGTTATATTTATGAAAAAGAAAGATGGATCGCTGTGGTTGTGTATAGATTATAGACAGTTGAATAAGGTGACAGTGTGGAATAATTATCCATTACCTCATATAGATTATCTATTTGATCAACTACAGGGTGCTCAATGTTTTTTTAAAAAAAATGATTGAGATCTGGGTATAATTAATTGAGGACAAGGGAAGAGAATAATCCGAAATTTTCTTTTAGGATTCAGCATAGGCACTATAAGTTTTTAGTGATGTTATTTAGTTTGACAAATACCCTAATTGTATTTATAGACTTGATGAATAGTAATTAAGTCATTCCTAAATCAATTTATTTTTACATTTATTGACGATATACTAATATGTTACGAGAGTTCAAAGGATCATAAACAACATTTGAGGATAGTTTTACAAACTCTAAGGGAGTATCAGCTATATGCTAAGTTCTCAAAATACGAAGTCTAACTTAGTAGTATTACTTTCTTAGGGTATGTGGCTAGTAAGATGGTATTCAAGTAGATCCTAAGAAAGTAGAAGTGATATAGCAATGTCCACATCTTACTACAACTACAGATGAAGATCCAAGTCTAACTTGTGCTTTCCACTGTTGTCTATCTTCTAATCTATTTAAGCCATAATTAAATTAAGTACATGAACAAATATTTGTAAAGTATCAATCAACTCTTCAGCATTTGAAGCTGATATGAGAATTCATCGTGCTGAGTGTGAGATAAATCTTTGTTTATAGTTTGATCAAGAAAAGACAACAAACTATCAAAGAAATGGTTAACATTAACAAACCTATCGGTTTGTGATGGATATTTAATTATGTTAGGAGACTATTTAAAAAATTTGTTCTAAAGTATTAAAACTTTCTAGTAAGGTAATGAAGGCATCAACATTACTCATCATTCTAGCCATGCACTCATGCATGGAATCTACTCTAAATTCTTTCTCAAATATTTTTCTTATGATGTTGGATGCAGTTAGAGCTGTAGAAATAATACCTAAAACTTAACATCCTCCTACATGTGCAGCTGTAGACACGCACCCCATTAACCCACGGTTACCTCCACAATAGCCTAAATGAATTTTTCTCTTAACCGGCACCATACTTAGATTTTGTGCAGCTTTCACATACTCTCCATCTTTTTTTAGGACTGGAACCACAAAAAACACAAATATTTCGAAACTGACGGAATACAATTCCTTCCATAGCTGCACACACCCTAACTTTGAGTATGAAGGTAAAGATACTAATGTGAGCATTTATAGAACTCGAAGAAAGGCATACTTACAATAGCTATGCGAATAGGCTAGGCATTATTAGAACAGCTATGTGAGTGACTGGTAGATATCAGCTAAATTGAAGGTGAATTTAAAAAATGACGGCATGCATACATATATATAGTATTTGTGACTGTGACCCATATTAAATATAAAAAGAGAATAAGAATAAGGTATCACCAGGAATTTTCTTTTTATTGTTGTCCTTGATAAATCATTGATGTCTTGATTCTTATAGAGAAGTTGTAGGTGATAAGCGTCATTGTAAAAAAAAGAGTGAAAATGTAAATAAGTTAATTGTTGAAAATGGACAATCAAATGATTTATCTTATTTTTTCAATGTTCTTACCAATTGACTATCAATATTATTAAGTCGACTAACTACTTTGACAATTTTTAATTTAAACTAATTTATTTTACAGTCGATTGATTATTTCTATTTTGAAGTAATCAACTGCATCTTACTAGTTAATTATGTGCTCTTTGTTCTTCACAAACTTTTATAAGTTCAAAAATACTTTTTTTTCCATGTGCTATTTTTCCACCGAATACCAACAGCTTAAAATTAGATTTTGGCACATATATTCAAAACTTGAGGCCACCGATTTTAATTTTGTTTCAATGTTTTATCCAAATTTCTGACTTTCTATTTTGGCACCATGCTATATTATGTATATCTCTTTTTCTGCTGCATCATTCTTCATTAATGTTTGGCATTAAATGTAAGGTTCTTTTCCTTATTACAAGGAGGGCTAATTTCTTTTCTTTGAAACTCAGTTATTATGGTGCTCAAGTGGTTAGTAGGTTAAAGTAATGAAAAGCTTGAAAGAAATAGACATATGATGGCTTTATGGTGCTTTGACAAATATAATCAAGAGAATTAGTGATGTTGAAGTTCTTGAAACATAAAATATGGGAAGTAAGATTTAAATTAATCTTTGAACTCTTAATTTGGAAATATGGAGAATATTTTGAGAATCATATCCGAAAATAATATAAGTGGTCAAGATATTTGTGTTAAGGGTTTATACTATACTAAGTTAAGTCTAGTATTAAGGATGTGAATTATGTTGATATTGAAAATTCACGTGTGAATAATTGTTGATAAAGGAGATTTTAGAAAAAAAAAAGCTATAGATTTTGAATATTGATGGGATATACTAGGATTTGAAAGAATTATACTACTATAATGATAAAAATAAGATATAAGTATTTTTTTTTTCGTTGTTAGGTGTGTCAGCAAGTAAGAATTGAATATATTGTTTCAAGAGAGCTATTTAGGAAGTTTTAGGATCTTAGTTAGATTATAGTATATCTGATAATAAATCTAAATGATGTATTTACGCATTAAAAGTTATGCTTCCGGTATCTTTATATAATTTTGGTGAAAATTTGGAAAAATCATTTATCCTTAGTTAAACTTGCCCATATCAGTCATTATCAGGCCAACATACAAATGACATCATTTCAGGTTTTACATGAAACATCGTAGGTCTCTTAATAAGTGAGTAAGTTGAGTAAAGTTAAGTTTTTGGAATCTAATTTGGAATAACATGCAATAGATAGAATATGACTAACCTAAATTGATTATGCTAGTTTGGAGAGCATGCTTTAAGGATATGTTTTTGAGTTTGGCAGGAGATCTTTTAGCAGAATTTACCTATAATAAAATGATATTGGATGACTTAAAGCCTTATTTAAGAGGTGTTACAAATTTTTTGTTAAATGACTCAGTGAAGTTAGATTTATGGTAAGATGTCGTTGATAAAGTGAAATTGATTAGAAAAAAAAATACAAGAAACTGAATATAGGCCAAAAGTCTATAAGGATCAGGAATGTTGATTATTATAAATTATCAGCTGATGACCAAATATTCTTGAAGGACTCACCCATGAAAGAGGTAATGAGGTTTGAAAAGAAAGAAAAAGTTAAGCTCTAATATATATGCTCTTTTGAAATCTTGGACAAAGTATGTATAGTATATATCGTCTAACTTTGCCATCAGGATTAAGTGATGTTGGTACAATCTTTTTTACATTAATATTAAGGAAGTACCTATCAAATTCTTTTTATGTTATCGGATTTCAAGAAATTCAATTGAACAAGAACTTGACTTAATTATGAGGAAAAATTGATGCTTATTGTTGATTGATATGTGAAGAAATTATTGCTAAAAGAAATCTTTATGGTTAAGGTTATATAGCAAAATCACTCAAGTGAAGAGTAGTTTTTTTAAAAGTAAAGAAATATCCTCAATAGTTTGAGTAGTGAAGTTAATAACTGTAACTTATACCTTGACTTCATTCCCTACTTGCGATAAGATAGTTTGAAATTCGATGACCAAATATCTTAAGGGGGAAGAATGTAATATCCCGTAAGAACTTATTGCTAAAATAAATCTCTATAGTTAAGGTTATAAGGAAAAATTACTCAAGTGAAGGGTTTTTTTTAAAGTAAAGAGATATCCTCAATATTTTGAGTAGTGAAATTAATAACTGTAACTTATGCTTGACTTCATTCCCTACTTGTGATAAGATGGTTTGAAATCCGAGGACTAAATTTCTTAAGGGGGAATAATGTAATATCCCGTAATTTTTTTAAATAATAATATTTTGCTATAAACAAATATATTTTTATTTTAAATGATTATGTTTTGCTAAAAGTAAATGCGCTTTTAATTAAAATAATTTTTTTGCTTAGAATAATTATATTTGCCTCTAATAAATTTTTATTTTATTTTTAGAAATATTTTTTCTTTTATTATACATAAAGATATTTTATTTTGTGATTTGTTTTATTAAAATTTTATCCAAAAAGTCACGATTTGATATTGCAACTAAATTTTTGCAATAATATAAATTTTGAGGAATTTTTGGGATGCTTTAGGATGAAAAACAATATTTATATGTATATAATCAAATAGTAAATGTCAAATATTAAATTATTAAATAATAATAAATAATAAAAAAAAGGGGGAGAAGCAAGCAGAGGATTCGGCGCAAAGAACGTTCCCTTTATGCCATTTCAATTTTTTTTTCTCTACGATTTCTCTTAATTTAGACATCCAATAGAGATACTGAAGGTACAGTTGGACTTGTAGCGACGAGAGTTTTAAAATTCACCGATCAATTTCATCAGAAACTCGTCGGAAGTTCGCCCAAAATGATAAACAGTAACCATGAAGTAAAGTTTAGGATTTCGAAATTTTTTAGTGTTTTCTGGTGATTTTAACTTTAGAATCATATTTAAGAGGTAGAATAATCCTTGTATGTAAAATTTTTTGGCTAGCTAGCATGATTTGAAGCATTAAATTGTGAAAAATTTCTCTTATGAACAGTAATCGTGAATAGTATTTATGCCTGTGTGAACACTACAATGAACATTACTGTGAATAGTATTTGTCGACGTGAATAGTATTTTAGCCAATATAAATAGTATTTTTTGGCCATGAACAGTACTCTCTCAGTTGACCAAGCTCTCAAAGTCATTTTTAAGTTTTTGAACCCTCTAGATATGTTTTTGAGGCCTATTTGATCAAATTCGAATTGAAAAAGTACATTTTAGGGATATCCAACCTGGAGCTTTTATCTTGTGAGTAGATAATTTTTTCTATGACCTACCATATTTTCTTCTTGAACTTTAAATGGATAATTAATTATGTTTACAAGTTATTTATACTTTTATATATATATATATATATATATATATATCTGAAATGGATTAAATTATTTAAATTGTTTACGATCTGGTATATAGTTCAAGAACATTATAGTTTTGAAAATAGATTTTTGAACTCATTGAATATGTGATTTTAAATGTATTTCTCATTGTATGGTAAATGAAATATATTGTGCATGTGGCATTGATATGCAAAACTATAAAATTGCCTTGGAAATGGGTATGTATATGTGATTACCCTCATTAGGAAGTTTTTGACAGAAGAATTGTACTGAGATTGAAAATTCTATATTTTACTAAAATTTTTGTTTTGAACAATATGACATATATAAATATGATTTTTGTGGAGGAATACTTTTGGAAACTTTATTTGCTAACAACAGGCGATGTTAGCTTTGGTGCACCTTGATACCTCAACTAGTAGGGGTGGTACTAGTATCGTGTGACGGCCAACACACAGGATATGATATGTGAAAGAGATCGTGATGCCTCTTATTTAGGCGAGATACTGACTATATGATATGTGATTTTCCCTCATTTGTTGTGTGCTTGAAAAATTACCCATATTAGAGTCCCTTCGCGTGTCTTCTTGAATGGTGGTAGGGCAAACATCAACTAGGATGCTAAGTATAGGCAAATCCTACACCACTAAAGTATGGAAGGACTTGAACTCTGATATGGTAGTTCTAATATAGGATCCTCCTAATGTTTTCATGAGAAATGTTTTGATGCATATCAATATTTGATTAATTATCATATTGTATCATATATGGTTTTAAATATCTGAATGTGATTTAAACTGGAAATATTTGAAATGAGGGTCTCATATAGATGTACTTCTAAACTATAATTTTTAATGTGATAAATTTTAATATATAAGTACATTCATATGTTGATTTTAGAGTATGCTTTGAACACCATAGGTAGGATCCCTACTTCTGCTGTACTTTGATGTTTATAGACTTGGTCTATATATTGTGTATACATGAAAATACTTATCTTTAAATAAGTGTATTATACATGTTATGGAAAATATATGTTTATAAAATATGTGTTTCACGTACCCTAAAATTAGGGACGTGACACCCATGAAGAGAAGTTTTTCAGATTTCAAAAACTCTTTTGCAATGTCTAAATTAAGGGCTAATTTCTAAAACTTTGCGGTATCAAAATGAAAAATGCATGTCTGGGGAAATTAAACTGTGGCAGCCACTTGGTGCCCGTCTCTTAACATTTTGGAAGAGAATTCAAACAGCGGAGACATAAGAAGTTTATTAATTAGCTGACAACATTTTGCAAAAGGAAAAGATGGTAGAGAATTCAAACAAAGGTGATGTTCCATAATTAAGCTATCTCATACCAGCAAACCACAAAAAAATTTGGATGGTAAATAGAATTCAGCGCAGACCACTATTTTGTAAAAGCAAAATCCACTAGTAGCATCTTGTCAACTTGTTATATAACCAAAATCATAAGTTAAACGATACTCATTTTGCTTTTACATGGCAGTGGGAGTGTCATTCACTACAAGAAAATAGGTTTTCAGAGACGATGCCATTGCTGAAAGTCTTAAAGTCCATATTAAAGACTTGTAGGGAGGACTTTTAGTCGCCACCATATTGTTAGCTATAACCTCATCATTAAAAGTTATAAAAGTCCACTGAAACAAAAATTAGTGTATTAAAAAAGATGGAGACCAATTTTTCCAAACAGTTATTTATTAAAATCCTAATCTAGCTAGGTGGAGAAGTCGGTGGGAGTGATAGCACACTTTATCTTTATCCTTGCGATACTTGGGGCTAGCAGATTGTGTTGAATTGAGCTGCTGCATTATTTTAAAAGGCAACTGTATTCACGATTGAAAGGAGAATAAAACTAAATAGGAAGATAGTGATGTAACCCATGAGCAGAATTTAAGAGAAGCAGCAGAAACATTAAGAGAAAAAATAGCAACCATGAAACAGAAAGAGGCAGTTGGAACCATGAAGTGAAGCTGTAAACGAAGTGAGAAAAAGGTACTGGAATTGAAAAGCAAATCTGCTGGAGTGAAAAAAGAATTGGAATTCGGAAGCAGTAGAAAATTCAAGAGATATTTGAAAGAAAACCGTGAAGATTTAAAGGGAGATTTGAGCTAAAACCAATTGGAGTTTGAAGGAGAATTTAAGAACCATCTTCAAGAGTTTTTCTTTCATCTCTATTTCTATTCATTTTACTTGAATGTAAATCATTAAGATGATGTTTAATTTTAAATTAATTATGGATTAGTTTAATTTTCTAGGGCTTTGATATATTTTTGTTTTCAAAACACAATTGAGTTTCTTTGTTATTTAATTTTTCTTCTCTTTCGATTGTTATTTCAACTTTTGTTCTTAATACTTTCAATTTTCTGACCAATTATTGAATAATCTATTGATTCGTCATTAAACTTCGAGGTAAAATTGTGATCTAAATCTAAGATTAAGCACAATTAATTGAATACAAGTAAAGATATTATTTATTGCAATCAATGTGACTTTATATTTAAACAAATCCAAAGAATTTATTGATTTTTCAACTAATTAAATTCAATAGAGATATTTGAGTTATTAGATGGAGATATTCTTAGTGTTATTCCAGAGAAGATATTAAATTAGAAATTTGTGTCCAAAAATTTAGAAGATTAGGGAGTTTCAAGAAAACATTAAACATTGAATTGTGTGGAATTAGTTAAATGAAATTAAAAGCGCTAAAGTTATTTTTCATTAACTTAAAAATATCTGAACTTCGTTATTTTTTTATTTCTTTCTTTAAAAGTTATTTTTGTTTTGCTATTTAATTTAATTCAAGTAATGGAAATATTTTTAATTTTCAAAATTTCAAATATAAAGTAATTTAGTAAATTTCAATAATCAATAAATCAATTAGACTTTATAGATTTGACATCCTTTTCTTAAACATTTTACAACTAGTTATAATTTTATATACTAGCAAATATTACACTACACGCCACAATTGTGATAGACCTGTTAGTGTGAAGAATATTTTTAGGGAAATAGAAAGAAAATGTCTAAAAAAGACACTATATGAGGTCATAATTATAGGTCATAGTCTTTGGTCTCCTATAAGTAATCCCAGAAGTAGTTCCAATACTAAAATATTATAAGTTCTCTTTAAAATTCAAAAAAGTATAAGAAAGAAATGAAATTAATGTTGACTAAGGACTAAAATCTTGTCCTGTGGAATAATGTCAACATTAAAATTATTAGCCAAAATTAAAGAAGGCAACAGGGGCTAAGCTGACTTCACTAGCTAAAAGTCATTTGGACTAGTAGTTCAGACACCAAAATATGTCAAAGCTATGAGGTGTGTGTGTGTGTACGTGTGTGTGTATATATATATATAGAAGAAAATGGTATAAATGATATTATGAAATAGAGTACACTTGTGATGCAATATATGTCACAAAGGAATGGTATAGATTATAAAGAAACATATTTTCCTATTATGAATGCAATTAAATATTTTTTATAACCTCTAGAAGAATTAATTAGATGTAGCAATAAGTTCTTACACAAATCAATAGATAATGACATGTTCAGAAAAGTTCTTGAAGGATTTGAAACGTCTAAAACATATTGTTTAAACATTAATTAGAGTATGTACTCTATTAAAAATTTATTATATGCACTAAGCAATCTGAATACATATGTTGCGAAACTTTGAAATAAGAATTTTCAAAAGACAAATTTTTTGAAAATTTAAAAAATTTACTGAGAAGAAATCTTACTTATCATTCATCATATGTGATGAAAGTTTTGAATTAATTTAATCCCTTAAGTTTCAAATGATTTTTTACTCACTTGATATAAATATATATCTTTCTCATCACAAAGATTATGAAATCTTCGTCATTAAGTACCATAACCTAGTGCAACAAGAAAACTTCTGTGACTTGTAAATTGCACAAGACATGATATAGTTTTTGTAGTCAACTTACTAGTAAAGTTTAATTTTTTTTCAAAACTAATATGGAAATATTAGAAGATAGAGAAGCTTATATGTTAGAAAAATTTAAACAACCACAGGTGATGAACAATCTATATATCACCATTCAAAATATCATGCTAAATTATCCAAATATATAATAAAAGAAGGATACATGAATCTATCGATAAATACTAGATGGGTTATTAGTTTTATAAGGTAATAGGTACTCACCACCTTTTTAATCTGAAATAGGGCAGAAAAGAAAACCATATGTAAAACTACTTCACCGTATTTGTACTTTAGAGACTATAACCATATTTATAACTATATTAGTGATTATCATACTTTAGTTCATCACAAAAGACATTAGATCACATTGGTCTTTTACACATAAGGTGGCTAATACTCATTAATTTGATATTTTAGAAACTTATTAATTTAATAGATCACTTTATCGAGTTCTTTATTATATAGTAGCTCCATATACAATTAATAAACCTATGTGAACCCACAAAATGTTTTAACAATCTCTCACTTGATTCACATATGTTCTCTGGATATTGTACATGATAAAATGGATTGAGCTCAACTTTTGTCATCTAAACCAAAAATATTCCTTAACAACCTAGTCTATCAATTATATCAATATAAGATCAAAGTGGCCTTGCACTTTGGAACATAAATAGACCCATCAATTGTCACAATATAGGCATAATCAATAACATAGATTAGGTATAGATGCGTAGAATGGAAATTACATGAAATGTGATCTAAAAATTTATATTTTCTACTGGTTTTTGTTATGACTCAAAGAGTGCAATAATAGACTTTTAAACAACTAATGCTAAAATGTAATGAAACTCATCACTTTATTTCAAAGTAATCAAAACATATAATCCTTTATCTGTATAGAAACATTAAACATGTCGATTAAGAAAATATAAAAGTCAAATACAAACTCTCACAAGACAAATATATCACCTAAAAGAACAACACATATGTGAGTTACATGCTCATGAAACACCTTAAGTGGTAATCTCTAAGTGAGTGAATCCATAAACAGAGTTTTTATTAATATGCTTAAGTAGCATCTGACCATTCTGAACTCTTTCTTTCACAATTAAAAAGACTTTGACAAACTTCGGCTGCTTTTGGAATATAATCACTTTATTTCAAAGTTACTAGATAGAAATATCTTGATTTCATGTAATATGGCAATATCATTGCTTACTAGGGGTGAGCATAACCCACTTGAACCTGAGTACAAATAAGCATTTTGGGTAGATTGAATCAGGTTGGTGGATTTAATCGAGTGAAATTTTAAAGAAAATTTGGGTCTATTGGTTTGAATCAGATTGAGGATATTTAAACCCGATGTAACTGACCTAACCGATAATATATATAACTAAAGCTAAATATAGTATGTACCATTATGGTAGCTGAGTGGTGAGGCAATCATATTGTGATTGTGAGAGATTTGGGTTCAAATCCCACTTGCTACATAAAGTTTTGTTTTTTTCTAGAAAAAAAAACAAACGACATCATTCCCCCCCTTAAATATAACATCAAACCCTAATCCCTCTCATTCTCCTGCAGCCTTTGAATGTTCTTTGCCTCTTACGACCAAGCTCTCTCTCTCTCCCCCTTCTTGCAACCTTTGGTCGAAACCCTCGTTTTTTTTTTCTCTCTCCCCTTCTTGCAACCTCTGGTCATTCTCTTAGCTCTAGCAACAACCATTGTCTTCTACTCTCTTGGCCTCTGTCTCTTACGTCAACCCTCACGCAAACCCTCATCTCTCACTTCCTTAACCTCTGATTCTCTCTTGGTCTCACCGTACCTTTCACCTCCTTAGTCTTCCAAAAACTTCTGCAAGGCTGAAATCACAACTGGTGGTGTTCTTGTTTTGTTTTCTTCTCTAATGTCTAATTTACGGCTTACTTTTCCATTACCTTCCTTAGTGTTCTTGTTTTGTTGCTCGATTTACGGTCCATGGCATTCTCTTGGTGATTCTTCCTCTCCAACAATAGATAATGGAGATGTTTGTTTTTCTTTTCTAGATGCGGGACCTAGTGTCTCAATTGAAATCTTTGGAGATTGAGATTTCTAAGTCATTTTTGATTCACTTCATCCTTAACTCACTTCCTCCTCATTTTGGATCTTTTAAGATATCTTATAATACATATAAGGAGAAATGGTCAATTAATGAATTTTTGACCATGTGTGTATAAGAAGAACGGAGATTGTGTAACATCCCTAATTTCATTTTATGTATTAATAAAAGTACAAAAGTATTCAAAGTAACATCCTTAATTTCATTTCTTTTATTGATAAAGGTATATAAATATTTAATTAAGGAAATAAAATTTATTAGACAATTTTTAGATATCTAAGGAAATATAATCCTTATAAATTCTTTACCTTACGTGTATGCATAGAAATGTTCTAATATTAATAGGTAAAGAAAGAAAACCTAAGAGGAAATATTAGAAATAAGCATGCTAAAGAAAGGTGAAACTCTTAGGCAAGGAAGATAAATTTTTGTGAAGTAAGTAAAGGTCTTAAAATTTCAAGAAGATTGGATTAGGGTAATTTTTTCTAATTTAAGAGTAAAAGTTACTAAGTTTAGTATCTCCACCCATAAATTGAGCTTTCACCTATAAACACTTCATATAGAGTTTTTCTACTTCATATGAATTTTTAGCAAGCCAATAGGATAGCCCAATGAAGAAATAAAATATAGACTTGGACTAGAATATAGAAATTGGACCGGTAGCCCAAAAATCATAAAAATGTGATCAAACCCATTGTGAAAGGTAGAATTTTAACCAAAGTAAAGAAAATGGGCAAAAATAAGCTCAAACTCAAGAGGAAAAATAAAAATAAAAATAAAAGTAAAGTGATGAAATAATTGTGTAATCAAAATTATGTGACATGACATTAAGACAAAAATTTAGCAAGTGGTGTGATATCCTACATTCATAATTTTAGCAAATGGTATGCTAATACAAGGTTTTAGGACAAAACATCTATATCCTACACTCATAATTTTAGCAAGTGGTATGATAATACATGGCATTAGGATAAAAAATTCCTATCCCACACAAATAATTTCAACCAAATAATGGAGATTCAAGGGCTAAAAATTTTCCATCTAAAAAGGCAAACTTATCATACTTGATTAAGAAAAAAGAAAAAAAAGGAAATGAATCCCTAAATCAAAGGGACATTGTCCTTTATTTTAAGAACATATTATCATAATTTTAAAAATACAAATCTCCTTTTGCTATGCATATCTTGACTAAGGAAGAGGAAAACAAGAACATAAATTGTTTGTTTTCTAAAAATTCAACCAAGTGTATCCTAATTGTGATGAGGTAGATCCATAATCATGAAAAGTGAATTATTTGATGGTCTATTTAAACAAAACCCACCCTTACAACATTAGAATTTCATCCAAGTGAGGGAGAGGAAAAATAGAAGCAAGGTAGAGTAAGGAAAGGAGAGGAAGAAAGGAAGAAAGAGGAAGGAAAAGTCTAGAGAACTAACTGCTCCATGTAAGTTTAACAATATTTCTTTTTAAAGAAAATTTTTGAAACTTATAATATTTCTATAAGATTTTGATCTTAGAACTTTGATGATTGGTCATGGATGTTGCTATATCATGTTACATATTATGTATATTTGAATACTTAGGCTGGTGTAGATAGTTCTGCATATGTATGGCTATGGGTGGTAAAATTTTAAATTTCTATTTTTAAAATTCTGGGAAGAATCAGTAAGGAATTTAAAGAAATGGTTATCATGAAAAATGTAGATCTATATCTTACGAATTTTTAACCATTGGAATCACTCAATTTGGAGCCCATATAAGTTAGATATGGTCTTATTAGTAAGCAGTGTTCAAAAAATAGTTAATCAGGGAAGAACATGTTAGGATAACTTCTGTGTTTTAATTTCTGAGACCATTTTGTAAGGAATTCAAATAAATGGTTAACATACGAATTATAGATATATGTATCACGGAATTTTAGTCACTAGAATCACGCAATTTGGAGTCCATATGAGGTAGATATGATCTGATTATTAAACAGTGGTCAGAAAATGGTTAATCAGGGAAAAATACGTTAGGATAGTTTCTGTGTTTTAATTTCTGGAAATATTCTGTAGGAAAGTAAAATAAATGGTTAACATAAGAATTATAGATATATGTGTCACAGATTTTTATCCACTGGAATCACTTAATTTGGAATTTTTATGAGGGAAATATGGACATAGTAGGCAGAGGTCAGAACATACCCGAGAAGAAATCACCTGTACTTTGAGGGAGTCATATCACCATGATTTCTTAATATTTCGCTAAATTGTTCAACTTAATAGTTTTAGATAATTGTTTTATCTTTAAATTGACACCAATATTACCTAAAGCGGAGTTAAAGTGAGGGAGTTATGCTCTGCTTAGTAAGAGACGGTCAGATAGGATAAAAACATGCATCAAGAAAATAAAGAAATAAAGTTAATATTTAAAAAAGAAGAAGAATCTTATAAATAAAAATAATAAATGACTAGTATTCCATAGCCATTACTATTGCATGAACTTCTTACCATCTTAAGTGTGAAATTTTGAAATGGAAATATTTTATAAAGTGATGTTTGAAATGGTTATGTTTATGGCATGATTACTAATGATTTTTGGTAATAGTTATATTTTGATGAACATACTTGTTATTGAAAGTATATTTTTGGCTATCATTGTGAAAAGAAAAGAAATGAGTACAGTCATATGGCAATCCGTGTGGTGTACCAGTAGGGAACGTCCTACCAACGATTATGATCATGTTAATGAGAAAAGAAAGAGAAAGTGGGCCATGTCAAATGGAGCGAGAAAAATCCGTACTGAAGAGTAGAAAATACTCACCTTGACGGGGGTAACTTGATATGAGAATAAATTGATAATCATCATATGGTTTTCTGAAAATAGTTAATCCTATCATACATGTCATTATTGTACAATTCTCATATGCATATATATAGTGCATTCATGTGACCAAAGATATTTGATGTAGTTTATACAGCTGAACATGACGTGAAGAGCTATATTGATGATGATTTATTGTTGAATTTACTGGGATTTAATTCTCACTATATTTCCATGTCATGTTCAGAAGAATAATTATACAGATTTTCTCTATGGCACTGGCTTTTAGCGTATGTTGGATTGAGTTAATCTATTTTGACCTGATCCTAATAATATATATGGTGTCTATGGTCGAGTTGACTAAGATTCTAATGAAGGTGCAACCACCCGCACTCGTATCTCCGGAACTAGTCAACAAAGATGAAAAAGATGTAATTATATATGTGTTAGACTTTTGTACAAATGTTATTGATTAATTATATGTATGTAAACTCTGTATTGTATAAATTAAATAAATATTATTTTGAGTTAAGTTATAACGAGATAATAACTTCATGGTATTTAAAAATTTTTTTTTACTTAAATGGAGTTGTTACAGATTGAATCAAGAAAGGATTGAAAGTGCACATTTAGCGACTCATGATAAGAAATCATCTAAGAAAGGGAAGGGTAAAGTGCCTCTTAATCAAGTTAATAAGGGCAATGTCAAATGCTTCTTTTGTAAGAAGAAAGAACATATAAAGAAGACATATCCCAAATTCAAGTATTGGCTTAAAAAGAAAGGTAATCTCTTCTCCTTAGTGTGTTTTGAATTTAATATGGTTCATGTTTTATATAACACTTGGTGGATTGATTCTAGTTCTAAAATTCATGTTGCCAATACCATGCAGGGATTTGTAAATCACAGGAAAAATCGACCAAAAGTGAATGTTCCATCTATTTGGAAAACAAGATGCGTTCACATGTAGAAGCAATTGGAACCTATAGAATTGTACTTGATTTTGGCTTTGTATTAGACCTTGAAAGAACCTTTTATGTTTCTTCCTTTTCAAGAAACCTTATTTCAATTTCAAGACTTGTACCTTGTGATTTTAGTTTCAATTTCATTAATAATACTTTATATTTGTACAAAGACAATGTTCTAGTTCATAATAGTATTATGGATGATGGATTGTTTAAACTTCATTTAAATTCTACCTTTAATTATAGGCTTACAACTGTGCATGGTAATAATATTGGCATTAAGCGTAGTGTTATAAATGAGAAATCCTCTATGTTATGGCATAGGATATTAGGTCATATCTCCATTAATAGAATTAAGATATTAGTTAATAATAGAGTCCTTCAGGCTCTTGACTTTACTGATTTTGGTACTGGTTTAGATTGCATTAAAGGAAAGCAAACTGACAAGTCTAAGAAAAGTGCCAGGAATAGTTCTGATGTATTAGAGATTATACACACTAATATTTTAAGACCTTATGATATGTGTTTTAATGGTTAGAAATATGTTATTACTTTTATTGATGACTATTCACGATATATGTATCTTTACTTGCTTTATGATAAAAGTGAAGCACTAAATGCTTTTAAAGTCTGTAAAGCAGAAGTAGAGAAACAATTAGGTAAATAAACAATGTCTGGCTCACCATCACAAAATGGTGGCTGAAAAAAGAGCCGAACATTAATGGATATAGTGAGGAGTATGATTAGTAACTCTAATCTCCCATTGTCTTTTTGGTGTGAAGTCTTAAAAAATGCAGCATATATGTAATAACCGTAAAATTTAACAAAAATTCCAATTAAAGAAAATTTAGAATAAAAGAGAGAATTTTGAAAATATGAGAATTTATGTTTTGGCATGTACTTTTTATTTTTAAATGATATTATTTTGCTATAAGCAAATATATTTTTATTTATGTAGAAATGATTATGATTTGTTAAAAGTAAGTGGACTTTTAAGTAAAAGAAGTATTGTGTTGCTTAAAATAATTATACCGGCCTCTAATGAATTTTTATGGTATTTTTAGAAATATTCTTTCTTTTAATATGAATAAAGATATTTGTTTTAAAATTTGTTTTATTACGATTTTTATTAAGAAAAATTATGATTTAAGAGTTTAACTAAAGATTTATGAGAAAGGAAATTTTTATAAATTTTTGAAATATTTTATGATGAAAAATGGAATTTATATAAATTTTTATAAAAAAAATCATATTATTAATTATATAATAATTATTATTATATTTAAAAAAACGAAAGCAGAATGATAAAATGAAACCGGGGGTGACGAAATATCAGAAAGAAAAAAAACAGAAAAGATGCATAGTAATAAATAGTGAGTGAATAGTGATATCCAATTTTATCTTTCGATTTGGAGTGCTTATGGGCTTCCGATATCAAAACTGAAAGTGTTCTTAGATTCAAGACGAAGAGTACTTCAGTTTTGACAGATCAGTTTTTCAAATCAACCGTTAAATTGTCGTAAATCTGAAGTAGAAAATCTCGGTAAAAGGTAAGTTCTGAAAAACCTTACTTAGAGACTTCTAATTAGAAATCTGACTCCGTAGATGGATTCAGAAACTAAATAAACATTAAGATATGAAGTCGTTTTGTTGATTTGATAAAATTTTTGTGGCGGTGAATAGTGTTTTCCGGCGGTGAATAGTGACTAAACTCCCGAAGTCATTTTTTAAGTTTTTTAGACCTTCCGGACAGGATTTTGAAATTTGTTTTATCAAATTCAGACCAGAAACAAGGATTTTAGGGCTGTTCAATCTGGAGCCCTTACCGGTGAGTGGGTTTTTCTTACTATAGCGCATGTTTTATGAATTCGGTTTATAACTCTCTCGTATGATTTTTAACTAGTTGGAATGTATGCTAAATTGTTTTACCGCTTTGAAAAAAAATATGTTCCAACCACGTTAGAAATTATAAATTTCAATCCTAGTTGAACCCTAGGTATGCAGGGCAAGCATCTAGGCTGATATTTCTCCATTGAGCTAGATTTATAGAAATGTGAACTTAGTCATAGAAATGAACTAAGTTATCCATGAAATGATTTGATGTATGGCGAATATCTATGCGACGTCTATGGACGACCTATGTTTAAAGGGAAAGTTTATGATGATAAAGGTCTCCATGAGAATCCATGGATGAGACATATTTTAGAACAGAGTTTTATGCATGAAAAGAGTTAGATGGAGAATTATAGCTTTATTACAATGTTATTGAAATGTTTTACTTTAAACTCTTTGAATAGCATATTTTCAAATGTTTTCTATTGGAGGAACCCTTTTAGATCACTGTTAGCTAGCCGCAGGTAGTGGTAGCCCTGGTGCACCATGGTCATGCGAAGGCTTCGGCCTAGGATATTGTGACGGGTTTATGATCGCCTAAGACACAGAATTTAGGGTGGACTTATGTCTACGCCTACAGTGATTGCCATACCCTTGCTATGTGCTTGGGGAAATTTAGGGTGGACTTATGTCTACGCCTACAGTGATTACCCTCCCATTGCTATGTGTTTGGTAAAGATGATAAATCTGTCAGGAAAGAACTCCAATAGACTAGTGCATTTTTCTTAAAGATTAAATATTTCTAAACAATCTCATTCATCATTATTATTGCATAAATAACTTTATTTATTACTTACCATGCATAATTGATTTGCTTTACGGTTACTGATTTAAATCCTGTTTTATCTTTTGAACATACATTTGAACTGTTTAGCTTTTCTTTCAATAAATTATGGTTAAATGCTTAATGTTTTTATTATTATCTTTACACTTTGATTTCAATTATTAAACTCATTGCGAAACACTCGTGCTTGGTTTGCCCTGTTTCAGTTATAGTGTGATTTACCCATTCACTGAGATATGATCTCACCTCTCTTCTGTTTCCTCCCCATAGATAGTCAAGGAGACTTTGATCTAGCTACAGCTTCGTAGGAGGCTAAATATAGCGTTAGTGAGTCCCAGTTTGGGCAATGCTCTTTTGTACTATTTTTCTAGTTTAGTTTATTTCTAGTGTACCTCCATGAACTTACAGGCAGGATCCTCACTTCTTGCGTATTTTGATGTGTTGTTTGGAAAACGGTTTTATGTTTTACAACGATGTTTGTATTATGAGGCCATGGGCCAAGTTGAATCACAAATGTTGGATTCATGAGATATATATATATATATATATATATATATATATATATATATATATATATATATATATATATATATATATACAGTATTTTCTTATACTGGATGTGGCATATGTGGCCAGTTATATTTATTATGTACTCTGGATTGTGTGTTGGATGTTTGTGCATGCTATGCGTCAGGCTTGCGGCTAGGGGGAAACCCTTATGCCGTGCCGGTCATGTGTTCCACCATTTGGGGCCGTGACAGAGTGGTATCAAAGGTTTAGGTTTTTCTGTGTTCATGGAGTAACGGACCTTTAGGTAGGACTTTGAGTATGGGTGTGAATCCGGACATGCTTATACTCACGGTGTTGCTAAAGGGGTTCGATATGATGTTGTCTTTTTATTCAAGTAAGTCAGTTTATAGTATGCTATGTTGGCATGCTTAAGTGACGGTTGGGCTATCTCTGTTTTATAGCGAGATGCGTCGTAAAGAATTTAAGAAATTGAGACAGATACCAAATATGATGGTTTCTGAATGTGACATCATGATGGTTTTTGAATGTGACATCCGTTGTACCCGGTTGTCTAGATATGGTAGATTGTGATTTGATATTGAGAATAAATTTGTTGGCATTATGTCATGTCATTTTGAAATGTCACTAGAAGGTGATTAAATTCAATATTTTTAGAGAATTTTCTCTCTTGATACAAAGAAATCTTAGTGAAATACTCAGTAACCTAATCTCTACTTTAGCAGTCCATAAGTGATTACAAAAAGATGCCAAGGATAGTTGGCAGTGGTGAGAGATACTGATATAAAGTATACCACTGTAAATCAAGTTCCAGTGATTAGAGAATTTTCTGATATAATTCCTGAGGAATTGCCAGGATTACCCCGAAATAATAAATAGAATTTGGTATTGATTTATTTTCTGGCCAGCGTCTATATTTCCATATAGAATGGCACCCACTGAACTTAAAGAACTGAAAAAGAAATAGTTATAAGACATGTTAGACAAGAGATTTAAAAGCCCTAGTACTTTTACTTGGAGTGCTTCAGTTCTATCTATGAAAAAGAAAGATGAATCACTATGACTATGCATAGATTATAGACAATTGAATAAAGTGACAATGTGGAATAAATACTCATTACCTCATATAGATGATATGTTTGACCAGCTACAAGGTGCTCAACATTTAAAAAAATTTGAATTGATTTGATATCTGGATCTCATCAATTGAGGATAAGGGAAGAGGATATTCGAAAAATTTCTTTTAGAACTCGTTATGGCATTATGAGTTCTTGGTGATGTCATTTAGTCTGACAAATGCCCAGTTGCATTCATGGACTTGATAGAAAAAAAAGAGAAAAAAAGAAAGAAAAGAGAGTATTGAAGCCATCTCTGGATTAATTTGTTATTATAATTATTGATAATATACTAGAGTATTTCAAGAGTGCAGAGAATCATAAGCAATATTTAAAGATAGTATTATAAACTCCAACGGAGTATCAGCTATATGCTAAGTTCTCAAAATATGAATTTTGACTTAGTAATAGTACTTTCTTAAGGTATGTGGCTAGCAAGATGGTATCCAAGATAACCCTAAGAAAGTAAAAGCGGTACAACAATGCCCACATCTTGCTACAGTTACAGATGAAGATCCAAGTCCAATTTGCGCTTTCTGCTATGGTCTGTTATTCATTCTATTTGAATTGTGATTGGATCAGGTACATGAACATATGCTTGTAAAGCATCAATCAACTTCTCAGCATCTGAAGCTGAGATGAGAATTCATCGTGCTGAGTGTGAAATAAACCTTTGTTCCACAGCATGATCAAGGAAAGATAACAGACCATCAAAGAAGTGATTAACATTTAACAAACCTATCGGTTTGTGATGCATATTTAGTTGTGCCCAAGAGACTATTTGAAAAATTTCTTCTAAAGTACCAAAACTCCCTGGTAAGGCAATGAAGGCATCAGCATTACTCATCATTCTAGCCATGCGCTCATGCATGGATGCAACCTTAAACTCTTCCCCAATTGTTTTTCCTACGATGTTAGATGCAGCTAGAGCTGTAGGCATAATACCTAGAACTTGGCATCCTCCTACATGTACAGCTGTAGCCACACACCCCATTAACCCACGGTTACCTCCACCATACACTAAATGAATTCTTCTCCTAGCCAGCACCATACCCAGATTTTATGCTGCTTTAACATACTCTCCATCTTTTCCAGGACTGGAACCACAAAAGACACAGATATTTTGAAACTGACGGAATGCGGTTCCCTCCATAATTTCTATCACCTTAACTCTGAGTATGAAGATAAAGATACTAATGTAAGTATTTATAGAACTCAGAAAAGGGCATATTTATAATAGTTATGTGAATGGCCGGGTATTATTAGAACAACTATGTGAGTGATTGGTGGATATCAGATAAATTAAAGGAAAAAAAAATTTCAAAAATGACGGCAAGTATGTATATGTACAGTAGTTCTGACTCTGACTCATATTAAGCACATAAAGAGCATAAGATAAGATATCACCAAAAATCTGTTTTTTTCTTGTTGTCTTTGACGAAGCATTGATGTCTTGATTTTTATAGAAAAGTTGTAGGTGATAGCCGTCATTGTAAAAAAAAAGTAAAAATGCAAACCAGTTAGTTGTTGAAGAGGGACAATCAAAAGATCTATCTTATTTTTCTCAATATTCTTACCAATAAGTCGACTAGCTATTTTGAGAAATTTTAATTTGGACTGGTTATTTTACAGTTGATTGATTACATCTATTCTGAAGCAATCAACTGCATCCTACCAGTTAACTATGTGTTATTGTTTTTCACAGATTTTATAAGCTCAGAGATATCTCTTTTTCATATGATATGCTTCCGCCGAATAACAATATCTTTGTATTAAATATTGGCACATATATTTAAAATTTGTGGCCACCGATTTTTGCCGAAATCATAGATAGATTTTGTTTATAGATTTTCAAGAATTACGGCCACCGATTTTAATGCTTTTCAATGTTTATCCAAATTTTTGACTTTCTATTTTGGCACCATTCTCTATTGTGCTTTTTGTCTGTTTCACTGCATTCTCCCTCATTAACGGTTGGCATTAAATGCAAGGTTGTTTTCCCTCATTTCAAGGAAAGATAATTTTTAATCTTTGGAACTAAGTTATTATGGCGTTCAACTGATTAGTGGATTAAAGTAATAGAAATTTTGAAAAGAATAGATGGATGATGATGTAATGGTGCTTTGACAAATGTAATCAAAGGAATTAACGGTGTTAAAATTTTTGAAGAGTAAAGTATGAAAAGTAAGATTTAAGATAATCTCAAAATTTTTAATTTGGACATATGAAGAATATTTTGAGAATCATCTCTGAGAATAATGTAAGTGATTAAGATATTTATGTTAAGGATTTATACCATGCTAAACTGAGTCTAGTATTTGGAATGTAAATTATGTTGACATTGGAAATTCACGTATAGATAATTGTTGAGAAAGGAGATTTCAGAAGAAGCCATAGATTGTGAATATGGATTACCCGAGATAATAAGGATATACTGAGATAAAAAAAATTGTACTAGTATAATGGTAAAAAGAAGATACAAGTGAAATTTTTCATTAGCGAGTATGTTGGTAAGTACGAATTGAATATATTATCTCAAGAGAGTTATTCAGGAAGTCTAAGGATCTTTATTAGATTATAGTATGACTGATACTAAAATTAAATGATGTGTCTATACATTAGAAGTTATGCTTTAAGTATCTTTATATTATTGTGGTGAAAGTTGGGAGAAATTAACAATTGAAGTTTTACATGAACATCATAGGTTTCTTAATATGTGATTAAATTAAGAAAAGTTAAACTTTTTGGAAATCTAATTTGGAATAACATGCAATAGATAGAATATGACTTATCTAAATTGATGATGCTAACTTGGAGAGCATGCTACAAGTATATTTTTTTGAGATTGGTAGGAGATTTCTTAGCAGAATTTGTCTATAATAAAATGATATTAGAATATGTAAGCCTTATGTAAGAGGTGTTACAAATGTTCTGTTAAATGACTCAGTGGAGTTAGATTTATTATAAGATATTATTGATTAAGTGAACTTGATTAAAAAAAAAATACTGGAAACTCAATACAAGTCAAAAGTTTACAAGGACTATGAATGTTGAGCACGAGAAAGTATTACTTGGTGACTATATATATATTTTTGAAGGACTCACCCATAGAAGAGGTAATGAGGTTTTGAAAGAAAAGGAAGTTACCCTCTCGGTATATAGAATTATTTGGTTCAGTGGCTTATTGTTTGGTTTTACCACCTGCATTGGATAATGTTTGTCCAGTTTTTCATGTGTCTATACTACGGAAATATTTACCGGATTCTACACATGTTATACAGTGTCCATAGATTCAGTTACAGAGAGATTTAACCTAAAAGGAACAACCAGTATGGACAGATAAGTAAAGAAGTTACGGTCAAAAGAAATATTTACAGTAAATGTGATATGGAAAAATCACTCTTTTGAGGAAGTTACTTGGGAAAGAAAGAAGGATATACGCGCCAGATATCCGCATTTATTTGAACAATGAGGAAATTATTTATTTGCAACTATGGAGATGAAATTCGGGGACCGAATTTCTTTAAGGAGGGAAGAATGTAATAACCGGAAAATTTAACGAAAATTCCAATTAAAGAAAATTTAGAATAAAAGAGAGAATTTTGAAAATATGAGAATTTATGTTTTGGCGAGTACTTTTTATTTTTAAATGATAGTATTTTGCTATAAGCAAATATATTTTTATTTATGTATAAATGATTATGATTTGTTAAAAGTAAGTGGACTTTTAAGTAAAAGAAGTATTGTGTTGTTTAAAATAATTATACCGGCCTCTAATAAATTTTTATTGTATTTTTAGAAATATTCTTTCTTTTAATATGAATAAAGATATTTGTTTTAAAAAAATTTTTATTACGATTTTTATTTAGAAAAACTATGATTTAAGAGTTTAACTAAAGATTTATGAGAAAGGAAATTTTTAAAAATTTTTGTGATATTTTATGATGAAAAATGGAATTTATGTGAATTTTTACAAAAAAATCCTATTATTAATTATATAATAATAATTATTATATTTAAAAAAAACGAAAGCAGAATGATAAAATGAAACCGGGGGCGACGAAGTATCAAAAAGAAAAAAAACGGAAAAGATGCATAGTAATAAATAGTGAGTGAATAGTGACATACAATTTTATCTTTCGATTTGGAGTGCTTATGGGCTTCCGATATCAAAACTGAAAGTGTTCTTAAATTCAGGACGAAAAGTACTTCAGTTTTGACCGATCAATTTTTCAAATCAACCGTTGAATCGCCGTAGATCTGAAGTAGAAAATCTCGATAAAAGGTAAGTTCTGAAAAACCTTATTTAGAGACTTCTAATTAGAAATCTGACTCCATAGATGGATTCAAAAACTAGATAAACATTAGGATATGAAGTCGTTTTGTTGATTTGGTAAAATTTTTGTGACGGTAAATAGTGTTTTCCGGCGATAAATAGTAACTAAACTCCCGAAGTCATTTTTCAAGTTTTTTGGACTTTCCGGACACGATTTTGGAGTTTGTTTTATCGAATTCAGACCAGAAACAAGAATTTTAGGGCTGTCCAATCTGGAGCCCTTACCGGTGAGTGGGTTTTTCTTACTATAGCGCATGTTTTATGAATTCGGTTTATAACTCTCTCGTATGATTTTTAACTAGTTGGAATGTATGCTAAATTGTTTTACCGCTTTGAAAATCAATATGTTCCAACCATGTTAGAAATTATAAATTTCAATCCTAGTTGAACCCTAGGTATGCAGGGCAAGCATCTAGGCTGATAATTCTCCATTGAGTTAGATTTATAGAAATGTGAACTTAGTCATAGAAATGAACTAAGTTATCCATGAAATGATTTGATGCATGACGAATATCTATGCGACGTCTACGGACGACCTATGTTTAAAGGGAAAGTTTATGATGATAAAGGTCTTCATGAGAATCCATGGATGAGACATATTTTAGAACAGAGTTTTATGCATGAAAAGAGTTAGATGGAGAATTATAGCTTTATTACAATGTTATTGAAATGTTGTACTTTAAACTTTTTGAATAGCATATTTTCAAATGTTTTCTATTGGAGGAACCCTTTTAGATCACTGTTAGCTAGCCGCAGGTAGTGGTAGCCCTGGTGCACCATGGTTATGCGAAGGCTTCGGCCTAGGATATTGTGACGGGTTTATGATCGCCTAAGACACAGAATTTAGGGTGGACTTATGTCTACGCCTACAGTGATTGCCATACCCTTGCTATGTGCTTGGGGAAATTTATGGTGGACTTATGTCTACGCCTACAGTGATTACCCTCCCATTGTTATGTGTTTGGGAAAGATGATAGATCTGTCAGGAAAGAACTCCAATAGACTAGTGCATTTTTCTTAAAGATTAAATATTTCTAAACAATCTCATTCATCATTATTATTGCATAAATAACTTTATTTATTACTTACCGTGCATAATTGATTTGCTTTACGGTTACTGATTTAAATCATGTTTTATCTTTTGAACATACATTTGAACTATTTAGCTTTTCTTTCAATAAATTATGGTTAAATGCTTAATGTTTCTATTATTATCTTTACACTTTGATTTTAATTATTAAATTCATTGCAAAACACTCGTGCTTGGTTTGCCCTGTTTCAGTTATAGTGTGATTTACTCATTCACTGAGATGTGATATCACCCATCTTCTGTTTCCTCCCCACAGATAGTCAAGGAGACTTTAATCCAGCTACAGCTTCGTAGAAGGCTGAATATAGCGTTGGTGAGCCCCAGTTTGGGCAAGGCTCTTTGTACTGTTTGTCTAGTTTAGTTTATGTCTAGTGTACCTCCATGAACTTACAAGCAGGATCCTCGCTTCTTACGTATTTTGATGTGTTGTTTGGAAAATAGTTTTATGTTTTACAACGATATTTGTATTATGAGGCCATGGGTCAAGTTGAATCACAAATGTTGGATTCATGAGATATATATATATATATATACAGTATTTTCTTATACTGGATGTGGCATATGTGGCCAGTTATATTTATTATGTACTCTGGATTGTGTGTTAGATGTTTGTGCATGCTATGCGTCAGGCTTGCGGCTAGGGGGAAACCATTATGCCGTGCCGGTCATGTGTTCCACCATTTGGGGCCGTAACAATATATACTAACTAGGGTTCCAACCAAGGCGGTTCAGAAAATGCCTTTTGAGTTATGGAAAAGTTGGATACCTAGTTTAAAACATGTACATGTTTGGGTTTAGGGTTTAGGATTCACATGAGACAGAATTAGACTAAAAAACAGTCAATGGATATTTTATTGGTTATGCAGAAAATTCTAAGGGATATAGATTTTATTGTCTATCTCGTACAATGAGAATTATGGAATCTAAGAATGCACGATTCCTTGAGAATGATGAGATTAGTGGGAGTAGTGATCCGTGAAACTTATTTTTTGAGAAACATAATAGAGAAGAATTTATTCCCACATCTTCAAATCGATTGGTTATTTTTTATGATAATCATTAGGAGGACACCCTTGTAGATTCGGTTACTTAAAATTCTTAAATTGATAATGTTGATTTAACATTAAGAAGATCTTCAAAAGTCAAGAAACCTACAATTTTTTTAGATTATATTATGTACCTACAAGAATTTGACATGGACATTAGTGTTGACGATGACTCTGTCACGTTTTCACAGGCTATGAGTGGAAATAAATCTACATTATGGTATGATGCCATAAAGGATAAGATGAATTTAATGGCTAACAATCAAGTATGGGATCTTGTTGAATTTCCTAAAGGGGAAAAGACCATTGGCTGTAAGTGGGATTTTAAAACCAAAAGAGACTCTTTAGACAATATTGAAAGGTATAAGGTAAGACTTGTAGCCAAATGATTCACTCAATAAGAAAGAATTGATTATCACAATACATTCTCTCCCGTTTTTAAGAATGATTCGTTTTGGATTAATAGCTCATTTTGATATGGAGCTATATCAAATGGATGTGAAAACAACATTCCTCAATGGATATTTAGAAGAAGATGTTTACATAAAACAACTAGAAGGTTTCATTTCAGAGGGCAATGATCACTTAGTTTACAAACTTAAAAAAACTATATATGGACTGAAACAAGCCTCCCGTCAGTGGTATTTAAAATTACATAATGTTATTTTTTCATTTGATTTTACGAAGAATATTATGGATCAATGTATATACCATAAAATCAGAGGGAGTAAAATAATTTCTTTGGTCCTATATGTAGATAATATTTTACTTGGTTCAAGTGATTTGGGCTTACTTTATGAGGTTAAACGATTTCTTTTACAACAATTTGACATGAAAGATATGAACGAAATCTCTTATGTCATAGACATAAAAATTGAGAAAGACAGATCCCAAGGGATATTAGGATTGTCTCAAGAGGTCTATATCAATAAAGTGTGTTAAGAGAGATTTCACATGAAGGATTATTCATCCAATGTTGCACCTGTAGTTAAAGGTGAAAAATTTAGTTTGAAGAAAAGTTTTAGAGAAGGAACAAATGAAAAACATTCCTTATGCTTCTGCAGTTGAAAGTTTAATGTATGCTTATGTTTGTATAAGACCTGACATTGCATGTATAGTTGGAATGTTGGGAAGATATCAAAGTAACTTTGGTTTGGACCATTGGAGAGCTGCAAAGAAAGTTATGCGATACCTTCAGAGAACTAAGGATTACAAGCTTACATATAGACAATCTGATCATTTGAAAGTGGTTGGATATTTAGATTCAGACTTTGCTGGCTGTCTTGACTCAAGGAAGTCAACATCTGAATATGTTTTCTTATTAGCTGGAGGGGCCATTTTTTGGAGAAGTGCAAAATAATCTTTGATTGTTACTTCTACCACTGAAGTAGAGTTTGTATCATGTTTTGAAGCAACATCACAGGCTATATGGCTGGAGAGTTTTATTTCTGAACTTGTGATTGTTGATAAATTGTTAAGCTACTGAGAATTTACTATGATAATTCCGCATCAGTGTTTTTGGCGAAGAATAATAAGAGTGGAAGTTGCAATAAGCACATCAACATTAAGTTTCTAACTATTAGATAACATATTAAAATAAACAAGGTGGTTATAGAATACATTAGTACTAAACAGATAATTGTAGATCCCTTAACAAAAGATTTACCACCTATTGCTTATAAAAAACATGTTGAGCATATGAGATTCAGTTCTATTCTGTAATCTTTTGTAATTGAGGTACCCTTATGTTTTAGTATCGCATTTTGTCGATTTGAAAAATTTCATTAATTTATATTTGTCTTCTCTTATTTAATTATATATATATAAAGTTCAAGAGAATGACAATGTATATTTTTGGTGACCCTAAATGAACATTTGGAAGTTCATTCATAAATATATGTACCATATATGGTTCTTATTCAAGAAGATTTAATTGTATTGTAATACATGGAAGGTAATACTTATTCTAAAGAACTTACCGCTATAATTCATGTAATTTAAATTTTTTTGTTTAAGTATGGGGATATTATGTCTATGAGAGATTTAAAGATGTATCAATATTGAATTAGTATATATAAAATGTTTAATAGGTCAAGTGGAAGAATGTTAATTATATTAATTAAAATAAATATATATATGTGGTTTATTTTTATTTGGTAGTTATCTTCTAATGTGAATAAGTGACCCTATGAGAAGAGGTGATCCAACATGAAAAATGTGACTATATATAAAGAGATGACTTTATGTGAAAAGATATACCTATATAAAAAAAATCTCTATATGAAAAGGTGTCCTTATATCAAAAGGTGTTTATACATGAAAATGTATCTTTATGTAAAAATGTGTCCACGTAAAAAGATATAAGGTGATTATGGTAACCTTTTATCAATTATAAATACCCCTTCTTTAATAGAAAAAAAGAAATAATGAAATATTTAGAAAATATTTTTTTTGATATAAAGGTCTTTAATTTACCAAAAAACTTGTGATTCGCCATCAAGTATACGGATTATGATATTAGATAGAGTAGACAAATTTTCTCTATTCTGATTTATATTTGGTGATTGTGTTTTTAAAAAATCTAATTACTATAATTGTAGATATATTTATTAGATTTTCACTTTTAATTTATTATATTTATGTAATTTTATGCCTTTCAAAATATACCTTGGGTGAGTTTCAGTTTGTAAAATAAAATCCATTAGTACGTAAGGTAGACTTGGACGAGTTAAGCACACTAATATAAAAAAAAATATAAAAGATAAAATAAAATGGATTGTTAAATTCAAAATTTAATTTTTTTATTTAAATAAGTATTTTATTTATTAATAATAAACTAAATTTTATATAAATATGAGATTAAAAAATTATTGTGTATTTACTTAAATAAAAAAAAATATTAAACGAAGAAACACAATATAATTTTTAAATTTACTCATTGTATTATTATTGATAAACTAAATACTTTATTTTTATTTTATATATATAATGATATAGAATATCTAAATACTTTTTCTTTCTATTGTTATATATATAATGATATAAAATATCTAATTATCTTTATGCTTTTTTATTTATAAGTTGAATTTATTCCACTCAAAAATATTTTTAATAAAAATTATAAAATTAATAATAAATCTATTTATTATAAACTTGCGAAGCCTGCAGGCAGATATGGACCTCATGAATTAGTCCTTGGGGATGATGCTAATTGTCGAGCACTGCCTTCTGGATTCTTCCCCGTGGTCGTGCGCCAGTGCATAGGAAGGAACGCGTGCTTGCGTTTGTTAAAAGCTTACTAATATTTTGTAATTTTCTAATTCTATAATAACCAAAGCTGCTCACAATTTCAACCTTATTCTCCTCACACTTGCGTAAAGTTATCATCGGAATATCTGCTTTCACCCTAGATTTCCCAATTCTCCGTTGACCCCTCTTCCATTTTCCTTTACTTTCTCTCAAATTTCACCTTTGAGCTCTTTTGCCCCTCTGGGTCAGGTAACATAATTCTTTTTGCTCATCATTCGATGCTGCAATTTGGTGTCTTAGCTTTGAAATATTGTCTTTTTATTTATTTATTTATTTCTTTTCCAATTTTATATGGGTTTTTTTTCGTTTACTTTATTTATGGTTTCGGATTGTGAGGAAGTGCAGTCTCAGGTGAGTTTCCTTTTTTTTTTTTTTTAGAATTTGATCGAGGACGTAGAAAATTTCAACGAATTAATTTTTTTTCCCTTTTTTATTGTAACTCTGCACATCTCATTTAATTATTACCGTCCTGGTTTGTTACGAGTTTGATTTGTTGGGTTCATGTTTCAATTCGTGAAAATTTTCCTCTTGATGGGTCGAAGATTGTTCATGTTTCTATCTGAAGTTGTTAGCTTTACTTGGTAGCGGTTGATAGTTTTTACATTAAGTTGGTTGGTTTATTTAAGTGCTTATGCTTCTTGACGCCTAGTATCGATTATTCGACTTGATCCGTGTATTGCTTTATTATACTCTTGCACATACCCATAAAAAGATCCTTCTGTCTTCATCTTTCTTTCATTTTTTTTTCCTTTTTTACTCAAACTTTGGCAGTCAAGCTTTAATGCAAATACTTGGCTGGGTATGGACCAAACAACATTCAATCTTATGGAGTAAGAATATACGAGGAAGTTGAACAAATCGACAAATTGAATAGATTTTGATTCGAATTAATTCACATAGAAAGTTCTCCTTAAGGCTTCTCTCCCTATAATTATTAAAAATTATGTGTCTCTGATATTCCTTTTGGGCGTTATATGTAACCCTGAGAACATAATTGCAGGAAATTGATGAAGATATGTTTGATTCTTGCAGCTCAAACATGCAAACTCCGAGCCTGCACAAAATCTCTGTTACATGGAGGGGAAAGAAGTTTGTTGTAGAGATGAGTTCATGTGCTACTGTCGAGGAGCTCGGGCAGGAATTGCTAAAGATGATTAATATTCAAGAGGATACTATGCGGCTCATTGTTCCAAAGCTTTCCAACAAAACCTCAAAATTGCTGTCTCCCTTTTCTACAGAGCATGCTTTTTTAAGTTTGCAAGAAGCTTCTATTACTGAGGTGAACCATCATTTAATTATACTGCAGCACATGCATTTATGTGTTGGGATATGAAATTACTGTTCTTTATATCGCATATGTACCTTTCAGTTATATTGTTCCTTATCATATTGCATCATCACTTGGTGCTGCCTAGTAAATGTTGAAAGTAACTTTTGCCCTGTCAGAAGCACCTTTCTAATCAGCGTAATCAGTTTCGAATGGATTCAAAGAATGGGTTTGTTTGAGTCTATTTAACTAAAATAGATGCTTAATTAGAAGTCGCCCTCTGTTCTTGTGTGGTGCAATTTGTTGATCGACATAAGTCTTCAGAAAAGACCTAAGTGGAAGCATGTGGTTCTTTATGATTTGCTGTGCTATTAGTTTTGCTTCTACACTTCTGTGGTACTTAACGATTGACTCAATTTTCAATTTTGGGAAGTGACAATCATACCTTGCTATAATATGTTAGGCCATTGAAATTATAGATAAAAGTAGTTTGCATTGTCTTCTGATGAGCCTTTCTGATGGGGAGTTTGAGACTAAGATGATGTTGATTCTTTAAAAATAATCCCAATTATTAATTTCTTCAAGATCCATTGATTCTTTTTCCAAAAAAAAAAAAAAAAGGAAAAGGGAAGGACTTCGTGTTCATTCATTTCCTTGTTTTTTTAAAATTAAACCCACGAAAAAGGTTGGTGTGTTTACTCTAATATATGGTTTATTGTTCTCCTAACTACCCATTTTTCTTCATCAGGTTAAGTCAATCAAATTGATGGGTGTGTCGACAAATGAGGTTGAACAAGTTCTACAAAATGCAAAGGCAAATTTAAGAATAGCTGGATTTGAGGATGAAGAAAAGAGACTAAAACAGCGAAGTTCGTATGGACCTCCTTTCTCATTGAAACTTCCACAAGGACCTTATGTCTTCAGTGAATTTCAAACACTTGAAATTCCAAGAGTGGAGGTATGGTTTAATTAACACAACACATACACACATTGTTGGCTCCTCCTCAATGTGTGATGCTAAGCTAATTTCAATATAAGGCCTCTTCAAGTGTTGACATCTCAGAAATTTATATTTTAGGCTTCTGCATTTCCTTTGTTGCTAGTGATATTATGTCTGTGGGGCAAGACGTATAGAGCCCATCAAAGAAGCCAGGTTTTCCAAATTGGAAAGGAGCCAGATTCATGATTTGCTTTAGAAAATAAATATCAGCAAGACTGACGAAGAAGATTCAGTCGTGGGTAGAAAATTTGTGGTGCAGAACCAGAAAGAAAGGAAACAAGGAACACTCAAAACAACACAAATATCAGATTTATTAATATCAATAATCGGAAAGGTTATGACTATTATTGACAAGTTGTTTATATACAAGCAGAATATAGCTAACATAGTCTAGGCCCAATAAACTACAAGAAACCCTAAGCTCAAAATGCTTAATTCAAATCCTTAAATTGAACCCTAATTCCCAAAACAAAAACCCTAAATAACAAAATCAAATTAAAGGCTAAATAAAGATCCATCTACGTCATTCCCCCCCCCCTTATAGAAAGAATTCGCCTCCAGTGAATGATAAGACTAGTAATTTTCCAAGAGCACCATTTCAATATTTTGAAATTCATCATCTATAATCCATGTAGCATCAAACTGTAGACGATTCTTCCACTTCACTAATGGACTCTTGCTAGTCGACTTATTAGAGTTGTTATATGCTAACTCAGCTGTACTCAACATGATATCTCAATTTCCTTGCTTTTCTTTGCCCAACCACTTATCCAAGTTACCCAATCTATGATTCATAATCTCAGTCTGACCCTGGGTCTGTCAGTGGAATGTAGATGAAAACTTCAACTGGGTGCCAAACAATTTTCACAAGGTTTCCCAAAAATAACCTATAAGTTTAACTTCTCTATCCGAAACAATAGAAGATGGTAGACGATGTAGGCATACCACTTCCTTAAAGAACAACTTAGCCTCATGAGAAGCATCAACAGTTTTAGCACAAGGAATAAAGTGAATCATCTTTGAAAACTTGACAAACAACCAAAATCGAGTCATGTGACCCCGCCATACAAGGTAACCCATGAGCAAAATCCATGCTCAAATTAGTCGAAGCTTTTTCAGAAATTGACAGTGAAGTATATAAGCCAGTGTTCTGTTATTGAGCCTTAGCAACCTGACTTGTACAACACTAGGATACAACTCAATCACCTCTCGAACAAAACCAACCACGCGAACATTCATAGTCTGGAAAACCAATGTGACTTGACTAAGAGCATCAACTACTTTGTTCTCCACCCCTGATTTGTATGTCACCATAAGAGAAAAGTTGAAGGAATTCTACCTATGTCGCATGTCCTGAAATCAACTTCTTTTAGGAGTAGTTATACTTTAGAGATTGATGATCAAAATACAAGACAAATTCCTGGGGAAGCAAATAATGTTGCCAATTGGTCAAATATCTCACAATAGCTTAAAACTCTTTTATCATATGTGAAATATTTCCTTGTTGCATCATTGATTTTTTTTCGCTAAAAGAGACAATAGGGTGCCCTTCTTTACTTAAGACACTTCCAATCCCTAAGCTAAAAGCATCACAAGAAACTTCACACGCCTTAGAAAAGTTGGGGAATCGTAGAATGGTGTTGTAGTCATTTTTTTCTTGATTTCTTCAAATGCTCAAGATACAGTAGGAGACCAAACAAACTTGTCTTGCTTTAGCCACTCAATGATGGGAGCCATGATGGCGCCGAAACCCTATATAAATCTCTTACAGAAAGAAGCTAGCCCATGGAAACTATAAAATTAGGAATAGAAGTAGGGACTAGCCACTCTCTAGTAGCCTTAACTTTCTTAGGGTTTGTAGACAATCCTTGAGAAGACATGATAAAGCCTAGGAAAATAACCCAAGTTTGTAGGAACGTCACTTTTTACAGTGATTCTATTAAAGGTCTATTATCTATACACATTCTCCCTGATCCATTTTTCTTGGGGGTCAATAATGCAGGAACAACACAAGGAGTCATGCCAGGCTGAACAAATCCTTTTTCTAGAAGACCCCCTATCTGCATATTTATCTCCTCACCCTCCCTAGGGTTCATCCTATAATGGGAAAGATTAGGCAAGGTGGAACCAGGCACTAAGTTTATGGCATGTTGGATATCTCGTAGGTGGCAACTCACTAGGATGGTCATCATAAGCAAGATCTTGAAACTCCTCTAATAGTTGACTAACCTCGTGGGAATGCTCTACACTAGGGGAGCTAGAGAGATCAACCTTAACTTTAGGCACCAGAGATGGCTTCATATCGCACTCCTTACTTTCCTTTTCAGATGTATATGGCGCTTTTTTAGCTTGTTACCTACAGGAGTGACTTTCTTTGTTGCTTTATGATTCAGTTAAAAGATTTAGCAGGATGCAAAATGATATTCATATTCTTAGTTCTTACCTTGATGTTGAAAAGTGTAAGCATTCTCTTCCATGGTTGACAACATTGTGATTATAAAGCCAAGGGTGTCCCAACAGGATATGTGCAATGTCCATCGGTGAGACATCACAGTGAGTCTCCTCCTTACAAATCTCAATCTAAATCAGGATTTTACTGCACTTAGTGACAGCCAAAGTAGTCTTATCTACCCTAAGTGACCCTAAAAGGTTGGAAGTAAGGCTTAGTTTTAAGACCTAGTCTATCCTCCCCATTGGTAGACACTACATTCATAGTGCTTCCTCCGTCAATCGCTAACTTGCAAGTTTTACTACTCCAATCAACCCACATGTGAAAAATGCTCATATGCTTTTAAGAATCAGAAGAAGAGGGAAGAGACAAAGCATCTGATGACACAAATGCAGCTGGGATCCTGATCTCAAGCATTGACATTGTCCTAATCAACATCTAATTGACACTCTAAGGACTCTGACAATATCATCATCTACAGGCTCTAGGGAATCCTTAGGAACATTGTTGTCAAACTCGAGTTTTAAGTAAACTCGTGAGGGGAAGGTAAACTCGGATAAGAGTTCGGATAAGAGTTTACATCTTTCAATAAATAGCTATTAAAAGTATATATATATATATATATATATATATATATATATATATATATATATATATATATATATATATATAGCTATTAAAGTGAGAAAAAGATAAAAAAATATAGATAGCATATTCAAATTCCTGTACATCAATATCTAAAGGTCAAGTAACATGTAATGTACCAGAGTTCATATATAATGAAAAAATCTACAGTTTAACTTCTATAAAGTTTGACAAACAAACAAAACTTCCTTAAAGTTAATCAGAATGAATAAGAGGTTTAATAAAAATTTATTTGAATTAAGAGGTTATAGGTTCTCAAATAGCCGTAAACCAGTAAGAAGCCATTTAGAGAAAATATGAAAGCAGTAAAGAGAAGGTGATGAACGTTGACAAAGGTGGCTGCTTGTGCTGTGATGGTGGTGAAGGCACAAGCTACGAGGAAGGAAGGAAGGAAGCACAAGCATGAAGAAATTGGCAGATGAGGCAAGGCAAGCTGTCGTTGTGGGGGAAGGAAGGAAAGCTTAGAAGCCATTTAGGGCATGCTAGATGCAGTGTTTTAACATTGGGCTGCAGTATTAGAAGATTTTGGGTTCGGCTTCTGTTTTCAGCCAAAAAAAATGTTTTTTTAGGAAAATTGGCTAACTCGTTAACTCTGTTGTAAACTTGTGATTTTAAAGAGTTTGCCCGAGTTTATCAAAGTTTGAGTTTGTATGTCAGATAGCAACTTTTTGGTACCTAAACTCGTAAGAGTTTAGAGTTAACTTGCGAGTTTGACAATAATGCTCAGGAATATCCTCTAAGGTAAGGGTTATAGGGAACTGCAATGTGGCCTCTAGCATGGCAATAATGGCACTGACGGAAGAGCCCTTCAAGAAGGATGAAGAAGGGCAGTAGTTAGTTGTTTTTGAAAAGGGACCTGGGAACTGCTTGACTCCAAATTGCTTCTGATAAGCTTCCTGAAAAGTAGGGTAAAGAAGTCTAACTTCCCTTTAAATATCTGGGTATAATTTATTAATGAACCTAGCAATTGTCCCCTAGGTGTACTGTCCAATGTCACATCAAAGCATAAGTTTTTCAAAATGCTCAATATATTTGGACATAAAGTAGGAAACTATTTGAGGTTCGTCCATTGGTCCACCGATTGATTCTTGTGATAGGTTAAACTTTGTTTCATGTCTGCCCAAGTAGAAATAGGATCTAGGCCACGAGATAACTGGTCTCTTTGATAATACTCCAATATGAACTAGAAGATCCTACTAGTTTCATCTTAGCAATACTTTCTGATAGTTATGTAATCGATATGGTTCAAAGAAAGACAAATGGTCTCTTTGATAGTACTCCAATATAAACTAGAAGATCCTACTAGTTTCATCTTAGCAACATGTACTCTCTGATAGTTATGTAATGGATATAGTTCAAAGAAATCTTCAATGTAACACAACCAATCTATGGATTCATCAGGATCTAACCTACCATCAAATCCAAGCACATCAAGTTTTCTCTTGAGGATATTAATGCAGGTAGTGTTTTTTGTAAGGAACATGGGCTCTGTGATATGTCCTAGGTTTCTCATTATACTTGTCACGAAGTTAGGTCTAGGACTTTGGGATCCTTAGGAGTGACCATCTACAAACACTTCTCTGTTGATAATTGTCTGCCCTGACCTACTAGTAGATGTGCCTATATTGGGTTGATTATCCTCCGAAAGCCTCAACTCAATAAGTTTGTTGGTTTATAGCTTCCAATATTGCATCAGGCCTCAATGGTAAACTCTGATACCAATTTGGTGTTGAACTAGAAAGAGAGGGAAAAAGGAACGCTCTAAAACAACTTAAATATTAGATTTATTAATATCAATAATTGGAATGGTAATGACTAAAACTGACAAGTTGTCTATGTATATAAGCAAAAGATGGACTGGCATAGTCTAGGCCCAATAAACTAAAAGAAACCCTAAGCCCAAAAGGCTCAAGTCAAATCCTTATATTGAACATTATAGTGAAATCAAAAACCCTAAAAAGAAAATAAAATTAAAGATCAAACAAAGAGCCATCTGCATCACTTGCTTGGGATTTTCATTTTCAATAGCCACTATCCATTAATGGGGTAGCTTTAAAATTTAGTAGCTCAATCTTTCTATTGGCATGGTGCTATTGTATGCAAAAAAAAAATATTGCCAAGATACACGTGGGAGCAAGGCACCATTAATGTGAATAGGGAAAGTGTAGCATATTTATGACATTGGGGCTTGTTAATTTGTTTTGTTAGTGGGACATGTGCTTTTCAATAGCATTCTTTGCCACCCGTCTCGTGATGTGAAATTCATAATGGAGGTCTGTCAACTGATCATAGATGAAAATTGTTATTCTTTACTTCCAGCTGAACCCTCCCCCTTCTGAGGCATTAAAAAGAATGCATATGCTTGCTGCAGATCCTGGAATTGTTGCTGTCATGAACAAGGTACACTTCAATGTATTTCATTATATTAAATATATGATTGTGTCATCTATGGTTCAACTTCTGATACATATTTAATTTTCATCTTATAGCATCGTTGGCGTGTAGGAATCATGACTGAGATGGCTCCTATTGGTTATGTTGGTGTGAGCCCAAAATGTATTCTTGGTTTCAACAAGGTAGTGGCTTTATATGGATGAGGTAGCATGAGATCCTAAATATCCAGCATTATCGTATTGATTTCCTGTGCATCTTGTTCTTCTTGGCAGAACCATGGAGAGGAAATATCTTTGCGACTTCGAACTGATGACCTCAAGGGTTTCAGGAAATATGAAAGCATCAAGAAAACTCTCTTGCATGAACTTGTAAGATATAGAAATAACTTTGTTTATATGTGGATGCATATATGAACTTTCATGGACAGACGATCAAGTAGCATGTGAGAATTTTGGAACTGACGTGCCTTGTACTTATTTCAGGCTCACATGGTGTACTCTGAACATGATGCAAATTTTTATGCTCTGGATAAACAGGTTTAGCATGGGTTTGACTGTTTGACTAAGTTCATTATTATTCTTCAACTGAGTGGGATTATATTGATCTAATTCTTTTTTCTGGGCAGTTAAATCAAGAAGCTGCTAGTTTAGATTGGACTAGATCTGTGAGCCACACTTTGAGTGGAGTCAGAAATATTGAATATTGTGAAGAAGATTTTGTAAGAGACAAAAGAAATATTCCTCACAAGCTTGGAGGTAATAGATCAGATTTCCTGATAAGTGCTCGTGCTTCGTCAGTTGCTGCTGCTTACCACCGGATGACTAATGTTTCTGCCACCAAGGTAGGAGGGTCAGAAGTGAATGAAGAGCCAGACCCAGATGATTCTAGTTTTAATGCAAGTGGTGAAGTGAATGAAGAGCCAGACCCAGATGATTCTAGTTTTAATGCAAGTGGTGAAGTGAATGAAGAGCCAGACCCAGATGATTCTAGCTTTAATGCAAGTGATGAACTTGATCATATGCGTTCTGAATCAAAGGAAATCATGGATATTGATATGACCATTCATGCTGAGAAAGGACTTGATAGTGAACCTGACCCTGATGATTATCTTACCAATGTAATGAAGCATGAGCCTGATCCAGATGATTCACACCATGGTATGTTTGGTTCTGAATCTGATGCTTGTTCAGGAATTACTGATAGCAGAACCATATTTGAACCAATAACTAGTGATCTTGAAATAACACCAACTTTGCATACTTGGACTAGAAATTCGAATTTGATTGCTAGAAACATGTGAAGAACCTGATATGGATGATTCTGAAAATTCTTTGAAGTCCATTGCTTCAGCTGAAAGTAACTTTTCTCCAGAAATGAGAAGTCTGGATAGGCATATCCTATCAATGAAAGATATTCATGAACTCGATACTAACGAATTGGAAGTGGATAAAAACAATTTAATACACAGAAATAGTTTGATGTCTGATTCAGTAGGTTCTGTTGTGACCATAGATGTCGAATGTCAAGTTATTGAAAGTAGGGTTTCTAAAAAACCTGCCCATAATGAATCTAATGCAGTAGTTGTCCTGGCAGAACCTGATCCCGATGATGTTGTGGTGGCCCCATCAGTATTATCTACGTTGCAAATGGATGAGCCAGATCCTGATGATCAAGAATTACATAGGATCAATGACCCTGTGACTGTTCTTTGTAACCGTCTGCAGAAGACTCTGGAAATGCTGAGAGCTGAAGTTAGCCCCATGCAAACTGCTTCAGTTCTCCAAACTCTCTTGAAAATTATTAGGTAGTTTTATGCATTTAGTTACCATTGTTACTTATTTTGTGTTGAGTTTAGGTCCTCTTCCACTCGGGTGCTCGAGGAAATATTTATTTACCCTATATGTAATCGTACCTTTTAGCATTTAGTTAACCATATGTAATTTTTTGCTATGTAATTGCAGGAACGTGATTGAACACCCTGAGGAGACAAAATACAAAAGAATGCGCAAGGTATGATCTGCGTGACCTTTTGTCTTGCTGCCTGATGTATTGTTTTGCTTCGCTTAAAATATTTTAAATAACTGATGTTCTCTTTGCAGGCTAATCCCGTTATTGAGAGGAATGTCATAAGTAATAAAGGTTTGCCCCTTTGACACATTGGAGTTTAATTTTTAGTAGTTCTTATTGTGTAGGAGCTCCCATATAGAGCTGCTGAGTTGGTCTTAATTGGTAACTTCCAGAGACCCTAGACTACTTAAGCAGGTGATCATATTAGGTCTGTTGTGAACTGGGTAAAAATTGAATAGCATTTCAGCAACCACCTTACTATAACCTCTTTGGAATTGGATCTGACTTACTGGATCTCTAGATAGCAATGCTGAAGCAAGAAATAAATTAATACTAATACTAAATAAGTCATCTTATGCAAAGGCTGAAGCTATGTATCAACTCAAATTTGGGCCACTGCCTAATTTTCCTATTTTTAATGCCACAGCTGCATTGGAAATTCTCTTCTTGGTTGGCTTCAAAGAAGATATAGTGTTGGACGAACTTGGGAAGGCAGAAGCTTACTTAGTGTTGAAGAGGAATGATCCTGGCTTATTGTGGCTGGCTAAGTCCTCCCTTGAATCGTGCACTACTTTCTAGCCCAAAACACAGTGAAAGACAAAGCAAAATAGTAAATAAAGTATGCGTATTTAAGATGTTCATGGTGTTAATGTGTGGTCTAATAAAAGGAGCTGTGGAGAGTAGGTATTTGGTTTAAACCTCTATTCCGTCGTGTACCAAGAAAAGGATTGTATTACATAAAGAAACATTAGAGGAAGGCAAAGGATTATGTGGGTGGGTGTTTAATTGTCTATTTTATGTCCAGGAAATTGTCAATTTCTAATGTAATATTTTAAGCCAATATTAGTCGAACTTTTAGTCCTTTCCTTTAATGCTGAAGTTTTCGCTTTATTTTTCGTAAACTTGTAAAAAGTACTTTTCATCTTTTTTTTTTTTTTTGAGACTTGGAAATGTTTGAGCCCTAACGTTTTATCTGGGGGAGAATTAATTAGCCAACATTTCTAGAAAAAACTATTTTGATTGCTGAAAATAGTGGCGTGATCCGTTTAAAAAAAATTTGTCATTATTTCAGTTCTCCCATTGTAAAAAATATATTATTTTAATTTTCATAAAAAGATATTATGAGAGATTTAAATTCTACGTAGACTAACTTTGTTTAGTGTTGTTTGTTGATTTAGATGATAAAATTCAAATAAAAGCAAGAAACACAGGTTTTGAACATAATTGTGGATAAAATTAGTCTCAATTAATAGAAAACGTTGTTGATTTACGTGTTCGACCTTTGATCAAGTTTTAATAATCATCATCAATAGCAAACGTTGAATGTTCTTCGTTTATTTGAACAACTGATAATATCTTTTTAACAAATTTAGTGTGAAGAACTAAAATAATATACTTTAAAAAAATTAAGATTAAAATAATAACAAATATTTTTGAAGAACTGAATTATTGGCAGTACTATCTTTGGAGACCAAAATACTAATTTAATTTTTTTAAAAATATGATGCTTCTGCTTGAAAAATATTTTAAGGTAAAGGATAATATACTTTCATATTATTTCCAATCCTAGTTGTCATTATGTTTATTATTTTGACAGATTAATATATTTCTTCTTTTCATTTTTATCTTCATATTTTCTAAATAATAATATTTACTTCATAACACAGTTGTGTGAGCCTCATTTGTTTTTATAAATAAAAAAACCCAGTCAAACAGAATAAAAACAAATATTAAATATAAATTCAATTATTTACTATGCTAGTAACTTAAAAAGTCATGTGAGCTAATGATCATTGGCCTAGGAGTTCAGTCTACAAACAAAAATCATAGAGGTCAGACTTAGGGCATAACAATTAAAGACAAATGATCCACAGTGATGAGAATATTGTTAGGTAACTAATGCTTTTAAGTTCATTTTTGACCAAAGCAGTATACTGATAATATTAAGCTAAATCAATTTATTTTTAATTTTAGAAATAACAATTCATCTTTTAAAATTTAAAATTAATATACAAAAAAATTACTTTTAATTTTTTTGTTTGATGTAGTCAGTGTTAATAGGCATCCTATTCCTATTCTCAAAATCTGAAGATTAGTTTTCATTCTTACTATTTTCTTAAGAATAAACTTCACCAGATTATGAATAATAATTTACTTGTTTTAATTAAAAAAATTACTAAAATATTAAAATTCATTATTTATATTTTAAAATGAGCACGTTGACACCTACTATACAGTATACACTAATATATGTGCCATAATTTTTTTCTTTGTTGCAAATGGTATAACTTAACCTTAAAACAAGATAAATCTAAAGTAACTTAAATTAATTTACTTTTCAGTTAAATATATATAAATATATGTGTATATATAGTTGAGCATAAATAACATGTTATGCCTTGTAATGTGAAATATAAAGCAAATTGATAGAATTTGTGATTTTTTATGCCATTTGATTTTCTGTTTTGATATTCATTTGAGTATCTCATATTTATTTAAATACCACAACAAAAAAATCATATGACTCAAAAAACTACAAGTTAATTTACTTTATATTTTAGAATAGTGAGGAAGAAAAAATATTTTCAAGTTTAGAGAAAGACATCTTATGCACATTAAGAATTTAATACTAATTATATTGATAGTTAATGGCTGAGAAAATTTCTGTATCATAATTTTAAAGTTTAAAAGATAAATTATTATTTTTAAAATAAAAAAAGAGACAAATATAATACTAACTTTTAAAAAAAATTAGTGCAATTTAATCAAAACCAAACAAACTGGCAACCTGTCCCTAGAGATGCAAGCCACAGCGTTTCCCCTCGTTCTAGGGCTGCCACCCTTTTCTCCCCTTCGCATCATATTCTTCCACAGAAGTTTTACCCCCTCCGTTGCTGCCCCCCATTCTCTATCACGTCGGTTTCTAACCTTTTCTATGTTCATGTCATTCTCGCTTCCTTTTCTCCTCTATCCCAACCCCTCCAATATGACCTTTCTCACGGTCCCTTCTCACTTCTCGCCTCTAGCTATCACACCTGTGCTCTTCCTCTATTTTTCTTACTAGCTAATTTAAATAGACTCTCCCTCTTCTTGAATGTTTGTTTTCCTTCGTTCATTTAAAAAAAAAAAGATCTCTTTAAAATAAGGATTTCTTTTGCTAGTAGCTTCTTCAAATTATGTGGCTCATCTCTTCTATGTTTACTTGTATACCTTGAGATTCTACCCTTGATGTGAAGTCACATTGCAGACCCTATTTAGTTTGTGTACTAGTGTTTTTTTTTTCCACGTTAGAATTGAAGGATATAAAGTTATGCATACCAGCTATACCATAATTTCCCTAACTTAATTGTAGTAGTATTTTTTTTTATACTGAGTCATGAAAACTCCCAGTAAGAAATTGACTCTGATATTTATAAAAACACAAATACTTCAAGAAATGAACCATATTCAACACATTTTGAACACTTAAATTACACATAATACGATTCTTTAGATTAAATATAAATATACTGTCTATGTCAATATCATGTAACATGTCTGTGTTTATACTTTATAGACTGGCATTGTTTTCACCTATTACTATCTTTCTAGAGTTTGTTCATTAGTGTCCCCTGCCATGTATTCAGTGACTCAAGATTAAAAGGTTTTGCTCTAGCATCACCACTTCATATCCAAATTTAGAATTAGCAAGTGAAAATGACCGCACATGTTACTCAAGATTGTTAACAGAACAGCTGTTCTCCAGTTATCTTTCTTTACCTTGTAGAAATTTGCTGCCAATGTTTACAACTGGAAAATGGTAAGAGTGGATCAACAGAGGCAGAGGCATATCAGGCCAGTTGACATGCTGTAATTCAGTACTACTATGCGGATAACTATGTAATCATCAAAAAGATAGGAGGAAACAAAGTAACTTGTATAAAATTGAGAAGTCACTTGCGATCATTGAACCTTGAGTTTCAATACAGCAGCTAGCAGCTGGCACCTGTAAACTTCACCACCAGCCAAATCAAGGTTTATTTACACTCACCACTTCACATATTCCAGATAACAAGCTCATCAAAGATGGTGCTTTTCCTTGTGAAATACTCTATCCGGAATCAAGAACCATCCATCTGGATATCAGTACCGATTGAGTCAGGTGGATTGGCATTAAATGGGCTTCCAGTCACATTCTTCTGATTCTGACCAGCTCCAAATGTAAACTCAGTTGGAGCAATGTCTAGGGGTGATTGGGCAAATATTGAGGTAGCTCCAGCACTGCTGAAGGCGGGAAGAGGAGCTAAGTCATTAATCTTAGGGAAGCCAAAGCTAACAGAAGGAGGCCCTGCAGGTGGGAACCCAGACAGCAGAGAGCTGCCACCATCAATCGATCCATAGATCTTCTTCTCATACTCTAGTAGTTGCTGGTAGACACCTACATTTTGTAAGGAAGGAGGAAGCATGTTTAAAAGGTGGTAATTACCCTTGTAACATGCAACCAAAACCCGTGAATATGTGACCATTTACCCTCATCATCATAATTGATATTGAAAGTAGAAACAACTTCGGGAACCACAAATAAGTAATCTTTTATATAGCATAAAACGGGTAGTAGTCTTATTGGAAGGCTAGTTAGCTTATTCTCTCAGAAATGTTCTCTTCCCTCTTCTGGCCGATACAGGGGTCAAGTTCATTGTTTAAGCAATTAATGGGTTGGCCTAATTTTTTTAATTCAAGAGAGCCAAGGGAGTTTTAACTACTGAGTCAGTTTTAGATGTTATGGATTGTTAGGTATGGCACATCAAGCAGTCACGTTCTAATATAACTTGTCTATAGGCTCCTAATAGTTTAAAAAATGACACAAAATAATATTAAATACTTCATTAAAATGTGGTGTATGCTTTGATAGATAAAGTATTGTACTTTCCCAGGTTCAAATAGGAGGCTGTGAACTTTGACTAATTAGACATTGGTCTGAGCATTTGGAAAAAGATCACAATGGTCTCAAGTTAAGTATGTCCTAAAATCAGCCTCATGACTGTCTTTAGGAAATTCTAAGAATCCTAAACTAGCAACTGCCTTCTACGTTATATAATCTTTTAATGATTAATCACTAGATTGCATACAGGATATTTGTAGTTCAAACAGTTTGTTTTTTTTTTTTTGTTTTTTTTCTCTATTCAAGGGCATATTAGTATTTACCACATTTGAGTTATTCAGGGACTTTGCTCCTTTCATTTTGTTTTCAGGTTTTCTAGTTAATTCTCCTTTGAGGACATCTTATCCTCACAAGTTGTATTTTTCCTCTCTCCAATAAAATTTCTTCTATTGAAAAAAATTGAGGATTCCTTGTCAATTCATACAGCTCATAACAAGACTATCTTCCAATAAATAAATTATTTTCCTTGCCAGATAAAATTTTCCATTTACTGTATATAAAATCTGATAGTTTTACTTGGTGTGTGAACCAAATATCAAGAAATTGTGAAGTCAGAGAGAATAAGATGAAAACAAAGAGAATGAAAGGCAGTCCATGAGAATGGGTTACATTAGTCCTCAATATTTATAAAGAGAATTTACAAAGAAGACACTAATTACAAATATAGTTGACCTCTAATTACAACCCTAATTACTTGCTCCCAATCAAGGGGCGCGAACTTCTTAGGAACTTTGTGAAAAATATTAACTAGTTGATCATTGGAGTTTAACACACCCAGTAATAAGAGTCCTAACAAAATCTTTTTTATGATAACATGGCAGTCAATTTCTATGTGCTTGGTCTTTTCATGAAAACTGGATTGGAGTCAGTATGCAGTGCAGCCTTATTATCACAAATAAGTTCCATCTTGTCAAGTCTTTCAAACTGCAACTTTTGATGCAATTATTTTATCTATACCTTTGAAACACGGACACTTCATTTTAAGACATGTCAACATGTCAGACACTCTACAAACATCGACACTTTTTGGACACTTTAAGAACACGTGTCCGACGCGTGGCCTGTGTCCACCTTTTTTAAAAAAAATTGAAAAAAAACTCGTATTTGACACATTTTTTAATGTGTCCAAAAATTATTTCAAATATTTTAGGCACAAATCTTCCATCCCCTTTAGAATTGTATTTGAAATTCGAACCCAACACCAACAATCACAACTTATATCTCGATTATCGTAATATGTCTTCCATTGAAGTTGGGTCTCTATCATCAATCATAACTTGCATTCTGTTCATCGCATCTCTATTGGTTGTTTTTGTTGACTATTGAAGGTAAGTTTTTCTATTTTATCTTATTGAATTTGTTTGTGCGTGTGACCATGTACATATTCTTTTTCAACAAGTCGAAGTTTGTTTTTAGACAAGCATATATACTTATTCGAAAGTTTGCTTTTTTTATAGAAGAAAAAAAAGCTAAATTCGTTTGACTTTTGTGTTGTCTCTTAATGTTTTACATAAATACAGGGACAAAAAACTGAGATAGTTTTTGTTTATGGTAGGAGAGTTAAATTATAATAATGCACATATAATTCTTTCTGAAGTTGTTCTCTTGCTTTTGTTCTATTATTGTTGTATGCGCATGTAATTTTTGTATTCTTTGTTATTTTTTGTTGTTGTTGATGTTGGGGTTTTATCGGTTGTAAATTTATCTCTGTATAATCTAAAATTAGAAAGTTTTTTTCACATACGAAGAGAATGAAAATAATAGCGGTGACGAATAATATATTGAAGAAGAATGAATATTTATTGTATTATAAATTTATAATAATTTTTTTGAAATTAAGTTGTGAAATAAGTTGTAAATATTATTATTTTCTGGATATATATATATATATATATATATATATATATATATATATATATATATATATATATAATTTTTGTTTTTTAATTTACGTATTTTAACATTGCAAAGATGAGAATGTTGCGTTGGATGTGTGGACACACCAGAAGAGATATGATTAGAAATGAGTGCATTAGAGAGAAAGTTGGGATAGCACCTATTGTGGAGAAAATGGTTGAATCTCGCTTAAGGTGGTTTGGCCATGTGTGGAAAAGACCTGCAGAAGCCCTAGTGAGAAGAGTTGATCGAATGGAGAATAGTCCAATAATTAGAGATAGAGGGAGGCCAAAGAAAATATAAGTAAAATTATTAAAAATGATTTAATAGTTAATAACTTATCTATTGATCTCATCCATGATAGGTCACTATGGCACCGTTTGATCCATGTAGCCGACCCCACCTAGTGGGAAAAGGTTTAGTTGTTGTTGTTGTTGTTGTGTCTCCAATGTGTTGTGTACTACATTTTTTTAAAATTTTCGTATTACGTATCCGTGTCCGTACTTCATAGATCCATACTAACTCATCACGTATCCGTGTCCGTGTCGTGTCCCATGTTCGTGTCTGTGCTTTATGGATCCATACTAATATGCTGTTAGATCCATGATATTCAACTTTAATACTAGATCCAGCCACACCTCTTGTTTCTTGCTTTTTCAAGAAACGGGGTTTCATCCAAAAAATAATACAATAGCTTACGGTGGATCATCAACCTAAGGCTACCCAATCAGCATTGGTATATCCAATTACTCAAACATGTTTATGATTCTCATACAGCAGTCCTTTCTCGGGAGCACTCTTGATATATTTTAAAATGCGAGTCACTACATTCCAATGAATTGTGTATGGAGACTATAAGAATTGACTCGCTACATTCACAATGAATGAAATATTTGGTCGATCATGAGATAATTTAATTTTTTTTTTAAGTTTTCAATATCTACCAAGATTAGCTAAAAGCTCTTCTTAAACATTCCTTATGATACCAATGTTGTTTACATACACAACTAGATAGATGCATGACTATAGTGTAAATAGAGTACTAAGTGGTTAGCCTCACTGCAAGTCATTTGAAATAGTTGAACAACGTTGCTAAACAACGCCTGCGATGACTGTTTTAATCCATTGATAGAGAGCTGTAACATGCAAACCAATCTAGACTCCCAACAACATTGCTGAACTACTCCTGCGATGACTATTTTAATCCATAGATAGAGAGCTGTAACATGCAAACCAATCTAGGCTCCCCTTGAATAGCAAAGCCAAGAAATTGCTACATATACAGTTCTTCTTCAAAGTCACCATGAAGAAAGGTATTTTTTTATGTCTAGTTGGTAAAGAGACTATGATCACATAGTGGTGATGGACAACAATAGGTGAATGGAAGCCATCTTGGCAATTGGATAAAGTAGTCCAATCCGAAAATCTATATATAAACTTTGATAACTAACCTAGTTTTAAGGCAATCAATAGTACCATCAAGACTAACTTTATTCATATAGACCCAATGACCCCAAACAGTAGACTTGCTCTAAGGCAGAAGTATCGATTCCTACATGCCACTTAATTGTAATATAATCATTTGCCACCACACAAGGTGAGAGAGAGATTCCCGAGTTGTATCCAGAATAGAATTAAAAGACAAAGAAGAAGCAAAGGCATAATAAGGTAATGATAAGTCAAAAAATTATAAATAGGATGAAGATTACGACAAGAACGAATACTTTTACAAACATCAATAGGAAAACCATAATCAAGAGACAAGATTAATGTTGGAAGAGAAGCTAGAGCTAAGTGTTAATCAACATGACCATACACAAAGTCTGTAGGATTAGTGTTTGAAAATGAGCTGAGCGACGATATGCCTGAAGAGTTGGAGCTGAGTGTGAAGTGAATCAACTAGTTTCTCAGGCAATGGAGCAAAGTGTTGAGACAAAGCATAGGAAGAGCATTGGTGACAGTAGATGTAGATGGGGAATAATAAAAAAACAACCCAAAAAAAGGTCATGTTTGCATGTACAAAGAATTGATGAGGAGTAACAATTGTACCCCTTTTGTAGTCTAGAATATCTAAACAAAATGCATTTAAAGGACGTAGCTGAAAGTTGGTCGCAACCTAGAGTGAGACTGTGAACAAAACAAACACATCCAAAGGCACAAAGAGGAAGACAATACATTGGTTAACTTGGAAATATAAGAGAAAGAAGAACCTAGCTCAATAGCACTAAGAATGGCATGTGATTAATTAAATAGCATGTTGTAAGAATAGCAACACTCCAAAAACAAGAGGTACAGTATGATGAATCAATATAATGCATGTTGTCTCAATTAAGTGGTGATTTTTATGTTCATCAACATAATTTTGTTGTGGTGTATGAGCACACAAAGATTGACGAAATATACCCTATGTAGTGATAAAATTTTGGAAAGAAAAAAAAAATACTCACGTGCATTGTTACTTTGCAAAATTTTAATAGGAGTACCAAAATGAGTACAAATCTCAATGCAAAAATTTTGAAAGATAGAGATTGATTCAGATCAATTTTTTATTAAAATCAACCAAGTACAACGAGAGTAATCATTAATAAAAATAATAAAATACTTAAAATCAAGAGCAAAACAAGTATGACTAGGTTCCCAAACATCATTATAAATCAGAAAAAAGAGACTATTGACTTGTTTGATTCTGTTTTTGTTTGTTTGTTTTTAAAAACTATTTTTGAAAATCATATTTAAAAGTTGTTCTGTAGAACAAAAATAAAAAAAATCCGTTTGATAAACTGTTTTGAAAACATGTTTTTTTTTGTATTCTGAAAACAGAAAAAGGAAACAAAAACAATTTTTCCTTATTTTTGTTTTTCAATTTTAAAAACTACTCGTTTTCAAAACTTATTTTCGAAACGACAACAAAAAATAGTTATCAAACGAATTTTTTTTTTTGAAAATAACTAAAAACATAAAACAAATATACCCTATAACTCCATTTTGGGAAAGACATAGGAATATTTACCCAACTAACTCGACTCACAATTTAAGGACATTAAAGAGGAAAGACTTGGCACCATTTTTTGAAGTTTAAAAGGACTAGGTGCCTCAAATGATGGTGAAGCAAGGCTGAGGAGGAAAAGAAAGTGCAAGCAACTCGAGATGTAAGCATAGTGAAATGACACAACTTGTGTGATTCACGCTTGTTCCAATTATCACCAGTAATCCAATCTTGTATAAGCACAAAAGTATAAATAAAAGTCAATGAGAAATTAAATGTTTGGATGAGTTTGCTAATAGAGGTAAGATTAAAAAGACAACCAAAAATATGAAGGACAGAATTGAGTGGTAGAGAAGAAAGGAAACGTGCTTGACCAAAACCTTTGATAATATTTTTAAAACCATTACTGAAATTAACAACTAGAAGAAAAGAAGATAAAATATCAAGTTTTGAGAAAAGATGAGGATTAGCAAATATTTGATTAGAAGCACTGAAGTCTATGATCTAAGATCCACAAGATGAAGACTATGTGAGATTGACAACAAGATTATCAATTTGAGCAACTGAAGTAATGGAACCAGCACATTGAAGGAATTCTTGGTAATTAGATACTGACACGAAAATTGCAATGGGTGATAGGATTGTTTCAACATTTTCTGTCTAACCATGAGCAACTTTTGGTGGATGATCATGCAAGAAATAGTACTTGTCTCAAGTATGATTAAGTTTGTTACAAATAAGTGCATAGGGATCGTTGCCCCAATTACGTCCTTTGCATCAGTTGGCATTACTATTCCTGTTACAATCATGATTAGTAACTTGTGAAGCAAATGCCAAGGAATCTAAGGTTATAACTTCAACCTTTGGAGTAACTGATCCTGATATATGCAACAGACAAACAAATACATTGTCCAGAGATAAAATATCTTGACCGGAGAGAATCTTCTCATGAACCAATTCAAGTTTAGATTTTAGGCCAACAAGAGTGAGCACCATGAAAAGCTTATCTCTATGTTTCTCTTGTTCACTAACATTAGCAATAATAGGCAATAATTCATTAAATTCTTCCTTCACAAATTGTACTATGCCTAAGTAAGTATTTATATTTGTGTCAAGTTGTTTTATATTCATCAATTTGGTCCAACTAAATGACACCATTGAATATCCTTAGTGTAAAAGGACTTAAACTTTATTCCAGAAGGCATGGCAGGTCTTATAAGAATAGAGGAGGGGCAGTATATTTTATTCAACAGAATGCCACAATAAATCACACAACTAATGATCTAATTTCTTTCATGCAAGTCTACCAATTTCAAGAACATTATTTAAATCTTTTACTAAGTGGTGTTCTTGATCTTGGCCAACAAACCAAAGTTAGTTCAACAAAAGCAGTCAATAAATTATAATTTGACACGTTTAATTTTCTAGTAGGAATAACAAGGGACTTAAAGATTACAGAAGAGAAATACTAGATTTTTGACTGTAGAGACAATGGACAAAGCAACCATCACGTCTGGTGCTGAAATACAATCCATTAATGGATCAACCAAGTAAAAACACCATGACCAGGGGTGTACCATAAGAAAGGACGTTTGGACAGGACACTAGGATGATTTTCAGTGGGTCCTGGCCTGGCCAGTTGGTGACTAATGACAAGGTCTAAGAATGCTTAACATAAACTCACACACCAGTGTGTGGAGCTCTAGACGGATAGCACATGCCAATGCACATGGTGGCTAGAGATTCACCAACAATGATGGTTAGGTCGGTTGAAGGTTTTAGTGGTGACCCACAAGCTCTGTCGGTCAAAACTTGTGTTTTTCAGTGGCTGAAATGGCAACCTCTAAAGCACGACAATCCAGTTTTTTTTTTTTGTTGAAGATTTGTTTGATGTCACTAGAAGGATGCACAACTATTGGGATAGTGAGAGGACTACGGGAGTTAAGTTTCTCAGAACCAGACTCTGATACCATGTGATAGGAGCCCAGTAGCCCACTAAGCATTGATGACAGAGATCAATTGTTGGGCTTAGCTCAAAGGCCCAAGGTTTAGAAGGTTTATTCTAGGAGGAGAAAACATGTGCCCAAAGGGGAGAAGGAGGGAGAATTCAGTTATGGGGAAGTTAGTTAGAGGTATTAGAGGGAGGAAGGAATAGGTGGAAAAAGGTTTATGCAAGGAGAAGGAACTTTGGGCTGGCAAATTCCGGGAGAGGGATGTTCTGTGTTTTGTTTATGTTTCTTCTATTATTGCATTGTGGTTTTGCTGAATAGAAGTTTGTTCCATTACTTTAATTGTGTCTATCTTTGCCATACTGATCTTGTTGACTTTGGTTTTGTGAGTTAATTGTTAAATTCGGGTTGACAACACCTATCAATTGGTCCGACCTACTGGATACACAAAAATGGCCTTGAAACCAGCAAATAAGAATGAAGTGTTGGAGAACCGTTTATCAGTAGTGGAAGCTTTATGCCTGAGAGTGGAAGAAATAGAGATTACCATGGGAAAGTTTCGTGCAATGTTGATAGAGATGCAAGCAAGTATGATGCATGAGTTTGAAAAGATTAATGGAAAACAATGAGTAAAGAACCTCATGAGCCACAGGAGAATGTGTCAATATTGTCCCAGAGAACGTCAAGATCCTCTTCAAGGCCTCCACTGGACCAATGAAAGATAACATGAATGAATACAAACTGTCTATAAAGAAAATAGAATTGCCAAGATTTAACAGAGATGATCCAATTGGGTGGATTTCACATGCGGAGGTGTATTTTGAAGTTCATAATTTTGAAGATGCGATGAAAATCAAACTCGCTTGCTTATGCATGGAGGGAAGCACGATTCACTGGTTTAATCTATGGCGCGAGCCCGAAGAGAATCTGTCATGGGAAAAGCTGAAACGAGATTTAATTAGTCGATTTGGTGGAACGCAATTTGACAATCCGTATGAAGCTCTGAAAGTTCTGCATCAAATGAGAACAGTTGAGGAATACATAGAAAGCTTCGAGTTCATTTCTTCTCGGTGCCCAAGATATCAAAACAGTAGTATTAAAATTGGAAATCAGGCAAAGAGTTCACACTTTCATACCAGAGAATAGATGGCAAGTGATGCAGTTGGCCAAAGACGTGGAAGCAGAGTTGGAAGGAGTAGAACACATGAGATATAGCCAGGGTGGGGGTCATTTTGGAACAACGGTGTTGATGGGGAAGACGAGAAATTCTTATACCTACAGTCCCTATAGGTCAAGTTGGCGGAAGGAAGGAGACCAGTCCAATATAACAAGACAAGGTAAGGGTGGATTGATTTGGACCACCCAAGCCCAAAGGCGTCATGCAATAATGATGGCATCTATCAATGGAGGTCCAAATCGATAAGCGTATGTTCCTGGGGCACATCAGAATCCTTCTTTAGGTTCGAACGTGGTCACAAGGTCTGGAAGATTAGGAGATACAAGCTGAGCTTCAAAAACGGAGAAGGACATAGGCGTAAGACATGTATCATACAATGAGATGATGGACATGAAGAGCAAGGGCCTCTATTTTCGCTATGGAGAGAAATACTATCCAATGCACCAGTGTACAGCCCAGACCTTACAAGTGACTATTCTAGCAAACGACGAGGTGTATGAGAGAAACGTTAGGGGAGAAACTACGATTACGGAATCAGAGTAGGAAGTCAAAGGTTCTGGGTTAGAATGTCGGGTGATGGGGTTGATGGGCTTCTCCTAGGAAGAAAAGAACCTCTATAAGACGATGCGCATGGTAGTAGACATCAATGGAACACCTATTTTGTTGATTGATAGTGATGCCAACCACAACTTTGTGGCACCACAGGTGGTATCATCGTTGGATCTAGTAGTGGAGCACTGTAAGAAGTTTGCGGTGAGGTTAGGAGACAGAAGGGAAATGTTCCAATATTTTGCTTCAGACCGGAAAAGTAAATACAAAGGTTGATGCGTATATCTTAGAAGTGGGTGGTGTTGATGTCATATTAGGAGTGGCATGGCTATTAACGTTGGGAAAAATCATGATGGATTATAAGAAAACATCCATGTCATTCAGTCACCAGGGAAGTTTGGTAACCTTAAATGGTATCAACTATGGAGTTGGACAAAACCAAATTCGGAATTTCCAAATCTTTTCGTTGCAGGCGTTGAGGAAAAATATGATGCAGGAAGTAAATGGGTGGTGCTGGAATACAGAACTCTTTGTTTTGACAAAAAAGGAAGAAAATTTGAGTGTTAAGCAGCAAGCCGAGCTAGAGTGCCTACTTAAGAAATTTCCAAAAGTTTTTGAAGAGATTAACAGTTTACCTCCACATAGGAATACAATCCACGCTATTGTGTTGCAAGAAGGTACATCTCCCATTAGTGTCCGTCCTTATTGCTATCCCCACCATTACAAAGCTGAAATTGAGAGGGAAGTTGATAAGATGCTACAGCAGGGAATCGTCAGACATAGTTCAAGCCCTCATTCAAGTCCAGTGATTCTAGGGAAAAAGAAAAACAATAGCTAGCGTATGTGTGTAGATTACAGGGCTTTGAACAAAGCAACAATCCAAGATAGATTTCCCATTCCAGTAGTGGATGAGTTACTAGATGAGTTAATGGTATTACCTTCTTTTTGAAGCTAGATCTTAAATCAGGTTATCACCAAATCCGTACGAAAGAAGGAGATGTGGAGAAAATTGTTCAAGCCCTTATTCAAGTCCAGTGATTCCAGGGAAAATGAAAAACAATAGCTGGCATATGTGTGTAGATTACAGGGCTTTGAACAAAGCAACAATTCAAGATAGATTTCCCATTCCAGTAGTAGATGAGTTACTAGATGAGCTGAATGGTGCTACCTTTTTTTCGAAGCTGGATCTTAAATCAAGTTATCACCAAATCCGTATGAAGGGAGATGTGGAGAAAATTGCTTTCCGTACTCAGGAGGGACACTATGAATATTTGGTTATGCCATTTGGGCTTATAGGCACTAGCAACTTTCCAGGCAACCCTGAATTCCATTTTTTAGCCATAACTCCGCAAATTTGTCTTAGTTTTTTTTTTACGACATTCTATTCTGTGACTGAAAACTCATTTGATGCATTTGGAACGTGTGTTGCACGTCTTGAGGTACTCTCAATTTGTGGTAAATGAGAAGTGTCATTTCGGCACAATACATGTTGAATATCTCAGTCATATTATCTCCAAGACTGGGGTAGAGGTAGATCCTAGCAAGGTCACAAGTTTTTCAATTGGCCAGTTTTGAGAAATGTAAAGGGAGTGAGGGGTTTTTTGGACCTGACTAGATATTATAAGAAGTTTATTCAGAATTATGGGAACATAGCAAAGCCTTTGATCGATTTAACAAAAAAAGAAGGGTTCCAATAGACTGATGAGGCTACACATGCTTTTGAAGCTTTGAAGGCAGCATTGACAATAGCTCCAGTACTTGATTTGCCAGATTTTTTGCAAGTTTTTGAAGTTGAATGCGATGCTTTAGGGCATGGGTTGAGGGCTGTTTTGATGCAGTCTAGGAAGCCCATTGCGTTTTCTAGCAAAGCCTTGTCCACTGCAAATCTAGCCAAATCCATATATGAGGACTTAATGGTTGTTGCTCTTGTAGTTAAACACTGGAGCCACTATCTCTGTGGGCGGAAATTCATAGTCTATTCTGACCAAAAAAGTTTGAAACATCTTATGCAACAACCAATTATCTCTACAGATCAACAAAACTGGTTGGCACGATAATGGGTTTTAATTTTGAGGTGGTCTAAAAACTTGAACTTGAAAACAAAATAGCAGATTCCTTGTCACGATTATGGGAGGATGTGGGGGAATTAACTACCATCATTTCTTCTCCAATTTGGATGCAAGGGAATGACTTTTAGCAAGAAATAAAGGAAGATGAGGATTTGCAGCAAATTATTAATACCATACAACAGCAAAATACTGAGCATCGTGGCTTTACTCTTTACAAAGGGGTGCTACTCCATAAAAGTCGGTTGGTTCTCTCTCCCAAATCAATTTTAATTCCTATTTTGCTCCAAGAACTCCACAATTCTCCCATGGGTGGTCATTCTGGTTTCCTATGGACTTATAAGCGCCTGGCAATAGGTTTTTTTTGGTTGGGTATCAAAGAGAGTGCAGACTTTTGTACAAGAATGCAATTTTTGTCAAAGGAATAAATATTCAGCTACTTCCCCTTATGGTCTCCTGTATCCAATACAAATTCTTGATCAGATTTGGGAGGACCTTTCAATGGATTTCATAACTGGGTTACCGAGATCTAAGGGGTATAAGGCAGTGTTGGTTGTGGTGGACCGCCTCTCAAAATATGCCTACTTTATTTTACTCAAGCATCCTTATTCAGCCAAGAGCATAGCTACACTCTTTGTCAAGAAAATCATTAGATTGCATGGGATACCCAATTCAATAATCAATGACCATGACCCCATCTTTGTCAGTATTTTTTGGAAAGAACTCTTCAAAATGTGTGGCACATCTCTTAAAATGAGTTCTGCTTATCGCCCAAAAACCGATGGTCAAATCGAGGTAATTAATCGTTGGTTAAAGACATATTTGCATTGTTTTGCATCAGACCAACCCAAAACATGGTCAATATGGGTCTCTTGGGCTGAATTTTGGTATAATTCAACTTATCATGGCTCCACGGGTACCACACCGTTTGAGATTGTCTATGGACGTAAGGCACCTACTGTAGCACATTTTTTGCTAGGGGAAACTAGAGTTGAAGCAATGGCCAGGCAGCTATTGGATCGGGATGAAGCTTTAAAGCAATTAAAACTACACTTAACCATGGTACAACAGCAAATGTGTAACAGTGCAAACAACAGAAGACAGCACATTGAAATTCAGAAGAATGATTAGGTATTTCTAAAACTTTGACCTCATAGACAAGCCTCCACGACTCAGCGTATCTACTCTAAGCTTTCCCTAAGATTTTATGGACCACTCCAAGTAGAAGATCAGCTAGGTCCTGTAGCTTATAGACTGAGGCTGCCCCCTTCAGCAAAATTTTTTCCAGTTTTTCATGTTTCTCTTTTAAAGAAGGCAGTGAAGAAGTATCCTGTAGAGACTACATTACCAACTGATCTGGTTGTGGAAGATACTATTAGGCCAAGTAAAATTCTTGGCAGCCAATCTAAATGGCAAGGGGGACAACAACTCACTGAACATCCGGTTAAGTGGCATGAGCTGACTGACAATGAGGCAACATGAGAAGAGGAACTCACCTTGCAGAGCCAATTTCCTGAATTTAGCCTTGAGGACAAGGCTAATTTTTTTGGAGGGAGAAATGATAGGAGCCCACTAAGCACTGATGACAGAAATCAGTTGTTGGGCTTAGCTCAAAGGCCCAAGGTCTGAAAAGTTTATTCTAGGAGGGGAAAACACGTGCCCAAGGGGGAAAAGGAGGGAGAATTCAGTTACGGGGAAGAGGTATTAGAGGGAGGAAGGCATGGGTGGAAAATGGTTTATGCGAGGAGAATGAACTTTGGGCTGGAGAATTCTGGGAGAGGGATGTTCTGAGGAGCTGGTGCTCTGTTTATGTTTCTTCTGTTATTGCATTGTGGTTTTGCTGAATAGAAGTTTGTTCCATTACTTTAATTGTGTCTATCTTTGCCATACTGATCTTGTTGATTTTGGTTTTGTGATTTAATTGTTAAATCCTGGTTGACAACACCTATCACCATGTGAAGTCAAAGAAAATAGAAGAAAAATCAAGAGAGTGAAGTGCACTCCATGAGAATGGCCTACATTAGTCTTTGATATTTATAGGGAGAATTTACAAGCAAGACACTAATTATAGAGATATTTTACCCCTAATTACTTGCCCTAATCAAGGGATAGGATAGCTATCTACAATATCTCCTAATACCTATTTACATTAACTATAAGAAAAATAAACATACCTTCTGTTAATTCCACAGAAGGCCTCCGCTCTTTTACCCACTTGTAACTCTGTGCAAGTCTCCATCCTTTGGACTTCATCAAGTATGCAATCACAATAGCTGGAGACCTGCCAGCAGACATATATAATTCAGGAAAATTACAATTTTCACAGGCCCAAAAATATCTTCTATGATTGAAGCATACATTGCCCTCACTGCATCCCCTTTTGCAAGGTTGCAGTGCAACATACCACATACCATTTTTCTTTTGTTTTTGTGCCATTACTAGACTAGTTAATAGCTAATTGGAGTAAAATGCCACTGCCATGCTTTTAGCGCCCAATAGCAAGAACCCACCTATTCTTTCCTAACATACAATGAATCAGAACACGTGCCTTGTCCTTCTCACATTGCTCTGCGAAACAAACACAGTATTGGTTTCATTGTGTAAGTAAAGGGGAAAAAAGATAAAGTGAGGAAAAACTTGCATCTGTCAAAGCAAACTACAGCTAGGACTAAAGATATCTATTACAAACACTGCATCTTTATCAGTAAAACAATGAGCCAATTATATGATTAAAAGTAGCAATGAGTCAAATGTTATACCTTAATAAAGTACATGATTAACCACTTTGAAAGTGAGTTGACCATATTTTGAACAAGTTAATGTTTTCAAGTACGTTTTGGGAAACATAGGTCTCTACCAATTATATTTAGGAAAAGAAATATAAGCACCAAAAGAAAAAAAGCTATGCTTGAAATAGTGACAAGTGATCATGACAGCTATTCAAACTGAGCCAAATCAGAAAGAAAAGTTATAGAACTAGCAGGTTATTTAAGATACAGCCTGATTAGTTAGGGACTTAAAAGATCAAGATCTAAAGATAGGTTGCAGGTGTTCTATGTCAATAAATTTCAGGTTTACAATCTTTGGAAGTTAAGATATCCCCAACTTCAGAAAATGGTGAACCTGTGCTTGGTCAAGCCCAAGGCTTCTGCGTGAAGACATGTAGAGATATATTTCAAAACTATTCATTGTCCTTCTTCTAACAGCTAAAGCTTTTGAGTTGGAGAGATCTGGGATCATTAAGGATTTTAATTATATTTTAGAGGAGATAAGTTACACCTATAGTATTCTTTTTCTAGTGAGAATCTTTATAGACCATACATGAGGGGTTAAACATTTATAATAAAGGATTGCTCACCAAGATCAAACACTATTGACCCATGGTTATTATCACTAGCATTTAAAAAAATGTCGAAGATCATGTTGACAAAGTATTTTGCCAGCTGCATGCTGATAACTAGATGCAAGTGCAACCATGCTAGGAACTTGAGGATAAAATGTGTAAGGTGCGGTGCAGGTTTGGTTTTCAAACTAGATTTGAGTCTTAAAAGGAATATTATAGGGCCGTAGGCTTAACTAGGGTCCTTTGGATAATGTTTTAAATAGAAATGGTTTTGGTTGTAGGGGAAGAAATTGAATCAATGGTTGCGTCCATCTGCATTTTGTTTGATGAGCATAATAGGGAACCAGAAACCTGGTTTAGCAGGTTAATGAGAATACACAAAGAAGATGCATCATCACTACTTTTATTTTAAATCTTTTGTTTTTCTGATAATATCTCTGCTTTACATTCAGAGTGTGTTTGACAAGTCAAATAAGTTAACTTATAACTTATTTGATTAATTTATAAGTTTATTTGATCAAATTAGAAGTGTTTGATAAATAAACTTATTTGAGTAATTTAAATTAACTAAAAGTTAAAAAACTATACGCTACTTTAAGTACCATATAATTTATAAGTTTTCAACTAACTTTTAAATTTTAAACTAACTTATAAGTTATTTTTGCCAAATAGAACTTTAGTAGTATATGAATAGACTAAGATGGTTAGTAGAGAAAGTTTTCTCGAAGATTTGAGGCCTGGTGTTGATAGTAATAAGGTGTTAATTTTATTTGCAGTTTTTGAAATGATACAATATTTTTCTGATAGTTATCTTCAGATAAAGCCAATTAGGAAGTATCAGGCTGAGATTTTTGGAAAGTACTAAACAGTTATCGCATTTTTAGTAGGCTGAGATCTAGTAGTGGCCTCTAAGTAATCCTTTAAGGGGTAACCCACACACAGTCACTTACAAGGTTCCTGAGGTCTGGACGATTTTAACGTGGTTAGATAAATAGAAGGGAAACTTTTACTCCCTTGGAAGCAGGACTTAGCTGATTCACACTTTGTCACTATTTTTTCTACTTTTTTTTCTTTCCGATAGGAGAAGAAATTTTATTAAAAGATACAATGAAGGATTATTAGTGTATAACAGAGCAGCCCAGTCCCTTGGTGGATCCAACACAGACACCCATTTGAAGAGGACCATGAGCTGAACACCAAAAGAAAGCCATAAAATCTATCTTATCCCATAACAGAGTAGATAGGGAAACTGCTTTAAAAATATGAGCATTCATCTCTAATTAAATACACCAGATAACTGCAAAAACCACATACAACAACAACAAAAACCACATCTTTCCACAAAATCTTTGCCTCCTTGTTCCTACCAAAACCTGCAAACCTAATTGAAAGCACCCACAATGCTCATCCAGTACTCCAAAAAATTTTATTCCACGAATGGGCAACATAGGAAAAGGTGAGCAGCCAATTCTGAATTTACTAATACAAATAAAACAGAAATGGAGAGATAAAGTTGTCTAAGGTCTCCAAATTTGCAACATATCATTTGTATTAATTCTCTTCAGTATTACTGTCCCAACAAACAATTCAACCTTAGAAAAGGAGCCTTAGACTTCCAAATGGGATTGTCTAGAAGAAATTTATCAGTTGGGAGATTGTGTGAGAGAACGAATGAACAAATAACAAGTGCATACAACAACAACAACAACTAAGCATTTTCCCATTAGGTGGGGTCGTTTGATCCATGTAGCCGATCCCACCTAATGAAAAAAGACTTAGTTGTTGTTGTTGTCGTGGGATCCGCTACATTGATCAAATGCCGTCACAATGGTTTACTTACAAGAGCATATTCTTGAAAAATCAAGGGATCAAATTCTTTTATTAAGGATGGAAGAAAGATGAACAGAGTCTAAAAAATTTAAAAGATCCTGCAACTCCTGAACTTCTCAGTCATCAAGATCTCTAGAGTGAAAATTCAAAGATAGATTTGAGCCATGAGTGAGAAAAAAATTCGGGAGAGCATTATGCAAAGAAGTAAGTTAATAGCAGTGAGGAAAAATCTCCATAAAAGAGATGTTCCTTCCTAGATATCCTCCCAAAATCTTATATGAAAATCATTTACCAACTTTAAAGAAATTATCGGTCAGAATGAAACATAGCCTTAACAAATACATTTCCAAGAGCCAGCATGAGAAGCAATAAGCACCTGGTTGGCATACCACCCATTTTGATGTAAATTATACTTAATGCAAATTACTCTTTATGCCATAAGGATGTAGTCTCCAGCAGAAAGTGGCTTAGCCATTTACCAACAAGAGCAATGTTCTTAGACACCAAATTTCCAAGACCCCAAGGCCCTTCCAACTTGGTCTACAGCACATCTCCAAACCAACAAGATGATCTCTTTTCATCTCACCTGCCCCTGACCAAAGAAAATCACTCTTATTCTTTTCTAATCTCATAGCTAGACCTATTAGGGTACAAACAATAATAGACGGTAAAGTGAAGTATTGGACCGATGAGATTGAAGAAGGATGGAAGAATAGGATCACCTAGTTTTATGGATATATATTGTACGCCTAAGAAGGACAGTATCAACAACAACAACAACAACTAAGCATTTTCCCACTAGGTGGGGTCGGCTACATGGATCAAACGGCGCCATAGTGGCCTATCATGGATGAGATCAATAGATAAATTATTAACTATTAAATCATGTTTAATAGTTTCACTTATTGTTTTCTTTGACCTTCCTCTATCTCTAATTATTGAACTATTCTCCATCCGATCAACTTTTCTCACTAGGGCTTCTGCAGGTCTTCTCCACACATGGCCAAACCACCTTAAGCGAGATTCAACCATCTTCTCCACAATAGGTATTATCTCAACTTTCTCTCTAATGCACTTATTTCTAATCATATCTCTTCTGATGTGTCCACACATCCAACGCAACATTCTCATCTCTGTAACGTTGAGTTTATCTTCATGTTGTCTTTTAACCGCCCAACATTCCGTACCATACAATATAACAGGTCTTATAGCCGTACGGTAGAATTTTCCTTTAACTTTGAGCGGCACTTTTTTATCACAAATGACACTCGAAACTTTCCTCCATTTCATCCATGCAGCTTGAATCCTGTGTTTTACGTCCTCCTTTACTTCACCGTCATTTTGTATAATGGACCCAAGATATTTAAAACTTGTAACTTGTTTTAATATATAGTTTCCAAGTTTCACGTCTACATTCGTATTTATTCGTCTCTTACTAAAAATACATTTCATATATTTTGTTCGTCCTCCTTTGCTTTTATGCATTTTATATATACCGGATTTCATGTACTTTTACTGTCCTTCCGCATGAACAAGAAGGACAGTATAAGTACATGAAATCCGGTATATATAAAATGCATAAAAGCAAAGATTGTTTGCAGCAAAATAGAAGAAAAAACTAAGATTGGAGCAATGGTGAACATGCAAGCCTAGGAAAATCCACGTATCATATATCTTATATTTTCTTCTTTACTTTGGTTACTAATATATTAGGTTGTGGTTGGATTTATTAGAAGGAAACGCTCCATATTCAGATGTTTTATCCCAACTCCATTATGTTTCAAATGTTGCATAACTGTCCCATTGCTCTTTTGATGATTATAGCATCTCCTGGAACTTCAGGTTTTTGAACAAGATGCAGTTCAATATTTTGAATTTATTTCTCTCTTTACTAACCTCACTTAACTAGTCAAAAATTAAAAGAGGAAAAGAAAAAAAAACACACACACACACACTCTTCACACAACAGAACTGGATTTAGTTTCTCAATTCCTCAAGAATACGTGATGATAGAAAATCTGAGTCTGACAGGTTGAAAGACATCTAAGAACCAGCTTATAATAGAATGGGGAGACATATCTGTTTAACAAATGCTATGAAAGGAAATATGTATGAGGCATATCCTATACTTTTCACCCAAAACTTACAAAATTTAATGGCTACTGGCAATTAGCATTAAAACTCTACTAGGCCAATTCCAAGAGGCACACAGACTTACACTTCTTTAAAGATAGGCTTAAACTGATAGCAATCACACTTGAAGAAACAGTGACAATCATTTTTTAAAACAAAAAAACTGTAAAATAGATAAATGGTTCTTATATTGAATACTTGAGAATACATGCACAGAGCAAATATAAGTTTATAATAACAATATATGATTAACCAAAAGAAAAGAAAAAGCAAACAATTAAACAACCCGCTGATATTCCAACAGCATGTGTACGCACCATGTTAGATAAATATTTATTAAAAGAGAAAAAGAAAATAATGTCAACCTTTGAGTTAAAAAACTCCAGAAATGAAGCAATAATGCTGAATCATCTTAACAAAAGAAATTAACAAGAAATATAAATTTAATAATGGACAAGAAAGAGCATACCTAGAAATTGAATTGCTACATCAAATGGTAAATTTTTGTCATCTGGAAGGCAATAATAGGTAAATGAGTTTTTGTAGAGATTTTGAGAAGAAGGAACCGTCTGCACAGGCAGAAAATTCGAGGGTAGCATAAGAATGTACACTTTCAAAAATATCTAGATAACCAGGTTTCAAACCTTTTAGATAAGTCCAGTATGATGAGATAGCTATCATGGGCAATGGAATTAAACACAATTCAGTAGATTAAAATGCCAACAACCTTAACCTACAAGAAAACTACCTATCCTAAATCCAAAGAAGATGGCAATATAAAATTTCATTTCATTTCATTTCATTGTTAGCAATTTATCCTGCTACTATATTGTTTTTTGATGCTAGAATGCAATAATAATTACGCGCGGGTCGTACAAGACAAGGGTTCCTTGGTGGGTTCAGAAGTTGGGCAATCACCACTCACAGAAGTATTCACAAGCAGATAGGCGTTAATCACTGTCCTTTAAAAATCTGTGAAAATCAGTAGCCTCTAAAAAATTCAAATAAGTATCTTCAAGCCAGATAATCTTCATCACTCATGAATCATGGTTACATTGTAATTGTATTATATTGCATTACCAACCAATTAAAGAATTTTTTTTTCATTATTTAAACAACTCCCCACCTGTTGTTGTTGTTGTTGTATTATTTAAACAACTAAAAAAAATTTGAATGGCAATACTGTCCAAAAAGCATAAATTCAAGTGGATTGGAAACCTCCAAGCAAGAATGGGATGTGGTACCATCCTTTTGTCCTTGGTACTGTTATTGTTTGGTTAATCTCATTTATAATAGGCTACTGTGGCGTCGTTTGATCTATGTAGCCGACCCCACTTAATGGAAAAAGATTTAGTTATTATTGTTATTGTACTGTTATTGTTTGGTCCTTCGACTTAGAGGAGTTATCACCTAGGGTATGATTGGGTGCAATGGAATAGAGGGGCAAGGGATGGATTGTAGTGGGAATGGAGTTATTAAGATTGTTTCAAAGCTTTTTAGATAGGGGAAATGGATGGATTGGAGTGGTTTGAACCCCACAAGCCCCCCAACAAATGTGAGCTTTTCTAAATTAAATAAAAAGTGTAGTGACTCCTCTACACCTTGTCTAATGTGTTAAAACATTATAAATGACGATGATATCGGAATTTTAACTTCCTACTCAGTTTCTTCCTCCATTGAACAATAATAGAGAAGTACTTCCCCTTCTTCCCTTCCTGATCCACTCCTTTATGAACCATTCCTTCACCTCCTCCAAAACTGCCAAATATATGCCAAAAGAATGCAAAACACATTGCATATATCTATATTTTCCTCCATTCTAGTATTAGTTACTTGCCTATACTGTAATCAGAAATTCAGAACAACTTTCTTTGCTATAAACGATCAACATATGCAGCATTTACCATTATTTAATCTCCCCAATAAACCAAAAGAACTTAACTGCCCAATCAGCCTAACCAATATAAATCCTAAGAAGTCAGAATAAGTCAACCAAGAAACATTTAACTGGGCGTCACCCCCACGTATTGGGCAATTAGAAATTAAATATTACAAGGGTCAAGGGTTTTAGAAAACTTCTAATTTGGTCCAGGCCAGTTTAAAAATATATCAAACGAACATCTTTTTCATTTTGAGATTACCAAACTATTGAACCGACTACATTTTACATATAGTAATCAAGTTATCTGTGTTCTTCACTTTAGCACACCCCAGGTCCTGGACTTGGAACGTTTTATGTCCTGAAACGAATGATATTTAAACTGCCTGGACCTCAAAAATGATACATATTCTGGAACAACAGAAACTATACCATCAACAGTGCAAGACTCACAATTTATCAATAAGAAAGGGGATTTATTCCTTCCTTTCTTGTCTAAAACAACCACATCATTAAACTGAAATCTCAAAGGTCACGCATTACAATCAAAATGCAAAGCAGAATCCCGAGATCAGAATCCGTTCTACATCTCAATAGCCAATATACTCATAGTTTATACTTTTACTATAAGCAACCATCATTTAAAAATTGCAATTAGGAACCCCAACAGAATAAGGAATAAAATATTATCATCACAATCATAGATTCCAAAGATCAATGGACCCTTACATTTAGGATATGAGTGATTCCCTGAGCCTTCAGAAGCTCTGAGTGCGATGCATTATCGTAGCTTCCCAAGAATAGGAATTCCGGCAAAATCACTGAAGGGAAGGCGCTAACTTTGATCGGGACTTTCTCCAACGCGGCTGGAATACGGTGACCGCAAATCGAACACACTTCGCCTTCTTCATACTTGTGGTAATGGCCACAAACCCCGCAAGGATTTTCCCTTTCCCTTTTCCTCATAGTCTAAAAAACAGCGATTTCCTTCAGACTCAGGATCGAATAAAGATCCAAGAAAGATATCAAATTCAATGAAAACAGAGACCTTGATCGAGACACTACAACTAGAGCTGAATATGAGATGAAACAGTGTGAAAGTCTGAAAGATCACAGGTTGCCGAAATGGAGAGAGTGTGTGAGACAGCAAGAAAATGGTTTGAAAGAAAACAAGAGAAACAGAGAATAGAAGGAAGCTTAATGGACTACGTCAGTAGTGTCTATCTCAATGGACTCTCAGATTGTCGTTTTGCACATTGATGCCACAGGATTAGTGACTTTGGCGGGTACATTGAGAATGATACCTCTTGAGATTTTTGGCAAGCACGTGATACAGAGCAATCGAGTTTCCTCTTTTTCTGCACTGCACCTTTGTGTCGAATTGCGGCTGTCATTTTTTTTTCAAAAAAAAAAAAAAAAGGGTACCAAGGTGGAGCCTACTTCAAGACTTCTGCACATCGTATTAATCACTTAAAATAAATCTGTTACAAAATGTTGTAAAAAATAAATAAGTAGTATTTAATTTTTATGTTTAAATTATAAAAAGAATATGTTTAGAAAGATTTTTTTATCAATGCTATTTGAATAGAAAAGTAATTGTAAATATTAAATTAAATTATTTTAATTAATTTTAAATTTTTATGTAATTAAAATATAAAATAGAATAAAATCTCAATATACATAGAAATTCTTTCTACTCAAAATATATTTTAAAATTATATTAAAACATATAAAAAAAATTTAACTAGATAAATTTTTTTATCAATGAAAACAATAACTTTTTACAGTAAAACATTTTAATTTTAAAAAATCAAGAGACTTCGTTAGTAAAATTTTATGCGTGTAAGTGAGATCATTTAAAAAGATAAAGTTAGATAATTTTAATTTTCAATTTTAGGTGAGGGTATTTTTATCCATAACAAATTTAATTTTATACTACTGCTTCTGCTTTACATACATGTTTGTGACGGTATAGATGGCCATTCGCACCCAGACATGTTCACATACATACATGTATCCTCTAGCCGTAGTCAAACGGGAGTACAAGGAAGAATATCTTAAACCCCTTAGTCTGCTTGATTGGAAGTGGATTGGTCATAATTGCCGGATGCGACCATAAGGGAGCATCAGTTCTTCAAGTCAGCCAGTTCGAGAAGATCAGCTAGGTGCTATTAAGACTCGACTTAACCAAATGTCAACATGGTTGATGATACAGAGGCACGAATGGATAGGCGTAATGCATGGCATTACCAATGCTTTAGTCAGATTAATAGCCTGATGTGTTTGTATGGTTGCTACCAACCTCAAGAGATGCCTCCCTTTCCTGCCATTCCACCACCACCTGGCTATCCTCCATCCGATGCACCATACCTATGATTATGATGAACCCAATGACTATTACTAGCCAGCCCTATACGACCTGAAAGGGAGTGCTCTTTCTCTTTATTCTGTGCTTTAATTTTTAGGCTAGTGAATGATTTCACATTGAGGACAATGTGATTAATAAGTTTGGGGGGCTAGTTTAGTTTGTACCTACTGGTGGCCGTATGTTGTTGCATGCTTCTGTCATGGAATTTTCTTGTTAAGTTTTAGTCTTGTTTTTAGTATGTGTGGTCATTGTGCCTGTTAAAAAATATTGCTAGATGTGTACGATTGAGAACCACCACCAAATTTTGGTGATATTCTTTTGATTTTGGACTCATGCTTCACTTATATCACTGTTAGATGAGTCTTTCGTTAAATGGTGGTGTTAGTTAAAAACAAATTGTTTTCTTGAGAGCTTTATTGTTCTAGATTATGTTGTGTTTGGTGTTGTTATAACCCTCACATAATGAGAAGTAATTATGTTTTTCTTGATTAACTGCTTTGTAGATGGAGGTTAATTTTAGCATTGTGTAGTTCTATGGTTGATGCTATTGTAGGATGGCATTTTACAATATTGAGCACTTACTCTTTGATGATGTTGTGTCTAGTCTAGGGAGTGATTATGAATATGCATGTGGTAGATAATCCTAGAATTTACTTGATTCACCCTCAAGGCGAAATCCAACATCACCTTAGTATTAGGAGAGGATTTAGACATTTTTTTTTAGGTATTTTGGGCCTTTCTAACCTACCCGTAATGCATCATTGATACTACTTCACTAACTTTGAGCCTAAAAACAAAATGTATCTCTTTTTGTTGAATTTTCCATGTTAAAGCCTAGCTTGAGTGGAGAACCCAATGATATCACCCTTCACCTATTAGGGAAAGGAAATTGAGTTTGAAAGTGTAATTTCAAGAAGAAAAGAAAATGGCAATGAAACAAAGAATAGAAAAGGAAAAGAAAGAAAAATGTGGAACAACAAAGGAGAAAAACAATGGAAAAAGGAATTAGGAGAGAGAGTTTGGCTCCTAATTAAAAGAAGAGTAGTAAATAAAGTGTCTAAAAGTGAGCGAAACCTAGACACATATTTATCATTCCATCACCATAGCCCTTTAATTCAAGCTTAAAAGTCCTAATGATCATTAACTAATTGTAGTCTACATTAGTGGAGAGGATTATGAAAGGTAAACTTATAGGATTGAGTATAGTGTGTGGGTTATTGGTTAAGAATGGAAAATGTAATTGCATAGTAATAGGTTATGACAAACCATGCACATGCTTGTTTTATTCTAAATTTAGTTGTCTAATGTTTTCAGCTTATGCTTTGTTTAATTTTTTTTTGATTGAGCATTAAGCTTCGTTTGTTGAGTCTCGTTCTCATTTTCTCTAAGATGAACAATGGTCCAAGGTTGGAGGTGTGATAAATTCTCATTTGTTGACATTAAATGAGGATTTGATGACTCTTAGTAATGTATTTATGCATATAATTCTTAATTGGAAGCTGAAAAGAAGGAAAACAAAGAATTGAATCCTGAAGTGATCGTATTAAGGCTAGTTCTTGAAAATAGTGATGTATTTTAAACCTTTTAGAATGAAGTCGGCCTCCAATTTAGGCAAACTTGATGTAAAATTAAAAGGTTTGAAAATGGCTTTCAAACGAAATATTATACTCCCTTTAATTTCACTTGAGGATGAAGTTATGTGCATCAAAAACTAAGGTCCACTGATAGAGTTGGCATTAAGTCAAAGTTGCTACAAAGAGCCTTGGAGATCTAGAGCTCAAAGTTGCAACTTGGCTTGTGGAAACATCATACTTTCCTATTTTGTTGAGCTCATGGTTGATGGATTTAAAAGGTAGAGAGGTAGCACAACAGAAGAGAGTTTGTGATTGATAGGAGCCCACTAAGCAATGAGGACAGAGATCAATTGTTGGGTTTAGCCTAAAGGCCCAAAGTCTAGAAGGTTTATTCTAAGAGGGAAAAACACGTGTCCAAGGGGTAAAGGAAGGGGAATTCAGTTACGAGGAAGTTTGTTAGAGGTATTAGAGTGAAGAAGGCAAGTATTGAATGGTATGCTAGAAGGTTGAAGGTTGGATTGAAGTTGTTCCAGGGGAGAGAGTTTCTGGGGAGCTAGTGCTCTGTTTATGTGTTTTCATTTTGCATTATGGTTTACTGAGGAGTTGGTGCTCTGTTTATGTTTTCTAATTGTTGCATTACTATTTTGCTGAGTAGAAGTTACTCCATTACGTTTATTAGTATCTATCATTGTCATATTGATCTTGTTGGTATTGGATTGTGAGCTACTCATTGAAATTCTGGTTATTACACCTATCAATTAGTTTGACTTGCTGAATTCAAAGAGATGGCCCCAAAATCAACAGATAAGAACAAATCGTTGGAGAACTGAATTTTAGTGGTGGAAGCTATGTGCCCGAAAGTGGAAGGAATGGAGATTACTATGGGAGAGTTTCGTACAATGCTGATGGAGATGCAAGCAGGAATGATGCATGAGTTTGAAAAGATAAATGGGAAAAAAAAGAGTGATGAACCTAATGAGCCTCGGCTGAATATGCTAGTATCGTCCCAGAGAACGTCAGGATCTTCTTCAAGGCCTCCATTGGACCCAATGAAAGACAGCATAGATGAATACAAGCTATCTATAAAGAAAATAGAATTGCAGGGATTTACCGGAGATGATCTAATTGGGTGGGTTTCACATGTAGAGATGTATTTTAAGGTTCATAATTCAGAAGATGCAATGAAAATCAAACTTGCTCACTTATGCATGGAGGGAAGCACGATTCACTGGTTCAATCTATGGCGTAAATCCAAAAATAATCCGTCTTAGGAAAAACTAAAACGGCATCTAATTAGTCGCTTTGGGGGAACACGATTTGACAATCTATATGAAGCTCTAAAAGTCCTGCATCAAATGGGGACTGTCGAGCAGTATATAGAAAGCTTTAAATTCATTTCTTCTCAGGTACTCAAGATATCAGAACAACAGTACGTGGAGTATTTCATGGGATGATTGAAATTGGAAATCAGGCAAAGGGTTCACACTTTCAGACTAGAGAATAGATGGTAAGTAATGCAGTTGGCCAGAGATGTCGAAGTAGAGCTAGAAGGAGTAAAACACATGAGATACGGCCAGGGAGGGGGTTGTTTTGGAGCAGCTAGGTCGATGGAGAAGTCTGGAAACTCTTATTCCCACAGTCCTTTCGAGTCAGGTTGGCATAAGGAGGGAGACTAGTCTAGTATAACAGAATAAGGAAGAGGTAGGCTGAATTGGGCTACCAAAGCCCAAAGGCATAGTGCAATATTGATGAGATCCATCAATGGAGGTCCAAACCGGCAATCATATGCTACAGGGACACATGAGGCTCCTTCTTCAGGATTGAATGTGGTCGCAGGTTTTGGAAGATTGGGAGATACAAGCCGAGCTTCAAATATGGAGAAGGCCAGAGGCGTATGACATATATTGTACAACAAGATGATGGAGAGGAAGAGCAAGGGCCTCTGTTTTCGCTGTGGGGAGAAATATTCCCTAACGCATCAGTGCACAGCTCAGTCATTACGAGTAACTATCCTAACAGACGACAAGGTGTACAAAGGAAATGCTGATGGAGTAACTACGATTATAGAAGCAGAGCAAGAAATTGAAAGCTTTGGGTTAGACCACATTACCCACTGATATGGCTATGAAAGATATTGTTAGGCCATGTAAAATTCTTGGCAACCGATCTAAATGGTAAGGGGGACAATAACTTCTTAAATTTTTGGTTAAGTGGCAGGGGCTGACTGACGATGAGGCAACGTGGGAAGAAGAACTCACTTTGCGTGGCCAATTTTCAGAATTTAGCCTTGAGGAAAAGGCTAATTTTTTTGGAGGTAGTATTGATAGGAGTCCACTAAGTAATGAGGACAGAGATTAGTTGTTGAGTTTAGCTCAAAGGTCCAACGTCTGGAAGGTTTATTCTAAGAGGGGAAAGCACATGTCCAAGGGAGTGAAGGAGGGGAAATTCAATTGTGAGAAAGTTTGTTAAAGGTATTAGAGAGAGAAAGGCAAGTGTGGAATGGTATGCTAGAGGATTAAAGGTTGGATTGGAGTTGTTCCGGGGGTTACAGCTTTTGGAGGCTGGTGCTCTGTTTATGTGTTTTCATTTTGCATTGTGGTTTACTGAGGAGCTGGTGCTGTGTTTATGTTTTCTAATTGCTGCATTGCTATTTTTCTGAGTAGAAGTTACTCTATTACGTTTATTAGTATCTATAATTGTCATACTGAGCTTGTTGGTATTGGATTGTGAGTTATTTGTTGAAATTCTAGTTACTGCGCCTATCAGTGATGAAGTCTTAGAGAGTTCTTAGGGTTTTAGAGGATTGAAAAATTCTCCTCTTTCTTGTCTTAATTATGTTCTTGTTTTATATTCTTGTGACGTTTTCTTTGCTTTCTATAAAGTAGACTTTTGTTCTAGGTATTTGATAGATCTCTTTTATGTAATTTGATTCTAACTCTTTACCTTATTTATGAATGACATCAATTGAATAACTTGTATGATTTTGTTCTCAATGTCTCTAATTGATTGGGTGCTAGTTAGTTGACTAGGAGATAACTAATTATACTTGAACAAGTAAATCGATTATTTGTCTACCAAATTTTAGAGTTTTTGTTTAATATTTATTAGCTTCGAAGCAAACGAGTTACTTTGTGTGCTAGATTGTGGGATACCTTCACACCTTATGCGACTTTTTATGAGCTTATGCAAGTTATTTGTCTTATTCTTCAATTACTTATTGCTTGTGTCGGTTTATCTTGAGAATAAATAGGTTTATTTATTCTAATTTAAGGTTTATTAATTTTATAGGACTCTAGTTAATAATTCAATAATGTCGGACATAATAAAAGAAAGAAAGGATAATCGAATGAGTTAATTAAGTGAAGTTAAATACCTAAGTTTTTATTATTTAAATTTCAACTTATTTCGTTATTTTTTTTTATTGTTTTACTTTGTTATTTTTATTCTCTCAAAAATCTTGATATTGACTGTCAAAATAAAATAAGAGAAACTATAGTTGTGGTAATTAGTTGGTTTTAAAATATTTTATGTATAAGATGACTTGTTGCTCATTTACTATATTTCTAGTCAATGCGTGTGCTTGTATAGTAATTTTATATTTAACTTTTACACACCAATAATGACATGGGAACAAGTGAGCCAGACACGAAATTATCATGACTTAAGATTAAGTAAATGGACCTAAACTTGTGAACTAACAAACCAAGAACCACACAACTCAATATTGTTCACATACTTAACACAATATTGGTAACTTGAGAGAGATTCATGATTTTGGTATATAAAAAAAAAGATGCACATAGACACAAGATTACCAAAGAAAAGCCTTGTTAACATATAAGTTGATTCGTTAGCATGAGAAAAATATATAGCGTATCATCCTTTAGACTAATTGTCATAAGAATTATTTATCTAATTAACGTGTAAATCGTAGTTGTAAAGAATCCTATAAGAAAGAGAAAAGAAAAGATCTCAAAACATTACTTTGTCTCTTTGAAGAACAACATTAAGTTGATATCGTCCTAGATAACTCAAGCCTTACTGTTATCCAATAAGTTAGTGGCACTGCACTATTCTAGAAGGAACAAAAGGTGAAGCTGAGATTCCTTAGCTACTGGATTTATGAGAAAATAAAAGAAGATACTTCTTTTTTTTTTCTTATACAACAACCACTATTGCTCTTCCTTCCTTTGAACCTAAGGTCATTGCTATTGTGTCATTTGGAATAAAACCAAGAGAGGAGCAACTCTTTGTTCTTGTGATGTTTTAGGAGAAAAACAACAACTTTCTCCTACTAATTGTTTGGGAGGTAAACCAAAAGAGAATGAAAGAGAAAAAGATAAAGAGTGAAAGGGGAAAAGGTATTGCTCTTGCTTTCTTTTCTGACCATTTTCAAGTACCCAAAAAAATGTGGCCCATTTTATTTCTTCTACATCTCTTTAGGCATGAAGACCAAGACAAATGATTGTTCCTTTTTTCTTTTTTATCCCCTAACAACCTACTACTACTAGTTCTCCTATCCTCTTTGATTTTTTGTTTATGAGGCCAAGGAACAAAACAAAACCCTTTTTACTTGTGTTTGATCGAGTAATACAAGGGACACATTTCCTTCTTTATTTTATCCCTAAGTGTAATAACTCTAGAGTTAAATGATTTTTTTTTTTCTACCACACGGTTTATTATGAGTATTTACATGTTATATTATGAATATTAAAGGAGTATGGATGTAATTGAAAAGCTTTAAAGGTGTAAATGAAAACTTTTAAGAATTTTGAGCCATCTAAATTCTCGTGGACTTCCTTCAACAATATGAATTTTACTAATTGGTCCCTTATCTCTTTAAAAACCCCTTTAGCATAATAATGTAGAAAACCCTAGAAACCCAACCCTCTTTTCTCTCTCTAAATTTCACTTTCTCTTTCTAACATTGTTAGGAAAATTTTGACTCAAGAACTTTTGGATCTCCATTTGTGACACCACTGCCACTGTTTAATTTAGAATGGCAATAACTACAAGTTTGACCGATTATTTTATACTCTTTGTCATATTGTGAAAGGCACGATTAAAATTAGTGTTTAGATTTTGAATATATTTTGAAATTTTCATTTTGATGTTTGTTATTGAAAGTTAGATTTGGATTTTGAATACATATATGTAACTAATTTTCTATTATTGGATGTCTAAAGTTAAAGTTTGATTATAAAAATGTTATTGACATGTTTTAAGCTTATGGTTTTAAGGAAATGTATTTGTAAATTTTAAAATTTTAATGTAAAGTGAGAAAGTTTATTAAAAATGTGATTTGACTAAAATGAAAAGATTCTACATCTATTGGCAAGAAATACTATTTTGTTCAATGGATTTGGCATATGGTATTACCTATGAATTGATTTTTTTCTAAACTATAATACAAACTTAGTATAAGTATAATTGATGGAGATATAGTTAAATATGAATTTCTTTATTTTTATTGAAATGTAAATTCACCTTTCATTTATTATTTTTTGTTGGGAGGAGTGTTATTCATAAACACTATTAACTAATAACAATAAATGCTAACTTTGATGTACCTTGAACTTCATATAACATGGGTGATGTTAGCCTTGGGTGACAACCAATACAAATAGATGATTGAATAGAAACTATGGGCATAATACCTAATGAATATACAGGCATGATGCATACTGGATTATTGATTGTTTGCCTGATGGATTGATGTTTATCTTTCCTTGTTGTGTGCTTAGGAATATATTACAGTTTTGATGTAGCATCCTCCTAACTACTTTTGATTCAAATTAATCTATTTCATTCTATCAATGATAAACTTTTCTTAAAAACTTGTTAAATTTTCTACAACAATTATTTAGATATTTTAAATTCTTAATTGATTGTTATTGTTAGCTTTATAATTTCTTATTGTAATTCTTTTTCTTGGTTTATGAAAAAACTCATGCTTTTAGATTGTCCTATTCCATTATAGTGTGTAATATCTACTCACTGAATTGTAAAATTTATTCCTGTGTTATTTATGTTTAGTCAAAAAAGAATTTAGAGTTTGATTCATCTACAATGATGAAGTAAGCTATCCTTTAGTGAGTCCAACTTTGTTCCAGTTGACTTTATTTTGTTGTTAATTTATATTATTGAACTTGTACTTTATAAGTGCTCCATATACCACAAACAAGATCTTTATTTTCGTTTGTATGATGGACATGTTTAAGTTATGATACATGGGCTTCTATAGTATAGAGAATGGTGCTCTCATATTTATATATTTATATGTATATAGATTTTGCTACATATAATCTTATTATGTTACATCAAGTATTCAGATTATGTTTATATCAAGCCAAAAGCTTACGAAATAAAATTATTCTAAATTCTCGTGCCAATTATGATTTCATAATTTGCAGTTATGACATAGTTGGTATAAGAGCTTTAAGTTTTTCTATAATTAATGGAGCAAAGAATTCTCTAGTAAAATCCTGATTATAGTATAAGTTAGACATATTTATAATCAAGTTACTCTTAGAGGTTTTGTACGGTGTCAAAATTCCTTTTATTTAGAGTTAGTTATTTTGATTTATTATGAGATAAATATTGATAAAAAAATTTTATTTGTGTTTTGTTTTGAATATCATAAAGATAGTGTCTAGAACATGAGCCATTGTTAGGGAACTTGGAAGATAAAACTATGGTTGAAATTGTTGCAGGCATGCAAATATTACAAAGAACTAAGGAAACCATAACAGAGTTGATAGTGGAACAAGATATGAGGGATCATCAATAGCTAGAGATTATTGCTATAGAGCAAAGGCAAATAAGACTAGTTGAATAAGAGAATAAGTCTCAAGTTGTTAGCATTGAAGCAACATTACCATAGTTTTTAAAGCTAAAGTGACCTACTTTCACTAGTTTGGATAGTAATGAAGACCCACAATAGTTTATTAATGCTATAAAGAGGATTTGTAAAGCCTTTAGATATTCTAACAGAAGATTAGTAGAACTAGTATCTTTTCAGCTAATAGATATAACTCAGACCTAGCTTAACACTATAGCACAAGGAAGAGCAGCTTCTTCCTCACCAATCGAGTGGAAAGAATTTAAAGAAGTATTTATGGAGCTCTTTTTACTTAAAAGTATTAGAAATATGTGTTCTAGAGAGTTTAAAGAGTTAAGGCAAAACATCAAGTATGATAGTTACAAAATATGGTGTCTGTCTTACATAGTTATCCCAATATGTACCACGATTACTACTAAAAGGGAAGTAATTAAGAGATTTATTGTAGGGTTAGTACATCCATTATTTGAATTAATAGCTCTACAAATGAAGCAGTTTCCAACCTATGCAGTTGTTATAGATTGCATTAGATTGATTGAAACAAGGGAATCAGCCAGATTGAAAGTCAAAAGAAATGAAAAAGAGATTGAGAGAACAGTTCTTGAGGTGGGCATAACCTTGTTATTAAAGCATCCAGACTTTAAAATCAATAGCAATAATTATAAATAGAGTTTGAAACTTCAAGGTAAGCATCGTCTAGTGGTAGTAAATAGAAATCAATTCATAAAAGTGTTAGATAGATTAGTCAACAAGGGCCAATAACAACATACCAATATAGACCACCATGACTTAATGTGGCAAGTTCCAATTAAGATAGTGTTATAGAGAGGTGGGTGCTTGTTTTCATTGTAAAAAAGTAAGGCATATAAAAAAAGATTATCTATGGTTAAGTGTTTCAAGTTAGAGATTAGTACAACCAGCCTTACCATATGCACCAATGGTAGCTTAGCTAATTGGAATAGTGTTTGGCCAAACAGGTAACGTTAGTGTAGGAAAAGGATCAAAAGGCTAAGGATAAGGTCAAGCAGGTCGAGGTCAAATACTAGTCTTTGCATTAACACGATAAAATGCCTAAGCCTCAAGTGTTGTGATGATAGATACACTATCAGTCCATTCCCATATAGCAAATGTATTATTTGATCTTAGTTTTACTCGCTCATATGTATATCTATATTTTGCTAGACAAATAGTTAAAGATTTTATCAAGTTAGATTATCCTTTTATTATTGTTACTCCTATTAGTTAATATTTTTTAGTGGAAAATGTTACAAGTTATGTAAAATCTCAGTATCAAATAAAATTTTTTTTGCTTATTCGATAGTGGTAAATATGACAAATTTTGATGCAACGTTCAATATGGATTGGTTAGTATCATGTCATGCCGCCAAGCATTGTCACCTTAAGGTAATTAAATTTAACATATTAGGTGAGCCATTTTTCTTAATTCAAAGTGATCGCAATGAGACATTAAGTAATTTAATTTTAGCCTTAAGAGCTCGTAGATTACTTCAGAAGAGATGCCAAGGATATTTGGCCATAGTAAAAAATATTGATATGCAATTCATCAATATCAATCAAGTTCTAATAGTTAATAAATGACATGACATATTTTTAGAAGAATTACCTGAATTACATCTAAAGTAAGAAATTGAGTTTGATATGGATATACTCCTAAGAATTCAATCACTATTTATAACTTATAGGACTTATTAGACAAACGTTTTATCCAACCGAACACTTCTTGTTAAGGTGCTTTGATTCTTATTGAAAAAAATATGAGTCATTGCACTTATGTATAGACTAAAAGCTTAATTTTAAGTAAATTAAAATAATCTTAAAATATGTTGCATAGTTATCTATCTTGAGATTGTTATAAAAAGATGTATTGAGTATCAAATGATTAAACAATATGTTAATCTATGCAAACATTATAAAACAGAGTATCAAGAAAATACAAGAGTTTCAAATGCAAAGAGTTAACGGAAAGAGATAGACAAACTTCAAGATTTATCCTTGCTCACTTTCATTCTAAGCCTACATCTTGTCTCCAAACCTAAACTTAAGATTTTATACTATAACCACAAGTTTATAAATAGACCACTACGCTTTCTTAACTCTAATACTTGGTGTCAAGGGTTTCTCTTCCCTTTACAAGGATATCTCAATCTCAATCTTTAAGGAACCCTTCCATTGAATTCTTAGTAAAAAAGAGTTAGGATAAAGGTTTGGAAACAATAGCAACTCTCACAATAGTGGATATACAAATGAAGAACAACCTATAAGAAGTTAAAATCAGTTGAGCTCAAAAATAGTTTTAAGAAGATTTAAAATTGTTATCTTATGTCTAGTAGCCTAATGAATCCTTGTATTTATAGAATTTTGGCAAATATAGCCTTTAAGAATCATATATAGTTGATTTAGTATAAAAATAGCCATTAAAAATGCTAAAGTCATCTTTTTGTATAGGTAATAGGCATCTATTGGTTCATCAAACTCCTATTGTCATTTGAAATGCATAGTTCATTTGAGGCTTATTTGACAATTATTTCATATACTCAATGTTAAATAGTCATAACTTTATTATTTTAACTTTATTTTGAGTAAATGACCTATAATTGAAAAGCTCTTTAAGTTTTATTTTTTAATGAATTAAGTTTTAGTCTAAAATGCTTTGTATTTTGTGAGACATGAGTAAACTAGTGACCGAAAGTTAAAAATATGTTTTATTTAAAATCTATTTCTCACTATCTTTTAATTCTTATGATCTTTAAAATATATTTTCAGATAATTTTTTAAGTTTAAGAGTTTCTAAATCCTTTCACACATGATTCTAAGTCTAGAAAACCTAGGGACGGGTTTATCTTGAAGTCTTGAGATTTCTTGACTTGAAAAGTTACCTATTTGAGCTCATGGGTTTTGTTTATGCAACCAAGCTTTTATATCTTCAACCATTTCCTTTCTTCAATTATTGGAGCATCTTCCTCATTTGTTATTTCTTTGAATTAAGTATGATATTGATATTATATATTTTTTATTTCAACGCTAACTCTTCTTGCTTTAGACCTTCCTCTAAAAAAGTATTTAACTTGTAAACCAAATAGTTTGTCCAATTCATAATTACAAGAACAATATGCATGATTAATGATATTCTATAATATAAACAATGTTATCATGCATATGAAATGCTTGGAAGCATATATCTAATTTATAAGACATATGGCATTTTACAAAACTTATTAGATATATATTGCAAGTTAGCATATTCTATGGTTAGGGCATAAAGCATGGTTAAATATAAGATATTATATATTAATGATTATAATCATGCATAGTATACGATAATCAAATAAGCACATTTATTAATATACTTGCAAGATATTTTTTATCACCAAAACTTATGACATAGAACCATAGGGCTAACATTATGAGTATTAAAGGAGTATAGGTGTAATAAAAAGTTTTAAGGGTGTAAATGAAATTTTTTTAAGAATTTTAGGCCATAGTGTAAATAATAAAATTTTCAAAGGCATCCTCCAACAATTTGAATTTTGCTAATTGATCCCTCGTCTCTTTAAAATACCTCTCAACAAAGAAGGGTAGAAAACCCTAGAAACTCAACCATCTTTTCTCTCTCTAAAATTTTACACTCTCTCTAACCCTTTTAGGTAATTGTTCAAGGACTTCTAGACCTTCCTTTATGACAACATTGGCACCATAGATTAAGAATGATGAGAACTATGAGTTTAATTTATTAGTTCCATCCAAATAGGAACAAAAACTATTGAAAGCTAGAAGAGAAAAACTATTGAAAGCTAGAGGAGAAAAACTATAAAAAAATGTGAGTTTGTGCTCGAGCCACAAAACTAACCCCATAGTTAGATTTAGGAGGTGGAAAACCTTTGGAAGCCAAAATTTCATGGCATGAAAACCTCTACAATAGTCATATGCACCACATGTGCCTCTTTTCCCCTTGGCATGTAAGACCTTTTGGCTCGTGTAACACGTGAATAGTGTCATGTTTTGTTAATTGTCCTCTCAAAGCTTGATTTCATAATTTTGAAGTTATTTTTTAAGTTTTTGAACCTTTCAAACTTATTTTGGAGGTCTTTTTTAGAAAGTTTAGCTTTAAAATTGCCTTAGGGAGTCAGGCAACTTTGAATATATAATTTTGTGAGTAAATAATGCGTGACATAACCTATTTTATTGCTTTCTTTATTTCTATATTATTTTTTATATTTCATATTTTATCATGATTGATTTGGAATATTTGGAATTGGATTAATTAAAATTGTTATATTTTTCTAAATTAAGTACTAATTTTTGTTAAAAAGCATTATATTATTTAAATAATTTCATTTTAGAGCCCTTAGATATCCTAACACAAGTCCAATTATTTATACTCTCTATCACATTGTGAAAGGCATAAATGGAATTAATGTTGAAATTTTGAATATGTTTTGAATTTTGCATTTGATGCCAGCTATTAAAAGTTAGATTTGGATTTTAAATACATATATGGAGCTGCTTTTCTATTATTGGAATCTAAGTTGAGAATTTGATTGAAACTATTATTGAAATATTATAAGTTTATGGTTTTAGGGAAATGTATTTGGATATTTTGAAATTTTAATGTAAAGTTATGAATTTTATTAAAAATGTGATTTGATTGAAATGGAAAGATTCTATGTCTATAGGCAAAAAATATTATTTTGTTCAATGGATTTAACATATGGTATGACTTATGAATTGATGTTTTGTGAACTATGATATGAACTTAGTAAAAATATAATTAATGAAGAGATTGTTAAATAAAAATTTTCTTATTTTTGTTAAAAAATAAATTCTTTTCATTTATTATTTTCTATTAGGAGAAGTTTTATTTAAAAACACCGTTAACTAACAGTAGTAGATGTTAATATTGATGTACCTTGAACTCCAGTTAGTAAGAGTGATGCTAGCCGGGCGTTTCGGCCAACACACCTACATAATTGAACAAAAATTATAGATAGAATGTCTGATAGATATACATGCAGAATGGTTGATGGATATACAAGTGTGATGTTTGATATATTACAAGATATTTGCCTAATGAAAACTTGATAAATTTTCTACAACAATTATTTTGCTATTTTAATTACAAATTTTTAAATTCTTGGTTTATTTGAATTTTATTAGATTGTTATAGTTAGTTTTATAATTTCTTACTATAATTCCTTTTTTTTCAATTTATAATTTTATTATGAAAAACTCGTGCCTTTAGCAAGTTATGTTCCGTTCTAGTGTGTATTATCTGCTTTCTAAATTATAAAACTCACTCCCATGTTACTTATGTTTTTCAAATAATAATATAGAGTTTGAACTATCTACAATGGTGAAACAAGCTGTTAGACTATCCTTTGTTGAGATCAATTTTGTTCTACTGGGTGTTACTTTGTTGTTTGTCTATATTGTTGAACTTGTACTTTGAAAGTGCTTCATATGCCACAAGCATAATCTCTTCTTTCGTTTGTATAATGGACGTGTTTGAGTTATAATAAATGAATTTATACAATATAGATAGTAGAGCTCTCATATTTATTTATATATGTATATGTATATGGATTTTGTTACATATCATGTTATTATGTTACATTAGGTATTTAGATTATGTTTATATTATATTAAAAGTTTACAGGATATGATTATTCTCTATTTTTGTGCTAGTCAAGTATTTAGGGTTGTGATATTAAGTGATTTGGCAACTATTCACATAAAAATTGGAGGTTATGTTTCTTTCTTTCAATTAAGGAGATTAGAGTACCATGAAGCATGGCCTATGTGATTAGGTTGGGTTCATCGAAATTTAAAAAATAGACTTAAGATAAAGTCCAAATTCTTTTTTAGGGAGAAGCCTTTTAGGTGGCTCAAAATAAAATAAAATAAAAATAAAAATGACTCAAAGTGATATTAAAATTAAAGAAAAGAAACAAATTAAGACTCAGAAAATTTAATAAAAGACTCGGCACTATAAACTCAAAGTGAAAAATATAAAAGAATGACTTGACACGTAAATTAAAAAAACTTGACACAACCAAAGAAGTCTAGCACACTTTTTTTTTTTAAATTTTTTTGACACTCCCCCCCTTTTTGAAATGTAGGTATTATTATGAAGGGACCTTGGACAAAATATAATGTTTACACATGACTTTATAAAATAGAAAAAATATATCAATAAAATACACAAATATCATAAAAATTATATATAAAGGAGGAATTCATAATTGATCAAATGAAATAAATATATACCTACGACAGATTGTAAAAAACTTCTTTTTAAACAACATTCGTATAGTTTTGGATACCTTCCCAGTTTTATCATTTATCAATATTTTTAATTCACCTTGCTTTGAACTCTAGAAACAACAACATAACAATGTATGTGGCTAAACACAGGATTTAGTAGATGCAATCCCACTCAAGTAAATGATTGACCTTGACTCTTATTAATTGTCATTGGAAAATAGACAACTAACACATATTGCCTTCGTTGAAGCTTGAAAGGTAATCTTGTGTCAGAAGGTGTGATAACCATTCTAGGGATAAAAACCCTTTGTCCATTGTTATTCCCTAAAATTACTTTTATTTCCGATATTTGGCTTTCCATTCAAGTAACAACTAATCTAGTACCATTGCATAGGCCCCTAGATTTGTCAATATTTTTAAGCAACATTACAGTAGCACTAGCCTTTAATTTTAGGATATGATTTCGAAGGCCAGAGTATTTGATGATGTTTAAGAAATCAGGAGACTATGCATCATCATAGCTGTCAATATTAGTGTCTGCTTTGCAAATACTTTAAAGCTCAAATAAACTTTTTCTTCTCTTGAAAGCAAAGACTACATATATTAATTAATAGCAAACATTCTAAAGAGTAGGCGTACTAATTGCTCTTTCTTAAAAATATTTCAAATCTGTCAAATTCTATAGCAGAGAAGCGTATGTGCTATTCACAATTCCTAATATTGGATCATTAACCTCCTTAATAAGAATGCCATATAGGATGTTGATAATTCCTTTTTCTCCGATTTTCAATATCGATTTAGAAAAATTCTTTCACATCCTGAGTGATTGAGTTTAAAGTTCTCGTATGAAGTCTCATATTTCTTTTTAAGGTAAGGACTTCATAAAACTTCCAAAGGTACGAATAATTTAATGTAGGAAAAAAAAACTATGTCCTCCCTTGTCCCTTTTGGAATAACAAGGAATATTTGTCTAAAGTCACCACCAAATACTATTAACTTTCCTTCAAAAGGTTGCTTGAAGATTTTAAGATTGGAGCTCAGGGTTCAATCTAGTGCTTTAAAACAAAGCTTGTTAGTCATAGATGCTTTTATCCAAATAACTGATTTTGTATTAATCAATAACTCAACCATATGACCACCTTGTTTTATATTGCAATTGAAATCCTCAGTGTTGCTTAAAGGTATTCAAAATGTTGAGTATGCAGTTCTTCCGCTCGGAAGGGCAAGAGAAGCTATACTATTCGATGCTATAATTAGCAGAGTTTTTATTTATTTATTTAGATTTTAGGGCAGAAGAAATTGTTCTCTATATGAATGTCTTATCGGCTTCTCTATATCCATGCACAAAGAATATACTACACCCAGTATTTCTTCATAAATATTTTTTTGCTCATCAGTGAGAGATTTAAATGTCCTTCGCGTGAACCACTGATAAAGTGGCTCTATCATAACTCAAGTTATTATATATAAACTTATTATTTTCTTGACGCGTTTGAACAAAGCTAGGAAAAGGCATGCAGTCCTAATCTACAAGAATACTTCATTACTAAGAAGCAATTTCTCAACCTCAATTAGACAAATAATTCTTTATCTCCTCTTCATTGAGTTGTAATTATGGATTAACAAAAAAATATTATTACTAATAGTTCTAATTAAATTTAAATTAAATTAGTATAATGGGTGTATGAAATTAAGTGTTTTGCTTAAAAATATAAAATAATTTAGTCCTAATGACATCGATGACAAAGTAACGTTCTTTGCCTATGTAGGATATTATCTGATAAATACTTGCAAGTATTTTTTCAGACAAAATTTGGTCTAGATAAGTTATTGTAGAACAATAAATAAACTAATATATGTCTTAGGTTGTCTCTGAATCTCCAAAATCTTGCTTCCCTTATTCTATCAATATATTCTTTGTCGTCATCCAACGATCCCAAGGCATAACATGCATCGTCAAAATTAGGGTAAACAACACCATCTACAATGCTGATCTCTTCATAAGAAGTTGAATTCTTTAAAATGTTCAACAAAATTCTCAAATAATGTATCTCCGCATCCTGGTGAAACATAATACAACCTACCAATTGCGAGTCCACTGTTTCTTGGAAATCACTTATGGAGATTTGTTTTGTAAACAAATTTTGTAGGAAAATTTGCGGAAGTTAACCTTTTGGCCTTGTCATTTTTTTTAATTAGCTTCGAGTCAAGCATCAAACATTGTTTGATTGGAAGCGGTATGACTTACAACAGAATCAATTGGCTTGTCATCTAAAATGGCAACAATATTCTCATTGGGTAAATGAAATGAAAGTCTTACACGTGACTATGGTCTATAATTGGTGTCAAAAGAAAACATTCTCTGGATAACTTCACACAAAGAAATATATAAGAGTTGATATTTAGCCCTAAATAATTTTTTTTATCTATTAAGAATGTTTTGATCATGATATATGATAAAAATAATTTTAAAAAATATTATTTTTATTACATATCATAATTTAAATATTATTGATAAATAAAAAAATTATTTATCAATAATAAATTAAATTATTTTTTTGCCTTTAATCATAGAGCATTTTTAACTCTTCTAAATTGCTGTTTAGGGAACATTCATAAAAGGATGCGATAAAGGAGTGTCCAAGATAGTTGGTGCTACAACGAAAGAGAAATGAAAGAAACTAGACATGAAATGTTAACGATAATGAGCAACTATGATAAGCAAAATAGTTTCTATTATATAGTGCTCAAGGATATTAATTTTTAAATTATGTGTTAATGTTAATTGATTAGTTGAAATGATACTTTTAGATGTTCTTGTAAGAACTAACAAAACATTTTCTGTTAAAAGTAATTTATTATTATTATTATTATAAACGTATTTAAAAATTATATATTTATTAGTCATTGAAAATGCCATCACAAAGTTTAAAATTGTGATAAAATGAAAAAAGTTCAAAATTTATTTATTGTCTAACCCGTTTAATAATCTACATAATTTAATTTTGAAAAAACTTTTTTTTGTCGAAGGTAACTATTTTTCATTGGGTAGCCTGTTCTAAAGGTTAAAAGTTTTTAAAAAATAAATTATACTGTTACAGTTACATTTCTTTGATAGCGAACAAGAAGCTCTTAGCCGCGCTGCCGCGCAGACCAGAACTGGTGCGGCCCCGTGGATAAGTGGGTATCTCCTTCTCTCAGAAAATCAGTTCAGGGATCATTCCCATTAATATAGCTTTCTTAGGGTTCATATACGAATAAGTTGGGTTGGTTGGACATGGCATTGCGTGTTTCACGTAGATCTTTCATGCCATGTGGCCTCCGGTTTTGTCGAAGCTTTTCTTTTCCTTCTACTGGTAGTGGAGCTTTTGCGCCTCCTCCTGTTATATCTTCCCGAAGAGTAGTTGTTACTGGTATGTCTTTGTATCTAATTATATATAGGTTATGCCTTTCAACTTCAGTTTCATTTGTACTAAAAAACTTTTTCTGCTTATGCTCTGTTTCTTTATTTAAAAACTCGAAGACACCTAACTCATGCAGGAATTTGTGGATTGAAGCGGTAATTTGAGCTTAATTTTATTACGGTTCATCTATATTTGTGTTTTTTTTTTTGTTCAAACATACGTTGTAAATATCCATCATCATTTATTAGCTCGAGTTTCACTTTTAGATTTTGGTTCTGGAAATTGGGAGTTGTAGCTTTCAAGGTGATCTTTTAATTCTGTAGTTTCCTTGTCCTCATCTCTCCCTTTCTTGCACACCCTCCATCGCTGGCTCTCTCTCTCTCTCTCTTGTTCACTTCCTTGTCCAATATTCAGCTACTTTTGTAGCTCAAATGTATTTATCTTATGCTTTATTGGCAGTGGTGTGCTGAAACTTCATGGTTTTTAGGTTTGGGCATGGTGACTCCGCTCGGTTGTGGAGTGGAAACAACGTGGAAGCACCTAATTGACGGTAAATGTGGGATAAGGGCATTACGTTTAGAAGATCTCAAAATGAACGCTTTCAATAGAGAAACCCAGTTGAATACATTTGATCAGCTGACATCAAAGGTTGCAGCTATTGTGCCGACTGGAATCAATTCAGGTGAATTCAATGAGGAAATGTGGCTCAATCCTAAGGTAAGTGCTCTTCCTTATTTTATAGTCTTTACCATATTCAATTGATGTAGTATGCACGACTGTTATTTGATTATAGGTCTCTGTATTTAGGTATGGATTTTAGATTTTTTTTCCCAACTTGCGTTTTCGATGTTCTTGCACTAAAGGTTAAGAATTTGGGGCGTAGAAGTAGAATTATGAAATTTCAAGTGCTCATATAGGCTATGCATAATTCTAAGGTCAAGGAAAATATGACATCTATCAGATTAGGCACAATTTGCAGCTTAGTATTTCTACAAATATGAAGCCCCTACTTTCTCCAGAGTTTAAACATTAATAGTTTGGATATGAATCACGACTGTGCACATATACATATGCTTGGAGAGACTGGGATGTGTGCACGTGCAGCTATATTCACAAATCATGTCACTATGCATTTCCTCACAACTGCATGATGTTTTGTAGATAAGCACGCTTAATACCTTAACACAACCTAAACTGAACGTGCTAGAATGTAAGCCACAATAATTCCAAGGATGTGAGTTAAACATTGTTTTAATATTTTTCTGTTGGTAAGAAAAGTCATGTTATTTTTTGATGAAATTATAAAATCTAATGGACCTCTTGGTATTCTCTTAATGTTGGAGAAAAAAAGTTCAACTCTTCTTACCTTGAAAGTAATCTGCAGTGCCAAAAGAAATTAGACAAAATTGTTAAGTTAGGAGGTTTCTTCAGCTCTCTTATGCCTTGTGATATTGATTGCCTTGCTTTTGGATCTGAGTTTCTATTTTGCTTATAGATGTCATTGTAGTATTGGTAATTGTATCCTAGGAACACAGATCAATCGCAAGGTTTATAGCCTATGCACTGTGTGCTACTGATGAAGCTCTTAAAGATTCCAATTGGTTTCCCACTGCACAAGAGCAGAAGGAAAGAACAGTAAGCAATGTTTGAATATCGGTAATGCCAATTCATTTTAGTTATTAATGATTAAGCTGGTCATAATTCTTTCTTTAACTTCATATTAGGGGTCCTCCATTGGTGGAGGAATTGGAAGCATTAGTGATATCTTGGATGCTGCACAGATGATTTGTGAGAAGGTCAGTTTGTTTAAATTAATTCCTTATTTCAGGTCTTTTTCAAGTGCTTTCATTTTTGAGAGTGAAGTGATCTGGTGAATCAAATTAAATTCTTGTGGATATTGAATTCATTTTTTTTCTTTTCTTAATATAGCGTCTCCGTAGGCTTAGTCCATTTTTCATCCCACGGATATTGATCAACATGGCATCGGGTCATGTGAGCATGAAATATGGGTTCCAGGTGTGTACATTATAATAATTGAATGATATTTTTTTAGTGCACATACAATGAGCTCTTAAGGTGCTGGACTGTCAACTGCATTTGAATGGATTTTCAAGAACACAGGAAGATTCCTCTTATTCGTACATTGTAGCCTGAGTTGACATCCTTTAGAATAGAATTGGAAAATAAATTTATCATTTCCATGGTTCTTTATCTATGAAGCATGGCAACACCTAATTTGAGGCATGGTGGACATGTCTCTAAAGGGGTGCTGCCATGACACAATGGCAACATGTCCAACATGTTTCTGTTTGTCAGAATAAAAATTTTATTTTTCTTCTTAGGCACACAAGAGACACATCTTGACACAGAAAATAAAGAAAGAGAAGAGAAAGCCAAAAGAATGGTGGAATGAGAGACAAGAAACCCCATCTAAATAAGTTTAAAAAGTGTTCCGTTTTAGTTGTACATGAATAATTTGAATGGTATATGAAAAGTTTAGGTTTGAAAACAGAAATATGGTGAGGAGGCTTGCACAACTCACACACCTTGTGGCGGTCCTCTCTCTTCATTATATTTACAATACTTGAAAGTTGAAAATAGATATTAGGTACAAGATAACTCCTAAAGATGATGATAAAGAATAACTAAGACTTAAAGATAGAGATAAACTTTAAGACTTAAATTTGAAATTATACATGCTTTAGCTTGTCACAAATAAAACCCAATTGAAGAGGAAAATAACAAGCTCAAATAAAAAAAGACAATAATTGAAACTAGCTAATATTGTAAACTATCTGCACTCCCGCTGATGATAAAATACTTTGAACATCACCATGACTTTTTAGACAAAAGGCAGCCCAAGAGATGAGCTGGCACAAAGAACACAAGTCTGAACGTGGCTAAAACACACAAAAAGTCACAGTATGCCAGTCTGAAATATCACCAAGGAAGCCAAAAAAAAAAAAAACTCCCTAAAAGCGGATAAAGAGCACTGCTAAAAAGCAAGTAAAGAGCACTGCCAAAAAAGCAAGTAAAGAGCAATGCTAAAACTATTAACACGTTGACATAATGCACAACAGACAAAAAGGGATGGAATGACATGTAACTAGAGAAACAACATAGCTGGTTTGATGCACAGCAAGTATAAAATATACAAAATTGCCAAAAAAGTTGTTGAAGTCATGTTGGAAAAGTGGTTAGACAACCTTCAGAAAAATTGCCGAAAGAAGTAGCTGGAAAATTGATGTATGGAATTCTGTCAGAAAGGTCAGCAGAGGATGCCTGAAAAAGTGACAGGATAACCTTTGGTAGTTGCTGAATGATTGTCCGAATTTTTTCCTGTATGCCAGAAAATATTTCAATTGCTGGAAAAGTAGCCAGAGAAAGGGGGATCAAAGCTTCCTTGAAGAAGTGATCGGAGCTTTGGCCCTAAAATCTATAGGCTATTGAAGAATTACTTTTCTCTTAAATAAGGCTTTGATACCATGTAAAGGTTGGGATAAAAAATAGAAATCTGGTGAATGGGGAGGCTTGCACATTGGTGGAACTCTCACACACCTTGTGACAGCTCCCTGATTATATTTATAAGTTATAATACTTGAAAATAGAGATTAAGTACAAGATAAACTCCTGAAGATAATGATAAAGAACAACTAAGACTTAAAGAGAGAGATAAACTCAATAACTCCTAAATAATGATAAGCTCCTAATCCTTTAGGAGTTCCACTTTAATGAGGTTTCTTTGTCAAAAATAAGTCAAGAATGCTGTATGAAATGGCGGAATCTCCTTTGGTCTTGTGATTTCTCTCTATTATATATATAATCTGTACAAAAGAATTCTATATATGAAAAGGAGCTAAGTATTTGCTAATATCATGCTCATACAATCTGCCAAGAATTAAGTTAATTAATCAGAGGAGTAAATCAAAGTAATAAATAGAAATAAATATGGATAGCAAAGCTGTCTGTTGACACCCCCCCTCAAATTGATGCGGGTTGATCAACAAGCATCAATTTACTACTTAGAAAGCAATGTCGATGACGAGTGAGAGCCTTGGTGAAGATATCCGTAATTTGTAGTTCAGTGGTAATGTGTGGAAGAGTAATAACACGAGCTTCAAAGGCTTCATGGATAGAATGACAGTCAACTTCAATATGCTTTGTGCGTTCATGATAGACAGGATTGGCCATGATCTGAATAGCACTCGTATTATCGGCATGTAAAGGTGTAGAATCATTCACAGAGAAGTCTGATTCACCAAGCAAACCTTAAAGCCAAATAATTTCGGAACAAGCAAAAGACATTGCTCGGTACTCAGATTCTGTAGATGACTTAGAAACTCTGTCTTGCTTCTTACTTTTCCAAGAGATCAATGCATTACCTAAGAACACGCACCAATCAGTGATGGAGCGACGTGTATCAGCACAACTAGTCCAATCAGCATTGCTATAAGCAACAAGGCAAGGAGAATTGCCTGCGAGAAAGAATAAGCCCCGAGCAGAAGTGCCATAAACATAGCATATGATCTTATAGACAGTAGCCAAATAAAGATGACAAGAAGTCTGAAGAAACTAACTGACTTGCTGTATAGCAAAAGAAATATCTAATCTAATGATTGTGAGATAAACAAGACTACCCACCAATTTTTGACATAAACTGGGATCAAAAAATAAGTCACCCTCCTCTTTGCGAAACTTGACATTTAATTCTATGGGAGTATAGATAAAGGTAGTTTCCTGCACTCCAGCTATAGCCACCAAATCACTAGCATATTTATGGTGATTGAGTGAAATACCAGAGAAACTATGATGTACCTCAAGACCAAGAAAATACATGAGAAACCCAAGATCTTTCATATGAAAGGATTTTGAGAGATGGGTCTTGAGTTAGACAAGTAAAGCAGAATCAGAACTAGTGATCACAATGTCATCAACATCAACCAAAATAACAAGACCCATGCCTGATTTTTGAAAAAAAAATGAAGTGTCATACTTGTTTTGCTTGAAGGAAAATTGTAATAAAGTGGTTCGAAATTTATCAAATCAGGCCTGTGGAGTTTGTTTGAGACTATAAAGAGAACGACAAAGTTTGCACACATTGGAGGTCGGAGATAGAAACAATCTTGAGGGTTGCTTCATATAAATACACTCTTTAAGATCCTCGCGAAGGAAAACATTCTTAACATCCATATGATGTAGTGGCCAATCATTAGAAGCAGCGAGAGCTGAGATCGTACGAACAGTGGTCATCTTAGACACAGGAGCAAAGGTCTCCTCATAATTGACACCATATTTTTGATTGTTCCCAAGGACAACAAGGTGAGCTTTATAACGATCCAAACTTCCATCATAGCGAATTTTGACTGAGTAAACCCATTTGCAACTCAGAGAAACTATAGTGGAAGGACAAGACTCAATTTCTCAGGTGTGATTGGCCTTTAGAGCGGCAATTTCTTTCTGCATAGCTTGTCGCCAACAATCATGCTTGACAGCATGTGAGTAGCATGTGAAAATATTAAAAGTGGACAATGCAGCAGTAAGAGCTGAAATAGAATTGTCAGAAGAAAATCCATACCCATCTCGGGGTACAGACACTCGAGAAGAGCGACGTACCAAAGGTTCTGGAGGTGCTGCAATTGACTGATTTCGGTGCATGTTCGGATCAAATATCGGGCGAGCCACCGAAAGAGATCGTGGATGGGATTATCTCGTATACACTATACTTGGTTTAAAGCGAGAATTGACTCGATGAAGATTTGAGAATTGCCCCTCAAAGGAGGGGAGGATCACAGTAGAAGAAGATGGCACAAATGACACAGGAAAGAAATGTTAATTTTCAAAGAAAGTAACATTCCAAAAAATACGTGTAAGATGTAAAGTAGCATCATAGCAAATAAATCCCTTTTGACATACATCATATCCTAAAAAAAACACATCTAACAGATTGAACAAATAATTTGTGTCGTTCAAGAGGAGGTAAATGAACAAAACATATACAATCAAATATACGAAGATTATCATAACTAGGTTGCTTAGGAAACAAGCGAAAATAGGGAGATTCCATTTGTAAAACTTGGGAAAATAAATAATTAATCAAGTGAATAGTAGTCTTTAGAGTCTCAACTCAAAATATGGATGGAACAAAAGATTCTAACAAAAGAGTACGTATCACATCGAGAAGATAATGATTTTTGCGTTCGGCTACTCCATTTTATTGAGGAGTAGCAGGACATGAATGTTGATATATAATTCCTTTAGAAGCCAAGAATGTCTGAAACTCAGTAGATAAATATTCACTACCAGAATATATGCGTAATGTCTTAATATTCGTAAAAAATTGATTTTCAACATATGGTAAAAATTTAGTGAAAGTAAGAAAAACTTCAGATTTAGAGCGAAAAAAATAAACTCAAGTGAATCTGCTGTAATTATCAATGAAAATCACATAGTATTTGCATTTTTCATGTGAACTAACTGGGGAAGGTCCCCAAACAACATTGTGGATAAGATCAAAGCAATGAGAAGCTCTATTAGCATGCAAAAGAAATGGAAGAGTTTTGCTTTTACCAAGTTTACAAGAATCACACTCAAGATAAAGAAGAACGTTCTTTATTACCATGAAAGCCAAAATTCAATACATGTGATAAGATTTGAGTATTGGGATGACCTAAACGATTATGCTACACCATACTCAAAGTAGGATCATTATTACAAGAAAAAAACGTAATAGAAGAAATATGAGAAAGTGCTGGAACAGGTAAAAATAGTGGAAACAAGCGCCCCACTTTAGGTCACTTCGCGATCGGTTCCCCCGTTACCTGATCTTGCACAACACAACCATTACCAGAAAAATGAACAGCACAATTGTTATCAACTAATTGACCAATAGAAATAAGATTTGTGGAAAGTTGAGGTGTAAGAAACACATTAGTAAATGTAGAAGAAGCATTTCCGACAGCAGTGATTGGTAAAGAATTGCCATTGGCAGTCTGAATGGTAGATTAACCAGCATATGGTCGAATATGAGACAAAGTTTTAGGAGTATTTGTCATGCGATTAGAAGCCCCTGAGTCTATATACCAGAGTGTAGCAGAATTTTTACCTTGAAACCCCATCGCATATAATGTTGAAATTAGCATATGTTGCACCATTTTAGGGGTTCAGTAAGGTGCTGCAGGAGGCGCTAGATCAGAGGAAGCACTCCTGGAAGAGCCATGTGCTACAGAAGCTGTTGCTGGAGGAACAATAACAGAAATCTGAAATGTTTGGGCCTGATGATTCTGGGGGCGGATATGATATTTTTTTATAATATAACCCTTTTTCTTGTAATACGAACAATATTTTTTAAGACAATTGGCAACAATATGTCCATATTTTTTGCAGCAAAAATATTGTAAATTTTTAGAAGTCACAGGTGGTCCACGTCCTTGGACAACATAAACTATAATTGCCATCTCGGAACTGCCATGAGATTGCTCTAGAATAACTTGAGTACTAAGACGTTTTTTGCGAAGTAACTCACCAAAAAAAATATCAAGAGAGGGAACAGGAGATCTGTTTAGTAGAGAGGAGCGAACCGATTCAAATTCTGGGCGTAGTTTCATAAGAAACTAATTACGCTGGCTAGTATTGTGAAGATTTTGAATAGTTGAAAGAGTAGCAACAGGAATATTTGCTATAACCAAATCAATATATTCATGCGAGAGAGTAAAAAATGTTGAGTAGTAGTTTTGAATAGAAAGACTACCATGTTGAAACATTGCAATCGCATGTTCCAACTGAAAGCGACGAGCATCATTAGTTTGATGATAAACTTGCTTCAAATAACTCCACATGAATTGAACGAAGCAGTGACCCCGCAAGTTGGTGACAATACGAGGCTCCACCGAACTAAGAAGTCAAGACATGATTTTAGCATCAAGCACAGCCCAAGAAGGAGAAAATACAACATCTTTAGATTTATTAGTGTCGGATGTTGGTGCAACATTCGTGTCATCAATATGGCCCCAAAGAAAAAATTCAAATTGAAAAGCCCACGTAGAATAATTTTTGCCTGTAAACTTGACACACACTGGTGCAGAGTCCATTGAAAATAAATAGAACCGGAGACAATGCAAAAAAAAGTATCCAAGAGAATAAAGAAACCGAAGAGAAGAACCTTAAACAGAGGTTGCCGAAAGACACCACTCCAAGAGAAACACGTGCAGGAAATGCCCAGAAATAGAATGCTGAAAAACAAACGCAAAGCTGGGCTGTCGGTTCTTGGTACACCAGAAACAAAAGGTGCCGAGAGGTGCTGCCTAGACGCAGAGGACGTCGACACGCTTAGAAAATGCCCAAAAAATGCCTAGAAACAAAATGCCAAAAAACACGAAGCAGGGGCGTCGGTTCTTGATACACCAGTAACAGAAGATGCCGAGATGTGCTGCTGAGACTCAGAAGGCGCCGATACTCAGAAGACGTCAATACGAAATCGAAAGGAATATTCACGCCAACGACAGCGAAACAAAAAGGAAAAAAAATTCAACCAGCTTTGACAAATGGAAGATATTGTAATAGATCTTCTTGTTTATTTGTATTCAATGGTATTAGTGTAGTCTTGGATTTTATAGTGGATCTTTCATTTGATCTTAAAAATTGACATTATCATTTAATTTTTGATATCTGTAGACATATATCATGTCCTATAATTTTGAAGTTTGATGTGTCACTATGTTCATTTTAGTTTGAAGTGTACTTCATACTTCTTGATCTTTTATTGCTACCATCATAATTCAATGAGGATTAGTGGCCCTTCTGATTTCTAGATACAATTGGCTTACATGTAGGTTGATTTATATATGGGTAAATTATGTCAATCAGGTTTGACTATTTGGGTATTCATATAAAGATTACCTGTCCTGTTTGAACAATTATAAGATATATTAACTAGAGTTCTACGCAGAATGATGCAGAAAAGCTAATTGTTGTAGCAGAGCTGTTAGCAACTTAGCATAACGTTGTCTGTTACAACCTTTCAGATCGTTAATAATCCTCTGTAGTTAACAGAGATAGTTGCTTGTTCTTGGATATAGGGACCAAATCATGCCTCAGTTACTGCATGTGCTACTGGGGCACATTCTATTGGTGATGCAGTACGGATGATTCAGTTTGGGGATGCAGATGTTATGGTGGCTGGAGGCACAGAGTCCAGCATTGATGCTTTATCAATAGCAGGATTTTGCAGGTAATATTTGTACGAATTATAAGTGGTACCTTGTCTACTCTGTCTGCTGCCTTTTCTTTAATTCTTTTCTTCACTGCTACTTTTTTGTTTAATATTTGAGAAGAATTTTAGGTCTCGGGCTCTGACTACAAAATATAACTCAGCCCCAAAAGAAGCCTCCCGACCCTTCGATAGTGGCCGAGATGGGTTTGTGTAAGTATAAATATATTGTAAAGCTGTTTCTTTTGATTCATTTGTTTTATATATGTGTTTCTACTTTCATATTTTTGTATTGGACTTTTTTGTATGCCTTGTTTCTTATCATGATCTAAAGTAATGCTCTAACTCAGGATAGGTGAAGGTTCTGGCATCTTGATCTTGGAGGTTGGTTTTAAAAAAAAAATTGCCAAGTATCCTCTACCCCACTGTTTCTGTCCTATTTTATGTATAATCTTGAGCTTTATTGTTTGGTTTGCATGTTACCCTAATGGAAAGGAACTTGAGCATGCAAGAAGCCGGGGAGCAAAAATTTATGCAGAGGTTCGTGGCTATGGGATGTCAGGTAGTTTGTCACATGATATTTAAAAATTAATCCCTTGTATGTTTTTCATAAGTGTTGACTTTTGTTTGTAATGATATTGGTTAGGTGATGCATATCATATTACTCAACCACCTAATGATGGGAGAGGTGCCATTTTGGCCATGACAAGTGCTTTGAGACAGGTCTCCATTATTATCCTATAATGATTTTTACTTGTTATCCAGCATTCTATTTGTTTGTTGTTGAGCAGTCAACTTTTCATGGATACATGGGATATCTGGTGGCACTGCACGTCCAGAGGGTTCACCCTGTTATTCTCTTCCACTCTCTCACTCCCCCATGAATCTTTTATGTAATATACATACAAAAAACAGACATTCTTTTTTCCATTTTCATTGTCCCTTCAAGATAATTAAGTTCAGGCAATACTAGTTTATGCTATCTTACAGTAAAAATTTTCATATTCTTCTTGTCTGCATAAGATGGCATAACAATTGTTAGAAGTGATGTTTAAAAAGTAGATGTTTTGATGCTTTTGACATTTACTGTTGAGAGTATTTTTTTTTAGTGACTATTTATGATAGGCCACTGTAGTGTCGTTTCATCTATGTAGCCGACCCTACTTAGTGAGAAAAGACTTAGTTGTTGTCGTCGTCATTGTTTATTTAGCAGAAATAAGGTCATAATGACTAAGAGCTAAACTCTTCTTCTGCTAGTGTATTCCTATTACCGAGTTTATGGCTCAGCATAGTCTATAATTGATTATTATTTTCAGTAATCACTTTCTATTGAATTGCAGTCAGGTCTTCATTCTTCTGAAGTGGATTACATAAATGCGCATGCTACATCTACACCTCTGGGCAAGTGAAATGGACCTTTACATATTGCTGCAATTTGATTTTGAATACTTTTTTTGGAATACTTTTAATTGTGGATACTGGTGCTTATGTCATAAATTATCTGGCTCGAATCCATTATGCAGGTGATGCAATAGAAGCCAATGCTATGAAAACCATATTTGCTGGCCATGCAACCTCAGGCACCTTAGCCTTCTCCTCCACAAAGGTATATGAGATTGCAAGCAACATGACCAACAAGTTGTGTGCTTATCTTACGTGATTGACTAGGTAATCGGAGTGTTGACTATTTGTAGAGTTGTCATTTAGGGTTTGCTTGGCCTGGCCTTTACTGGGCTAAGGCTTTATAGGGTTGGGCTGGGCAAGCCCTTTTCATGAATGGGCCATCAAATCCTAGCCCAGCACTTTAATTATCCTTGTTCAAAATCCAAGCAACACTGTAAAATGATAATGATAGGCCCTAGGGTCCTGCCTGACTTGACCCAATCATCAGTTTTTTTAAGGCCTCTTTAAAATTGAACTACTATTTTACTACACTGGCCCCATAGTCTTAACAGACCTGTATGGGTCAGGTCTTTTCTCTTGTCTATTTCTAGGACAGGCTTTCTTATACATTTTTTTTGTGGGGGAGGGAGGGAGAGTTGCCAATTTGTAGTAGCATTTTGATATGTTAGAATGAATCTTAAGCAGTCATTTTTTTTCTTTAATATGCTGGATCATGACATTCTTTTCCTGTATCTAATTTCAGGGGGCTATTGGTCATCTGCTGGGTGCTGCTGGAGCTGTTGAAGCAATTTTTGCGGTTTTGGCTGTACAACATGTAAGGATTCTTGATAATGTTTTGCTTGTGCACTTAACCTAAGCCTGATCCTATATGCTTAATCAATGAAGGTGGTTCCTTTGATGTTTCATTGCAGGGAGTTGCTCCATTGACTCTTAATCTAACTAAGCCAGATCCTGTATTCAATGATGATTTCATGCCATTGGCTGCTTCAAAGAAGATGCCAATAAGAGTAGCTATGTCAAATTCTTTTGGGTTTGGAGGAACAAATGCATCGCTAATGTTTGCTTCTGTTGGAGACATCTGATAAGTTGGTTGCATCTCAATCCATTGGCTTTGTTCTACAGCAGCTGATTACATCAACATCGTAGATGCTGATGACAGACGGACTAATGAACTGAAGTTTACCTTGGCAGAACATATTCCCAACTCCCAAGCGTTTGTGCTTTCCATATTTCATTATAATGTTTCTATAGCTTTTGCTTCAAAATTTTTGAAGGAGATTAGTTAGTTCCTCCTCATTGGAACACAAAGGCACTGTTGACTCTTCATATGAAGATGGTGTATCTATTCATGGGTACTGAGGCTTGATGGAAAATGTTCAAAAGGTTAATATTCTGTGGAACAAAATTGCATGTCGTAATTGTCGCTGTAGGAAGCAGTGTTTATTTTGAATATTGTCACTGTATTAAGGTGAATATGATTTAACTCTTGATTAGGATACCATGGCGGATGAAAATTGTTTTTGTCAGGATTTTTGTTTGATGTAATCTACAGTGCTGAGTATCAAGGTTGCATTGCATTTTCTCGTCTTAAGGGGGGAATAGTTGCCTAAAGGAGAGGAAGTGACTATTGAATTCATTTGAATAAAATTATAAAATCAGGTGGATTTTATTGAAGCGGTAAAAACAATGATATTTGTACACCGTGTAAATATTTGCCACAAACAGGATCAAACCGAAGGGAATCTGGGACGAGTTCAAAAGTAATCAAATGTTTAACAATAAGACAATATATTCACGGTTCTTTATATCTTTGCAATTAAATGCTAGAATTTTTTCTAGACGGACAAAAATGAAGTATAATTGCTTAAATGTTTGGTCTCAAGTTCTTTAGCAAATTAGGGGAAACTTTTCAAAGAGTCTATTGTATAGTGTTAAGTTTCAATGTTGTAAAAATCACATTGGTTATTGAATCTATGAAGAAAACAGTTTATAATTGTTTGATTCAACTTATATATATATATATATATATATATATATATATATATATATATATATATATATATATATATATATATATATATATATATATATATATATATATATATGTATGTATACACACACACTGCATATCATTAGCAAGGATGTGTGGACAAGTATGAAATTACTGTTGTTTTTATAAAATCTATATTAAATTTTGAGTAAGAGTGAAGTTTTGGAATATTGATAGCACACAAATGATTTAACATGAGTTCGTAAAGGGGAGTTAAGGCCTATGTGTGAATGAAAGGGCAGTTTTTCTTTGTCACCCGTGCTCTCATGTTAGTCTTAAAATTGTAGGCTAGGTAATTTAGGATGAACAATTCATACTAAAGAATTAATATTTATTTTATTTAGCAATAGTAAGTTAATATTTATTTTTGTCATCCTTATGAAACCTTACAGTGATGGTATTAGAAAGGAAGAATTTTAATTTGAATATTTGTGCTTCGTTCTCTTTCCAGTCGATTTACTTCTTCATCTTCCTCATCCTCTTCAAATATGAAACTCAAATCTTCTTCAAATCAATCTTAAAAGAAGAAATCCAATTTGAAAACATAAATCGATCAATTGATAACTGGGAGATGTCAAAGATCCTAAATATAGAATTGAATCAAATTTTCAAATATAGTTTCTTCCACAAGTCTAATTATATGATCAAGACTTATGAAGAAATCATAACAATAGATCTCAAAGAAGATGAATTTCAACTCTTTTCGGTCAAATCTTTAAATAAACATAGCTCAAAATATAATTTTATGCACATAGGATGTGTGCAAGTAGCTACTAAACCCTTACATAACATTGGATCCCAAAGAAAATGAATTTCAACTCCTATCGGTCAAACATTTAAATAAACATAGCTCAAAATACAATTTTATGTCCATAGGATGTGTACAAGTAGCTACTAAACCCTTACACAAACTAGGATTAAACAATTCTATCCTTATGTGTGTTAGGAATGATAGGTATAACCAATTTGATGAGTCCATTTACGAAGTTGTAGAAACTAGCCTCTCTAGAGGACCAGTCTATTTCAATTGTTTTCCCAATTGGACTACATGTCTCAAAGAACAAAATCCTAAAAGAAATATCATTTTAAAGGTCAAATTACACGGATACGATATGATACTTAGAACAATTCTAGTAATCATCATCTATAGGGTCCAATACAAACTCTATAATTCTGACATTAGCAATGCCTTCTACCTTGTAAAGAAGTAGAGACTACTTGCTTTTTTACTGATATGACCAAAACAAATCTTTCAATACCACAAGTAATTCCTTGAGATTCCATAGAATACCCTGAAGAATGGAATTTACAAAAAGTAGCTGTACTTATAAAGGTATCGGCTCCCCCCATAAGTAGGATTGTCCAATACCCTTCTAGAAGAAGAGGACTATCCTTCCAAAGATCTAGACATAATCTAGATTTATCAAAAATTATAGAACCAGAATTTATAAAAGATGATGCTTCTGTAACTAGCTCTAAAACAACAAATCTACGTATTCGATTGACTAGGTATTCTAACTTTACAATAACTTCCGCAATTAAACTTAGAGGATTAGAAATTTTCTTTAGGATTCTAAAACCAGTATACACTCAAAGCCAAAAGGGAAAAGAAGTAGTTGAAGATGATGAATTTAAGACAAGTTTAATTGTGGATGTTCTCAAATCCTAAAGGAAGTTTCTACTATCATGGGTTTTTTTTTATAACAATAAGACAACAAATGTTAGTAGAAATATCTGTTATAACAAGACAAGATACTAAACAAATAGAAAAACATTTATTCAAACTTCATCAAATTTTCATAGACAAACAAATATACTTATTCTATCTTACGAAGTTAGAATTGATCAATAAATAGCTAGGATACGAAGAGAAAATGACTTATCTTAGGTAATCCAAGATACACCCCCTAGTAAAACAAGTTATAGCACAAATCAAGTTCAAACTCTAGAAAAATATTCTGAAATATCTTCAAAAGGATAAAACAAAATCAAATTAAGAATTATCAACATAAAAACAAATTGGAAAATAGCTATAAACTTTATTACCCTAGGCCAATTTTTCAGACTAAAGTCTCAAAGGAAGACCCACAAATAATCCAAAATTCTTACAATAGCAACATCTATAAATAGAATATAGATAGCCAAATAGAATACCAAATCATCAACACTCTTCAGCAAATGACAATGGTTAGCACAACCTATCAAACAATCCATGGATGTGATGACTTAACAATCGTCCATATCTTAGTTTTAGGTTTTATTTACCAACTCAAAAGACAATGGAATGACCATTTCATCGAAGATGAAAGACACCAAATTTACAATTCAGTTAAAACTAATAGGCAAGAATCTTCAATACTTGATGATGGTGGGAAAGCCATCCTTGATTCATTTAATACCTTAATTTTTATAATCACAAGACATTTTATAAGAGGCCCAAGCTTATGGAAAGACAAATCAATTGAATTACTTTCAAATTTTAAGTGTAGAACATTGTCTAACTTTAGATGGTATAATGATACTTTCTTTAGTCATATCTATGCTAGAGATGATAGTAATCAACCTTTTTAGAAGGAAAAATTTCTTGTAGGACTTCCCATAAGTTATCATTTTCTTGGTCTATTATATGTTCATTTTGGACTTCTTTTTAGCATCTTTTCGAAGATTTTCAAGAATTATTGCATGTATTTTTTGTTCTCCTCTTAATTGTTTTATTCCTTATTTAAATAGATTAACTTTAAATTGTAGGTCATGTAAGATAACAGGTTTAGCTTCTGAATTAAACCTTGCTAAAACATCTTTAATGCTATAATTGTTTGTTGCTATTTGTTTATATGATGTTTGTGGTTTGTCAAAAGTTTGTTTACATTTTGTGAGATAAATTTCTTTTTGTTCATTATTGGGAAGGGAATCAATAACTTCTAAAAGGACATATTGTTATTGTGTAAGAATATTTATCTCATTGTTATCTAATGATCTTTCTTCTGTTGAAGAAGATATATTATCATATTGCATTTGGTTATTTTCTTAATCAAAATTTACTGAAAACTCTTCAATAGAAAATTCTTTTTCTTCCTTTTCCCATAAATTACCAATTTCATTTATGGTTTCTTTATCAATATTGAGATTTTTTAGTTTTTTGTTTATTTTTATTTTTATCTTGCAATATTTTGCTATGTGACCTGGTTTGTTACATATGTAACATACGGGTCTGATATCTTAGTTGAGAGGAAGAACATACCTAGGTTTTCTTCTATGGAACTTCTTCCTATTTGGATATTGTTGATCTTTGTAAATTTGTTTGTTAGACTCTACCTACTTAGCTCTTCATCTATGTTTTGGCTTGTAGGATTTTGGGCATTTAAATCCAAAATGTTCACTAAAAGATCATAACTCTTTTCTATTAGTAGACCTTTCTTTAAAAAGATGTCTTTGAATTTTTTCATCTTGACATATTTTGAGAGCTGCCTTATTGACATAACTTACTAATTGTTCGCAAGTAAGTTGGTCATAAAGGATTTGGCCATCGTATTTATTTCTAATTTTTTCCTTAACTTTATCTCTAAAATATTTGAGAAATCTTGCAAGGAATTTGTTCTTCCAGAAAGGCTGATTTCTATCATTCCTAACATAGATATGATTGAAAAAAGTATCATTATACATCTAAAGTCAGATAATGTTCTACACTTAAAATTTGAAAGTCAGATGATTTGAATTTCCATAAGCTTGGATCTCCTATGAAATATTTTATAATTGTAAAAATTAAGGTATTAACTGAATCAGGGATGACTTTCCCATCTTCATCAAGTATTAAAGATCCTTGCAAATCAATTTTAATTGAATTTTGAATTTGGTATCTTTCATTTTTAGTGAGATGGTCATCTCACTATTCTTTGAGTTGGTCAATAAAATCTAAAACTAGGATATGGATGACTATTGAGTTAGCATATCCATGGATTGTTTGACAAGTTGTGCTAACCATTGTCATTTGCCGAAAGGTGTTGATGATTTGATATTCTGTTTGGCCATCTATATTCTATTTATAGATGTTGCTATTATAAGAATTTTGGATTATTTGTAGTCTTTCTTCAAGACATTGGTTTGGAAAGTTGGCTCTAGGGTAATAGAGTTTTGTAGCTATTTTCCAATTTGTTTTTATGTTCATAATTATTAATTTGACTTTGTTTTCTCCTTCTGAAGATATTTCAAAAGATTTTTCTAGGGTTTGAACTTGATTTGTGTTATAACTTGTTTTACTAGCGAGTGTATCCTAGATTACCTGGGATAAGTCATTTTCTCTACGTATCCTAACTATTTATTGATCAATCATATTAATCAGTTCTAACTTTGTAGGATAGAATAAGGTTTTTTGTTTGGCTATAGGAATTTGATGAAGTTTGAATAAGAGTTTTTCTATTTGTTTAGTATCTTGTTTTGTTAGAATATGTATTTCTACTAATATTTGTTATCCTATTGTTTGAAGGTATTTATTGGTGTAATTGTTTTTCTCTATTAAATATTTTATTTCCTTAGGAGAAATTGCTTTTGCTGTATCTTTATCCTTAAAAGGTGCAACAATTAATAGCTTTTGTGGATTTGTAGTTTCTATATGAAAAGACTTTTATGGAGATAACTTAGATTTTAAGTTTTCTCCTTTTGTGGTTATCCAATTTTATATAGTCCTATGGTTTACATTTACAAAACTATTAAAAGGGTATCCTAAATGTTTGGTATATAACTCAAACCACTCAAAGAAGAAAATATTTGTCTTAAATTCATTCATAAATTGGTAATATTTATCATGGATTTGTTGTATAGATTGACATTTGAAATTTTAAGAAAACCAAGTTCTTTGACAATTGAATTCTTCTAAATATAATTCTTTCCATAAATAATGTTTATCAATTTGAAATTATTTATTAAGCTTTTTGGGTCGTATTACATTAAATAGTTTCAGGATCATCAAATATTTGAGAAAAAGTTAAAGATTTGACAAACTCGGATCCATCATCTTCAATTACTACTTTTTCTTTTTGCATTTGAGATTATACTGGTTTTAGAATCTTAGAGAAAGTTTCTAATCCTCTAAGGTTAACTTTGGATGTTCTTGTAAAGCTAGAATGCCTAGCCGATTGAATACTTGGATTTGTTATTTTAAAGCTGATTACAAAAGTATTATCTTTTATAAATTTTGATTCTGTAATTTTTGGTAGATCTAGGCTATGTCTAGTTCTTTGGAAGGATAGTATTCATCTTCCAGAAGAGTATTGGACAATCTTACTTATAGGTAGAATCGATACCTCTATAAGTATAGTTACATTTTGTAAATTCTATTCTTTAAGGTATTCTATGGAATCCCAATGAATTACTCGTGATATTGAAAGATTTGTTTTGGTCATATCAGTAAGAAAAAAAGTAATCTATAATTTTTTGCAAGGTATGAATGAGGGTATTGCTAATGAAAAAATGATGGAGTTTATATTGGACCCTATAGATGATGATTGCTGAAATTGTTCCAGGTATCATATCATATCCGTGTAATTTGACCTTTAAAATGATATTTCTTTCAGGATTTTGTTCTTTGAGATATGTAGTCCAATTGGGAAAACAATTGAAATAGATTGATTCTCTAGTAAGGCTGGTTTCTACAGCTCCATAAATAGACTCATCAAATTGATTATACCTTCCATTCCTAACACACATAAGGATATAATTGTTTAATCCTAGTTTATGTAAGGGTTTAGTAGTTACTTGCACACATCCTATGTGCATAAAATTGTATTTTGAGCTATGTTTATTTAAGGATTTGACTGAAAGGAGTTGAAATTCATCTTTTTTGGGATCTAATGTTATGATTTCTTCATAAGTCTTGATCACATAATCAGACTTGTGGAAGAAACCATATTTGGAAATTTGATACAATTCTATATCTAGGATCTTTGGCATCTCCCAATTATCAATTAATCGATTCATGTCTTTAAAGTAGATTTCTTCTTTGAAGATTGATTTGAAGAAGATTTGAGTTTCATATTTGAAGATGATAAGGAAGATGAAGAAGAAGTAAAGTGACTAAAAAGAGAACGAAGCATAAATATTTAAATTAAAATTCTTCCTTTCTAATACCATTACTGTAAAGTTTCTTAAGGGTGATAAGAATAAATATTAACTTACTATTGCTAAATGAAATAAATATTAATTCTTCATTATTAATTTTTCATCATGGATTACTTAGCCTACCATGTTAAGACTAATACAAGAGCACAGGTGATAAGGGAAAACCGCCCTTTCATCCACACACAAGTCTTAACTCCCTTTTACAAATTCATGTTAAATCATTTACGTGCTATCAATATTCCAAAACTTCATTCATACTTAAAATTTAACATAGATTTTATAAAAAAAACAGTAATTTTACATTTATTCACGCATCTTTACTTTCCCTTAGGCTCTAATACCAGAAGCGGGGAGAGAACCTTTAGAGAGGATTTAAGGAAAGGGGAAGAGAAGGAACGTAGTCAGAACTATTGAAATAAGATAATGCTAATGATATGCAAAAAAAATATAATTGTAATATATATATATATATATATATACACACCAAGGGGCAGGGGGAGACCTCGAGGGATTAACGGTGAAAGGGGAGAGAAGTAAGGTGTAGACAAATCTACACTATGATGCAGAGAATTAAAACACGCAATGATAATGATAAAACATGTAAAAGAAAATATAAAATTGGATTATATAAGAAATATTATAGGAGGAGGTCGATACTTTTCACTGTAAACTCTATAAGATATATAGGAGGCAAAATGAGCAAATTATATTTGGATACCCTTCTGATACATTTGGGATGTTCTTATAAACAAGGGGAGAGACCCTACAAACACTATAGGACTAACCTTAATAATTACATCCGTTAAATATTTCGTTAAAGGCTACAGTAAGATACCCTCACAGTAACCGTATATGAAACTTTGCACTTTTTTAGACTGCTTTCAGCTTGTCTATTTGTGAAGTTGACCAACAGCCTTTTCCAACTTTTGACTTTAGCAAAAGTTAAAGCATCTGGTGTGACCTCAAATTCCATCTGCTTACTATCAGCAATTTGGATGGTTGATCTACTGCTGACAAATTTGGATGGCTGGATCTACTCTTCTCCAGGGTTAATGCCATAACAGTCATCTTCATTTGACTGGGCGAGATTTGAGAAGCTTGACTTTCGGTCATCTTCTTCATCTCTGGCTGCATAAACGGAGTGCTTCCTTCAGTTAGATGGCATACTTCTCCTTTTCTTAAATGCTTGCCTATTTTGCTAAAATTTGGGATTTATTCTAGAGCCATTGGTTCTGTCAAGCTTTTTCATTTTTATGGAAGTGAGGATGATTCTGAAATCACTTCTTTATTTGATCTTTATGGGCTTTTTCTGATTTGTTATAGGTTGCACACCATTTGACTTTTTCTTGCTGCTGCAAGATCGAGAGCTTAGAATAAGAGTTTTCTTTGAAATACTGATACTTCTAAGAATAAACCCATGGCAATCCAATTTTTGAAAAGAATTGTAAAAGCATAGGGTAATCTCCATAATTCACATTATCAAAACATTAATTGAAGATATCCCATTATTCTTTATTATTTGCTAGAAGAATGTCTAGAATTGGTCCGAACACTTCCCACCACATGAAAAATCATTGTGAAAATTTGTACTTAACTTTTTCCAGGAAAAAGATTAGCCAAGAATGTTGCAATTTTTTATTTTGAATATAAGGGGTATAATACTAGGCTTTCTGATAATTTCAATAAGTATATCCCTTTGAAAAATAAGTTTTTGAAAACTTCTTAATTTGGCTGGGATTTTTTTTTCCCAATTTGAAATCGTCAAAATTTTCAAAGTTGAATGAGTAAAAATATTTGAATCCTCTGGATCTCGATAGTATTTGATTTCTACTATTCTCGAGTTAACTAATATTAACTCATAGAACTTTTGATCTTTGGCTAAGGATAGCGGTAAAAAATGCCATCCTTTGGAAAAGATTTGGAGGGAAACCTTATTTGGGTTTTCTACGTAGAATTCAGTTTCCATTTGAACAATATTTTGACAATCTGGTTTTTTAGAGTATTTGGTTATATATTTGGTTGGGTTAAAGTCAGTCGTAATGATTGATTTTGATTTAGTCCGAATGACTTGTTTAGAAACTTGAGTTTCTGTTTTGAGTTTGACTGTAAGGATTTTTTGTTTAGCCTTAAGGGCTGTATTTGAACAAGAGGCTCCCATTTTGGTAACCTATTTCTTTGATTCTTTGATTGCTTGAAGCAATCTTTGTTGATTGAGGAGATATTCGACTATATTATCATCTTCCTCAGCTATATCTGCGTATGATATGCCAATTAAGGATAGAGGTTTTTGGTCTACCATACCCATAAGTGTCTATATAGGAATTGGACAGGGTTAATCTTCTGCTATCTGTTTTTGGATAGTTTTGGAGGAAGAAGATACAACTTGTTTCCCTTGGATTTAAAAGATTCACTTTCAGACTGGGTGTCTAGGGGTTTTCTCTCTTTTCTAAGTGGCATTTCCTTATAAAAATTCTTTAGTCAAAAAATCAGGAATACTATTTAAAATACCATTTATATGCTCAATTTCAAAATCGAAAAGGCTTAAAATGGGTTGCCATCTAGCTAAAATTTGTTTTGATGCAATATTTTTAACATCATTTTCTAAAACATTTTTTTGTAGATTTGCAATCAACTTGAATAAGAAATTTTTGATTGAGAAGATCACTTTGAAACTTGTTTATGCATAAAACATTTGATAAAATTTCTTTTTTGATAGTGGAATACTTTTCTTGTGTAGTATTCCAATATTTTGATGCAAATGCAATGATATGCACTTTGCCATTTTTTCTTTGTTTAAGAATTCCTTTATATCCTAGATTAGAGGCATCAGTTTTAACTATCTTGAAAGTTGATGGATCCGAAAGATATAAACATGGAAGATTTTTGACCTGAGACTTAAGCTAACGAACAATTTCAATGTGTTCTTGAGACCAAGGTGGATGATTTATTTTAAGACAATCGTGGAGCGGTTTAAGAATATTTAAAAATTTTGGAATAAAATCAGCAACATAATTAAGGCATCCTAAGAACCTTTGTAACTGATTTTTATCAATGATTTGATTCAAAAATTTATCCTAAAACGAATGGCTCTTTTTGTACGGGTTATAATCCCTTGATGGACATAATGTCCTAAGAACCTTATCCTTGTTTGGAAAATAGAAATCTTCGGTGCAGAAACCACGAAACCATTTTTCTTTGTAACATTTGATTAGTCAATTTTATACTGAAAAATTAAATATTTTTATCCTATATTTTTACCTTAATTAAGCATTTATCTCCCTTATTTGTCTTTAGTTTTGTTTATTTTTTATATATTGAGAGAAGAATAAAAAATGAACTCAATTGAATGAATCAAAACTAAACTGTGGTTCTTTAGAAATGATGTCTATAAATCAAACAGAAAAAATAAATTCATTAAGGATGGTTGAATAAGAAACATTAATTTTTTGACTCCTGAGACACATCCGAATGGATATCTGAATTAATTCAATCTTGATTTGTGACCATATTTCTAAAAGAATTGAAACATAAAGATTCAAGACAAAACACCTAATGTTAAAAATTTGTTTACTGCTTGCTTTTTAACTTGATCTTACTGCAATATTTTGGCTGTATCTTAGAAAATACATATGTATTATATACGAAATTTGGTAGATGAATATCTGACATAATTTTATACAATTTTTATGTTTATGTGATCAACAAATTCAAACATTCAAAAGGCCAAAATTAGGTTAAAAGAGAACATGTTTATTGTTGCAGTCCAGATCAACCTTAATATAGTTGTTATGCCATATTTCAGAATTTACATATTCAATGAATACAAAATTTGGCACGTGAGTAGAAGATACAATTTTCTACAACTTTTATGTTCAAGTTGTGAGAAAATTTGAATATTAAAAAGGCCAAAATTGGGATCGAAAAGATTACATTTTCTATTTCAATCTAGCCTAACCTTGCTCTAGTGTTTTGACCATAAATCACAAAATATGTGGCCAATTTTTCTCCACCTTATATTGATGGAAAGATAATGCAAATATCTACAACTGTTATGTTGATGAGATCATCATATTGAGTAGATAGCCAAGAGATATCTAATGATGACTTTTAAGGCACATAATGCAACACAACTTGTCAACTTTAGTGCAATTTGCAACCCATCATCTTTGTCACCTACTCCCCTTATTTTGTATATAAATAGAGACATTTTGTGAGCTAGAGAGGGAGGAGAAAGGGTGAAGAGTGAGTTTGAAAAAGTTTTGTTGGAGTTCTAAGTGTTTGTAATATTTTTCTCTCTTTAGACATTTTGTATCTTTACTTTCTTTCACAAATTTTATCATGCTTCTTCATATTTCATTTTACTTTCTTACCTTGATTATAGAGAACTAGTTTTCTAATGTTAAGGTTAAAGGGTGAAACTCTTGGTATGAAAATAATAATTTATCTAACTCATAATTTCAATGTTTATATTTGATGTTGTATTTGTCTTCTTATTTATTTTTGTTATTTTCTTTCTTAGAGAATAACTTTGTTGCCCCTCTGTTATTTATTTTCTTGTTATTTACTTTCCTAAAAGATGGCTTTATTGCCCCTCTATTATTTATTTTTATATTATTTACTTTCTTAGATGATGATTTTGTTGCCGATCTATTATTTATTTTTTTATTATTTACTCTCTTAGAGGATGGTTTTATTGCCCCTCTGTTATTTATTTTATACACCTCTGTTATTTATTTTCTTGTTATTTACTTTCTTAGAGGATGGTTTTGTTGCCCATCTGTTATTTATTTTCATGTTATTTTATTTTCTTAGAGGATGGTTTTGTTGCCCCTCTATTATTTTTTTTTGTTATTTTATTTCTTAATGACTGATTTTACCGCCTACTTTATATTATTATTATTTACTCTATCACCTTTCTGTTGTTATGTTTTTCTTCCTTTTACATCTTTCATTTTTAATTTTATAAAGTGCAAATCTTGATACATTGTAAACAATTTTTGGCACAATAAATACTTGAATCATTCTTGATTTATTGTAGATAATATAATGATTGGCACGGTGTATACTTGAATCTATTTTATAAAATTTATTTATTATTAGTAATACAATAAAAAAAAAGCAAATACACTTTATATGTAAATGAAAGCGCGTTTAATATAACATATCTTTCAAATGGAACCTCATTTATGTGAGGATTCTATTTGAATAATAAAAAAGTTAAAATTTATTTTTATTTGATGTACCAAAGGTGGATCCCTTAACCTTAGTATGTTTCTTTACTTTGAATACATTCCTATTTAATTTCAGTATTTTAGTTCTTTGCATACTATATTTAGTACTCTTCTCACAAAATAAACATTATGGTAACTAGGTTATAAATATTTATTTTGGATCTGAATTAGATTTTTTTCTCAATTGACAATCCTCGTGGGATTGACTTTGCATACTACTAAATTTATATTCCAATAGATTTGTACGCTTGTGAGTTTTAATTAAAAAAACAACAACATTCAAAAATATATTCATATGTTTAAAGTGTTGATCAACGTTGTTAAAGAAAACTAAGACATCGTTGATGTAGACAAGTATGAATCCTATATACGGGTTGTATATATAGTTCATAATTATTTAAAATTCTGAAGGTGCATTCTTCAGACCAAAAGGCATTACATTCCATTCGTATTGTTCAAATGGAACTATAAACGCAGTTTTATGCCTGTCTTCAGGCTTAATTTCGATTTAATAGAAACTAGATTTCATATCAAATTTTGAGAAGATTTTTGTTGAATGTAATCTATTCAACAAATCTTTTTTATTTGGAATTTGATATCTAATCCATTTAAGGGCCTTATTTAAAGGTTTGTAATTGATTATTAACCTAGGTGTTCCTTGTTCTATTTCTTCTTTTTTATTAACATAAAAAGCAGCAAATAACCAAGGAGATCGACTAGGTCTAATGATTTTCTTGTCCAAAAGATCGTTGGTCTCTTTTGGACAGTGTTCCAAGTGTTTTTGGTTCATTTGGATAGGTCTAGCCTTTGTTGGAATTTCTTTTTCTGAAAAGTCTTTTTCATATGGTAAATCTACCATATGTTGCTTCCTATTCCAAAAAGCATTTGGGAATTCAGCACATATTTGACTTTTTTATTTTTAATTCTAAAGACTTAATTATGTCTCGAGTTTCTATGGATTTTATTTGTTGTTCTATCTTTCTAAAATTTATCTCTTTAGAAAGATAGTTTATTTAATTTTGTTTACACTTAACCAAATTTAAATCTTTTAAAACTGGCTTCCGTGTAAATTCAAAAATTATTTTTTGTCCTAAGCACTCTGTTATTATCCCTTCACTGCTAACCGTAAATGGTAACAGTTGTTGGATAAAGGGTGAACCTCGGATTATTTTGCTAGTCATGTCTTTAACTAGCAAAAATGTTGTTTTTATTTTGAGATTTTGGTTTTCAATTACTATATTTGTAAGCTTATAATTAATTTTAAACTTAGAAATCTACCATATGTTGCTTCCTATTACAGAAAGCATTTGAGAATTCAGCACACATTTTATTTTTTTATTTTTAATTCTAAAGACTTAATTATGTCTCGAGTTTCTGTGGATTTTATTTGTTGTTCTATCTTTTTAAAATTTATTTCTTTAGAAAGATAGTTTATTTGATTTTGTTTACACTTAACCAAATTTAAATCTTTTAAAATTGGCTTCCGTGTAAATTTAAAAATTATTTTTTGTCCTAAGCATTCTGTTATTATCCCTTCATTGCTAACCATAAATGGTAACAATTGTTGGATAAAGGGTGAACCTTGGATTATTTTGCTAGTCATGTCTTTAACTAGCAAAAATGTTGTTTTTATTTTGAGATTTTGGTTTTCAATTACTATATTTGTAAGCTTATAATTAATTTTAAACTTAGAAATCTACCATATGTTGCTTCCTATTCCAGAAAACATTTGGAAATTCAGCACATATTTGATTTTTTTTATTTTTAATTCTAAAGACTTAATTATGTCCCGAGTTTCTGTGGATTTTATTTGTTGTTCTATCTTTCTAAAATTTATCTCTTTAGAAAGATAGTTTATTTAATTTTGTTACACTTAGCCAAATTTAAATCTTTTAAAACTGGCTTCCGCGTAAATTTAAAAATTATTTTTTGTCCTAAGCATTCTGTTATTATCCCTTCACTGCTAACCGTAAATGGTAACAGTTGTTGGATAAAGGGTGAAGCTCGGATTATTTTGTTAGTCATGTCTTTAACTAACAAAAATGTTGTTTTTATTTTGAGATTTTGGTTTTCAATTACTATATTTGTAAGCTTATAATTAATTTTAAACTTAGAACTATTTGTAGATCTTAAACCTTCTTTTGTTTTCTCAGGGATTAATCTTTCTTAGATACAGTTGAGATCAGTGCCTGTATCAAATAGAGCTGTTGCCTTACTTGTATATTCATTTTTATTATGATTTTGATTGGAATGTAAAACTTTTGAACACACAATCATGAAATTGCTGCCAAGAAGTTTTCATTCTCACTTTGAGGTTCTTCAATCGGCTCATTTTAGATTTCTTTGTAAACATCTTCTTGAAGATTTGAGAGGATTATAGAATGTATTTTATGTTCCTATTTTAATTGTCTTACCTCTGTTTTGAGCATATTTATTTCATATTGTAAATCCTGTAAAGTAATAGGTTTAACTTCTGTATTAAATCTTGCTAAAAATTCATTAAGATTATATTTGCTTACTAGCCTTTACCTGTAAGATGTTTAAGGTTTATCAAACATTTGTTTGAATTTGGTGAGATAATTCTCCTTTTGTTCACTATTGAGAAGAGTCCCAATAATTTCTAAAAGAAGATCTTATTCTCGAGTGAGAACATTTATCTCATGTTCTTCTGATGATTTTTCTTTTTTTTCAAAAGGAATATCATCATACTATATTTGATTATTTTTTTGATCAGAATTTGTTGAAAATTCTTCAAAAAGGAATTCTTCTTCTGAAGATTCATTTTCAAACAGATTACTGATCTTATTTACAGTTTCTTCGTCAAGATTAAGGTTTCTTAATTTTTTTTTATTGTTTTCTCTTAATCTTGTAGTATTTTGATATATGGCCTAGTTTACCACATACGTAGCAAATTGGTCTTTTATCTTGATTTGGAGATGGCGTATACCTAGGTTTTTCCCTATGGTGTTTATTTTTCCTTTCCTCTTGTTTGACAGACTCAACTGGTTTAAGCTTACGTCTATGTTTTGGTTTAAATGTTTTAGGGCATTTAAATCCAAATTTTTTTACAGAAAGAACCTAATTCTTTTCTATTAATTGATCTTTCCTTAGAAAATTATCTTCGAATTTTCTCATCTTGACATATTTTTAAGGTAGCCTTATTAACACAACTTACTAACTGTCCGTAAGTAAGTTGTTCATAAAGTATTTGACTATCGTATTTATTACAAATTTTTTCCCTAACCTTATCTCCAAAAGATCTAGGAAGTCCCGCAAGGAAGTTCTCATTCTAGAAAAGTTGGTTACTATTATTCCTAGTATAGATACGACTAAAGAAAGTATTTTTATACCATCTAAAGTTAGACAGTATTTTACATTTAAGGTTTGACAGTAATTCTGTAGATTTGTCTCTCCATAGGTTTGGATCTCTTATGAAGTATTTTGTAATTATGAAGACTAAGATATTTACCGCATCAGAGATGGGTTCCGTATCTTCATCTAGGATAAAAGACCCCTCAAAATTTGTTTAGAGAGTTGTAAATTTAACATCTCTCTTATTCGGTGAGGTGATCATCCCACCATCCTTTGAGTTAACCAGTAAAGCCTAAGACAAGAATGTGGACAACTGTTGAGTCATCACATCCATGTGTAGTCTGGTAGGTTGTACTGACCATTGTCATTTGTTGTAGAGTATTCAAGATTTGATACTTTGTTTGACCATCTATATTTCATTCATAGATGTTATTTTCATTGTAAGTATTTTGAGTTATTTGTGGTCTTTCTTTAAGACATTGATATGGAAAACTAGGTTTAAGGTAGTAAAGTTTTGTTAGTGTCTTCTAGTTAGTTTTGATGTTCATTATTCCTAGTTTTACCTTGTCATCTATGAAGATGTTAGAAGCTTTTTCTAGGGTTTAAACTTGTTTTGTGCTAGAACTAGTTCAGCTAGGAGGTGTATCTTGGACTACCTGGGATAACTCCTTTTCCTTACGGATTTTAGCTAATTCTAACTCTATCCTAGCAATTAGTTCTAGTTTAGCCGGATAGATAAGATTCTTTTGTTTTTCATCAAGGATCTGATGAGGTTTGAACAAGGGTTTTTCTATCTGTTTAACCTCTTATTTTATTTGGACAGGTGTTTCAATTATCATCTGTTGACCTATCGTTTGAAGATATTGATTTGTGTAATTATTTTGTTCCATTAAAGATTTTATATCTTTAGAGAAAATTGATTTTGCTGTATCCTTATCCTTAAAGGGTGCAACTATTATATACTTTTGAGATCTAAAGTTTTGATCCTAAAATATTTTTAAGGAGGTAACTCAGATTTGTAAGTTTCTCCTTTAGTTGTTTTCCAATCTATCATAGTTTTGTTATTAACACTAACAAAACTACTAAATGGATTTTCTATTCTTTTAGCCTTAGCATAACCTTCAAACCAATCAAAGAAAAGAATATTTGTTTTAAAATCAGAGATAAATTTATAAAATTTATCCTGAATTAGTTTTCTAAATTTGCCTTGGAATTTATTAAAAAAATAAGTCATTTGAGGAGTGAATTCATCATAAAAGAATTCCTTCCTAATAGACTCTTTGTATTTTAAAATCATTTTTAATTTCTTTTGGGTTGTAATCCATTAAACAATTTCAATATCATCCACCATTTGAGAAAGTGTTGGAAACATAACAGTGTCATCGTCCTCAACCTGTTCTTTTCCAGTTTGAGTGTATATTGGTTTTAATATTTTAGAGAATGTTTCTAAACCTCTAAGGTTAATTGTTGATGTTTCATTAAAACTAGATTTCTTAATTGTCTTGAAACTTTGGTTTGCAGTCCTAAGGCTAGCTATGGATTCTTCATCCTTAATAGATTTGGGTTCTGTTACCCTAAGTATTTGTAGACTTTATCTAGGTCTTTGGAAAGAAAGTCCTTCTTTACCAAAAGAGTATTGGACAATTTTACTTATGGGTTGGGCTAGTGCTTCTATTAGCATACCTACATTTTCTAATTTCCATTCCTTAGGGTATTCTATTTATTGCCAAGATATTTCTTGAGGGATACACAATTGGGCTTTTGTCATATCTGTAAGGAAACACATAGTCTGTCTTTCCTCACAAGGTATGAGTGCATTAATGTTGTAAGAGTTATGCAATTGGTACTGGATTATATAGATAATGACAATTGAAATCGTTTTCAAATATCATACTATATCCATGTAATTTGACTTTGAGAAGGATTGCCTTATTTGGCTTTGGTTCCTTTAGACATACAGTACAATTAGGAAAACATTGGAACTATACTAGTCCTTTTGACAGGCTGGTTTGGATAGAACTGAAAATTGATTCATGTAATTTGTTGTATCTACCATTCCTAACACACTTGCAGATAGAATTATCTAATCCTAACTTGTGCAAAAGTTTGGCAGCTACTTGTACACATCCTATGTGTATGAAGTTGTATTTTTCACTATGTTTTTTAAGTGATTTGGCCGAAAGAAGTTGAAATTCATCTTCTTTAGAGTCAATAGTTAAGATTTCTTCAGAAATTCTGATTATGTAATCAAACTTGTTAAAGAAGAAACCAGATTTGGATTCCTTATATAACTGGGTATCAAGAATCTTGGGAATTTCCCAATCATCAATTGATTTATTTATGTCTTCAAAGCTTATTTCATCTTTGAAGATGGACTAGGAAGAAGCTTTAAGCTTCAGATTTAAAGAAGAAAAAGGTGATGATGATGATGAAGAAAATCGAGAAGAAAGAGTTCGAAGCATTTAACATAATGTTTTAATTCTCCCTTCATTGTATCTTTACCATATTGGTTCCATAAGGGTAATAGGATAACTATGAACTTAATATTGCCGAATGAACTATATACTAAATTTTCAGAATAAACCACTTATTTTGGTTTGTCTAAACAACTAACCTCATATAACTATATGACTATCGGGTGACAAGGGAAAACAACGCCCTTTCTCCTTTCAACGGGCTTAAAACTCCCCTTTACATCATCATATTTAGATCATAATAGTGCTAGCAATATTCCTAAACTTCATTCATTCTCAAACATTAACATGGAGTTCATATGAGCAACAGTAAATGAACAATCATTCATATATCCTTACTTCGCCTCAAGCTCTGATACTAAGGGAAAGCAAGTTGTATCTTCTTCCTCCAAAACTCCCCAAAAACAGACAGTGGAAGATTACACCTGTCCAATTCCTTTCCAGACACTTTTAGGTCTGGTAGATCAAAAATCTCTGTCCTTAACTAACAAATCATGGGCAGATATAGTTGAAGAAGATGATAATATGGTCGAATCTCTTCAGTCAACAAAAATTATTTCAAGCAATTAAAGAATCAAAGAAACATATTACCAAAATGGGAGCCTCTTCTTTAAATACGACCCTTAAGGCTGAACAAAAGACCCTTACGGTCAAACCTAAAATAGAAACTCAAGTTTCTAAATTAGTCATTCGGACTGAATCAAAGATAGTTATTAAGATTGACTTTAACCCAACCAAATCTATAACCAAATACTTTAAAAAACCAAATTGTCAAAATATTGTTCAAATGGAAAGTGAATTCTACGTGGAAAACCAAAATAAGGTTTCCCTCCAAATCTTTCCCAAAAGATGTCATTTTGTACCGCTGTCTTTAGCCAAAGATCAAAAGTTCTATGAGTTAATATTAGTTGACTCAAGATTGGTAGAAATCAAACACTATTGAGATCCAGAGGATTCAAATATTTTTACTCATTCAACTTTAAAAATTTTGAAAATTTTGATGATTTCAAATTGGGAATAAAATCCTAGCCAAATTAAAAAGTTTTCAAAAACTTATTTTCCAGAGAGATATACTTATTGGGATTATTAGACAGCCTAATATTATACCCTTTATATTCAAAATAAAAAATTCCAACTTTCTTGGCTAATATTTTTCCTGGAAAAAGCCAAGTACAAATTTCCACAATGATTTTTCATGTGGTGAGAGGTGTTTGGACCAGTTCCAAACATTCTTCCAGCAAATGTTAAAGAAGGATAAGATATCTTCAATTCATGTTTTGATAATGTGAATTATGTGGATTACTCTATGCTTCTACAATTCATTTCAAAAATTGGATTGCCATGAGTTTATTCTTACGAGTATCAGTAATCCAAAGAAAACATTCATTCCAAGCTCCCAGTCTTGCAGCAGCAGGGAAAAGTCAAATAGTGGGCAACCTACAACAAAGCGAAAAAAGCCCATAAAGATCAAATAGAGAAGTGGTTTTAGAAGCATTCTCACTTTCACAAAAATGGAAAAGATGGATAAAACTAGTAGCTCCAGAGTAAATCCCAAATTTTAAAAAAATTGACAGGCATCTCAGAAAAGGATAAGTATGTCAATTAGCTGAAGGAAGCTCTCTGTTTATTTACAGTCGGAGATGAAGAAGATGACCGAAAGTCAAACTCCTCCTTAAATCTCGCCTAGTCAAATAAAGATGATTGTTATGACATTGACCTTAGAGAAAAGTAGATCCAGCCATCCAAATTTGTCAACAACAGATCGACCATCCAAATTACTGATAACAGGCAGATGGAATCTAAGGTCACACCAAATGCTTTAGCTTTTGCTAAAGTTAAAATTTGGAAAAGACCGTTGGCCAGCTCCACAAAGAGATAAGCCAAAAATAGTATGAAAAAAATACAAAGTTTCACATACGATTACTGTTAGGGTATCTTACCGTAACTTTTGGTGAAATATTTAACGGATGTAATTATTAAGGTTAGTCCTAGGACTCGTTTGGTTGGTGGAAAGAGAGGGAATGAAAATTGAGAATGGAATGGAATGCTGTAATTAAAATTACGTTTGGTACGACATAGAATAGAATGGAATCGTCGTTACTTTCCTATATTTGGTATGTCATAAATAATACAGAAATAGAATGGAAATTTGATAAAAAGACAAAAATATCCTTAAAGAATAAAATTATTAAAATAATATTATTTTAATCTTAAAATGATACAAATAAAAAAATTATTAATATAAAATTTTTATTAAAAATATTAAAAATATTATTTATTTTATTTTATTTTAATCTTACTTTTTTATTTTAGAAGGGTATTTTAGACTTTTTTAATCTCATTCCATTCCATTCTCTCCTTTTCCATCCATTTTCAAAGGTAGTGTGCATTCCATCATTCAAGGTAATGTGCATTCCATAGAGACAGCATTCCACCAACCAAACACCATATTTGATGGAATGGGAATGCTGATTCCCATTCCATCACTTTAAATCTAGCAACCAAACGGGACCCTATAGTGTTTGTTGAGTCTCTCCCCTTACTTATTAGAGCATCTCAAATGTATCAGAAGGGCATCCAAATATAATTTGCTCATTTTGCCTCCCATATATCTTAGAGAGAGATGTACCGACCTCTTCTTATAAACTTTCTTATATAATCCAATTTTATATTTCCCTTTACATATTTTATCATTATCATTGCATGTTTTAATTCTTTGCATCATAATGTCAATCCATTTACGCCTTATTTCTCTTCCCTTCCACCGTTGATCCTCTCTCTCTGGCCCTTGAATGGAGAGCTTCCTTTAGCTAGTTGACATATTTCTCCTTTTTCAAGATGTCAGTCAATTTTGCTAAAATTTGAAATTTACTCTAGAGCCACTAATTCTGTTCAATTTTTTCATTTTTGTGGAAGTGAAAATACTTCTGAAATCACTTCTCTATTTGATCTTTAAGAGCTCTTTCCGCTTTGTTATTGGTTGCCCACCATTTGACTTTTCTCTACCGCTACAAGATCGGGAGCTTGGAATGAAAGCTTTTTTTTTATATATAGAATATTGATACTCTCAAAAATAAACCCATAGCAATTCAATTTTTGAAAAAAAATTGTAAAAGGATAGAGTAATCCCATAATTTACATTATCAAATATATATAATTAAATAGTAGATACTAATATTAAGCATCATTAAATAAGTTATTTACACAAACAAGTTCAAATGATAACATTTTTATGAAAGTAAAAAATTTAATAAAATTAGTATTTTTGTAAGAAATACGCACACTCAGTGCTTTAATAGCATAGTAAGCTCTCCAAACACTGCAAATGAATTTTTTCCTTGATAAACATTGCAAAGAAAGCTGGGCACAATTAATGAGTCTTTAACCCCAAGTAGGTTCAATTCTTATATTTGAGCCTTACTTATAACATTGGGTGACAGTAGACATACCCCATGAATAGTAACATGAAACGTAGGTCTTAATCCAACATTATACCCCATTTCCCTTCTTTAGCTCTGCACTGACAATAAATTACACGAAGGGAATAACATCCGTAATGCTATAATATTACATAAGGAAAAAAAAATTACAAGGAACAGCAAAAAATGGTTACACCTCCATGGCCTACAAGAAACTATGACAGAAAATACTATTGATAACAGCCCTCTTCCAGTCCTGATCAATATATTTAATGATAGTTAAAGACTAAATTGACTTCCAACACTTAGGAGTACATTGATTTAAATCCTTCTGTAAGAGGAACCACTTTGGCAGACAGCTTGGATTGTAATTTTGATGCAGCTTGACGAATGTCCTGAAAATGACAAAATGTAAACCTAATTTATACATCGAATTTTTAGAAGGAACTAAAGTTTTTAGCATCAATATAGATGTGATGCAAAACCCAGATTAGCCTATCTTATTTAAGCTCTTCCTTTAGAAGGCCGAAATCAACCTGGAATCTATCTTGAGATATGATATGCCTTTATAAGGGGCAGATCAAGACAACTCAAAATCATGAAGTTCTGCGTCTTTATTGGTACCCAGGCAGATATATACTATAACCAGAGAAATATGAAAAGAAAACTACAAGATTACCTCTATACTATATCTTGAAGAAAAATGAGTCAACAGAACTGCTTTGTTGCGAATCCACTGAGCATTCTCAATGATCTGTATACTTAGCACAATTTTACTTCAAATCAGGAAGTTACTCTGTATTATATGCAGTAAAGTCGACATTTTGAGAACCAATGAATCACAAGAATTAAGTGCAGGGCGAATTTGTCTGAAAGTGCAAGGTTATTTATCTTGGGTATGGCATCAGAGCAGCGATATCATCAAGCAGGGATGCAATGTCATATGGCTAATTAGCTAATCAGTTATCCATAAATTTGGTTGAACTATTCTGAAATTATATTTATCTTTGAAAGGCTATTGATATTTATTATAATCAAAATTGAGCGACATGGCTACAAATGAAGCATGGAAATCTGACTCATACATGATAGTATCATAAAGAGAAAGGGCAGGCATGGGAGATGCAAAAGTTCATCTTCATGCATCTTATTTTGTCAATCTACCTATAAAGAAGATATAAAAGAATGTAGACTTCTCATCACCTCAAATAAATGTGTATGACCATGTTGCCGAGCATGATCAATGCTGAAAGAATCATCAAGGAAAGTTGCCTGTAAAATTAGCTTCAACAATAAAATCAACCAACCAAAAGAAATCTATATATAAGATCCTAGGAAAGAGATAAAATTTGAGATCAAAGGAAACTTCTAAGCGAAAAGCTGTAGCATTTTTGAAAGTTAAAGAGTTTAATTACAAGCAGGCCACCCAGAGTCTAAATACAGAATATCAACTTATGGCACTATATTAATTGCAGTACAAACTACATAATAAAGAAAGCATGCTTTTAGGATACAAAGAAAAGGAACAGCCAGTGGAAATTGCTTTCATTATACTATTTGTTAATAGCTTGTTACATGTTGATCTTAAAGGGTAACTAAGAAAAGGGAAAGGAAAAGGGGAAAAAAGGAGAAAAAAGAAAGTAAAAAGAGCTTCTTTAACTCCCATATATTAGATATGGTTACACGATGAAGAGATGATCACAAGAAAATTATCAATTTGAAAGTTTCGTTATCATTTAACATGTAGACTCACACTCCAATAACACTTCCAACATTTTGAATGTAGTACTGTAGTGTAGGTAAACCATGTGCATGTCTACTAATGACCATAGTTCATTGAGGAAAATGGAAGTCATTACCATCAAATGGAGAAGGGAACGAAAATCAAGATGAACAAAACTGGTTTTGATTGTAATGGAGATCTAAGTAAGTGAAGGGAACCTATATTTAAAAACAGGCTTGTAAGGGAGAAGAATCCCGCCCCTTAAGTACCACATGAGTTTTCATGTACTCCTCAATGTAGGACTCCATAGGTCCATCCTAGCACTGCCTCTGAAGAGCTAACATCTTTGATGACTGCACTCTATAGCACTCATGCTAGCTCACCACTATTTGGGACACTCATGTTGGTTGGGAGGATTCAAACAACGGGTTGCACCTTTCCCAAGACCTGCTACGTTGTATGCTCTGCAGGTAGCCTTTTTTAAGAAGGTCAGTCCAGATCTGATACCAAGAGATCTAAGTAAACGAGAGGAACCCACCTCTTAAAAACCGGCTTATAAAGGAGAAGAACCCTGCCCCTAAAGTACAACATGAATTTTCATGGACTCGCTGATGTGGGACTCCATTAGATTGCCATCTTATGATGCTTGCTTGGTAAGAGATAGAAAAAAGGGAATTGGAAAAAGGAAACAAGTTCACCTCCTTGCTTGTAATGATACTAACTGAAATTAAAATATGCTCTATACAAGCCACTAGGTATAGTCTAGTGCTGAGGGGTTTGAGTAGTATGCAGGAGGTCTAAATTTCAATCTTCCATGCTGCCATGTGCTCAAAAAATGTGCTCTATAAATGAAGCCATTTTATAACTATAAGTAACATTTGAAGATGATTATCAACAATAAATTAGTATATTATAATATTTACTAGAATCACAACAACAACAATTAAGCCTTTTCCCACTAGGTGAGGTCGACTATATGGATCAAACGGCGCCATAGTGGCCTATCATTGATGAGATCAATAGATAAATTATTAACTATTAAATCATGTTTAATAGTTTCACTTATTGTTTTCTTTGGCCTCCCTCTACCTCTAATTATTGGACTATTCTCCATCCGATCAACTCTTCTAATTAGGGCTTCTGCAGGTCTTCTCCACACATGGTCAAACCACCTTAAGCAAGATTCAACCATCTTCTCCACAATAGGTGCTATTTCAACTTTCTCTCTAATACACTCATTTCTAATCATATCTCTTCTATGTGTCCACACATCCAACGCAACATTCTCATCTCTGCAACGTTGAGTTTATCTTCATGTTGTCTTTTAACTGCCCAACATTCCATACCATACAATATAGCAGGTCTTATAGTCGTACGGTAGAATTTTTCTTTAACTTTGAGCGGCACTTTACCAGAATCACAATTTCATTTATTTACTTTGATTATCACATTATTTTTATTTAATTGTTGTGGAAAAACTTTATCTGTGGGGAAATAATTGTACTGTCCTTCTCATTCTCTATACTTCACTTTAATAAGAGAGGAAAGTATAGAAGGCATGAAATTATTTGTTTTAATTTTTTTTTAGTTGGGACTAAAGAAGAAAGGGCTTAGTTGTTTAATTCATATAGCCGACCCTACTTAATGGAAAAAAGGTTTAGTTATTGAGACTAAAGACAAGTCTTATTTAACAAGAAAGGAAAGAGCACAAAACAATAGGATAAGAAATTCTTCAATAACAACATATCGACAAAGAAAGAGTAGCAAATTTAGCATTTGCACAGATTAATAAAAATGGCCCTGGAACCTCTTTGAATATTTCTCAAAGTTGTGATGACATAGTTTTGACTCATTCTTTATAGAATTTTCCAATTTGGTATTTGAAAATATCAATGACTTAAGTTTTATACCCACATAGTAAAAAATGTATAGTTTAATCATTAGTGTCTTTTAGTTGGGTTCAATTTGGTCCTTTAGGTTCCTCACAATAGGACTAAGTTGACCCCGAAATCAAGAAAATTGAGGACTCAATTGTAAATTATATTTTTTCAAGGAAAAAACTCAAATCAGTTAATATTTTCAAGGATTAAATTGTGAGTTTAGTCATTTTTCATATATTTCAATTTCATTCTAACCAAGTACGCACATAACCTTGTGATAATTTCTTAATAAATATTATAAAACATCCTCTCATATTTGGCTTCTGAACCTTCACCGCTATAGTATATCTTAAGGATTTCATCTAATTATCCTCTTAACTTTCAAAGCAGGCTGAATTTAGAGATAGAAGGATCTGCCTTTTAATTTTAAAAATTACATACCTCAGTTATAAGAACTTTTGCTCTCAATGCATCAGCATTACGTGGGTCAAGCATAAAATCTGATGTTGTATCACCAGTGAAGGCAACCTCTGGAGATAATATAATGTCTGTAATCTAAAAAGGAGAGTCCATTAAAAGTAAAGATCAAAGAAGAATCAAAAACAGAATTAAGTTGCCAATATTACATACCTCAACACCAGACTTCTTCAATTTCTCAATTTGTTTCCCTTTCAAGTGAGTGTACTGTTTCTTCAGCTTTTTCCTGATTGAGTAGACTACATAACCCTGCAAAATTCCAAATCATCATTTTTCTTATCTTATGAGACCAGAAGCATTTGTACAAATTTTTAAAGCTTCAATGTTTTATATACCCAGATCAATTATGAACAAACTGACAAAAACTATAAAAATGCTAGGAGCACACTTGTTTTTATTGTTCTTTTTCTTTTAAAAAAAGGTTTCACAAGGTTGCCAGAATATATGATTCAAAAGAGATGTGCCAAGTACAGATTAGTTATGCCAAAAATACATAAAAAAATGAGTATGTGGCATAATTAGACAAGACAATATATGGGCTATGACACAATACTGAAAGCCATAACCAATTAATTTTTGGACCAGAATCTTTATTCAAAAACTCCTTCACAAGAAGTGAGGTAACTCCTATTCCAGATACTCAAAATATACAAGCTTCTGAACAAGAAGTGACGTAACTACTCCTGATACTCACAATATTTCCTTTAAGGTAAACCATGACATTATATACTGAAAGACATAACCAATTAATTTTTGGACCAGAGTCTTCATTAAAAAACTTCTTCACAAGAAGTGAGGTAACTCCTATTCCAGATACTCAAAATATACAAGCTTCTGAACAAGAAGTGAGGTAACTACTCCTGATACTCACAATATTTCCTTTAAGGTAAACCATAAGGGCTGAAGGAAAGTGGATTCAAATATACCTGGCTAGGTATAACGTGTTGTGTTTTAAATGGTCGGACAACAAGGTTATTCCGCATCTCATAGGTTTCCCCTGAAATCAAACTTTGTTAATCATTTAGGGCAGGATGACCCCTGCTTATTGAAGAAAGACAATGACACATACCCACATCCAAAGCGACTAATTCAAGGTTCAATTCAACTTGGCCCATTGTCCTGTGAATATCAAGCAGCTTCTCAACATCCTCCTTGATGCAAGGAGGCACAAATACAGTTGGAGGTTTTAAATTATATAAACCACGGCTAGCTAGATACATTGGCAGTCCTCCCTGCATCATTAAATATCAGTAGTTTATGCTAAATTTATACACTGTCGAATACAGAAGAGACGGGGAGAGCATAAAATTTGTGAGCATAGTATCTTGGTTCAAAAACACAAATAAAACCCACTGGGAGTAATGAAAAGAAAAGCAATTTGCTTAAGTTCTTTATTATCTTGATATGCTAATGCTGTCGTAGTTAATATAATATGATGTACAAAGAGAAATTCAAAAAAGTTGCATCCTTAAAGAAGCCTATGTTTTAGCAGTAATAATTTTTGCAGCCCTCCCAACAATATTAAAATCAGTATGAGTTCATGATAAATTTACACTCTGCCTAATTCGCAAGCAAAATATCTTGGTGCTAAACACAAATAAAACCCACTGAGAATAATAAAGGAAAGGCATTTTGCATACTCATTATCTTGATATGTTAATGCTGTCATAGTTGAAACAATATGATACACAAAAAGAAATTTCTAAAAAGGGTTGCATCCTTAAGGACGCCTATGTTTTAAAAGTAAAAATTCTGTTTTTCAGCTTCCATATTTAATATAGTGTGAATTTTATTCTCGGCAACCAATACTGATTAGATAGCATGAGCTTCGTGCATTTTACCACTTCCTTCTAGTCTACTAACCCAATATTAAAAGAAATAGAAATCTTACAAGCAAACACACTAGTCAGATGCTTAGAACTCCACCAGACATTGTCAATTGTGTATAACCATGTTAAAAGAGGAGGAGCTTACAATGTGATCAAGATGAGCATGAGTGATAAAAACGAAATTCTGCTGAATAGCCCTCGCTGGGCACCTTCCTATATCGAATGCACACTTAAACTCAGGAATTATTATACAGGTTTCTTGCCCACCAATTGAAAGCCCCTCAATCGAATATCCTTCCAAGTCCACACCTCTCCGGTTAACCTGGGACCGAGCTATCCGGTACTGTTCTTCTTGGTCAATTGCTCTACTGATTTCGGATAAATATCCAGACCCTTTAAGGGCATTGACGAGGTTGCCTTGGGATTGCACTGGTATATTGGGAATGAATGGCTTTTGCGAGAAATTATGGTGATAAACTGGGAAAATTGGAGGAATTTTAAAGGCTGAATTGCTCAAAGAGATTTGCATTTTTTCCCGCTGGTTTTGAGAGGGGACATCAACTGGAAGAGAGAGATGGAGAGAGTTTTTAGAGGTTTTAGAAACGTACGGTGTTACATCACAAGTTGTTGGTGATATGGTTAGCCACCGGGTGCAGGGGGATACCGACAGTGTCTCTGGAGTGAGGTCCCCTGTTATTTGCATCGCTGAGGAATCAACAGTAAAAATGTAAAATAATATTTTTTTTACTATTTAATTTAGAGTATAAATTAACATCCGAATTTATTAAATTCTCTTAGCATTAGTCTCTAAATTTGTGTTATGCCACAATTTAATTTTTAATTATATCAAATAGTTTACAATTTAGTTATTTTCTCGTTACACTCTTAATTTTTTTTTTAAATCAACTAAATTGTTCCGTTTGTTCTTTCAACTTATTTTTCAATTCTATTTTTATTATTTAATTAAAAAAATTTCTCAATCTCATAAATTTAAAAAACAGTTACTATTTATATATTAAATTCAAAACTTTAAACTTTAAATTATAAACTTTCAACCTAAATCTAAATTATAAACTTTCAACCTAAAATCACTAAATGCTAAATTTTAATCTTTTAACTTTAAACCATAAATTTTAAATTTTAAATTATAAACTCTTAAATTGTAAAACTTTTGATCCTAAAACTCATATCCCCAAAATGCAAAATTATAAATACTAAATTTTAAAACTCTAAAATTCAAAATCCAAGACCCCAAATTTTAAAATACTAAATCCGAAACATCAAATATCAAAACCTCAACACTCCAATCCATAAACTTCAAATTCGAAAATCTTAATTTCAAACTTTGAGCCCCAAAAACTCAAATTGCAAATTTCAAAAGTCTAAAACCCAAAGTCTTAAACTTTAAAAACCAAAATTACAAAACCCCTAACCCTAAACTTCAAAAATTTAAAATTCTAAATTTCAAGCATCAAACCCCTAAATCACAAACCCTAAAACTAAACATTATAACCTCAAAACCCCAAAACAAAAAGCTGTAAACCATAAACCTCAACTTTAAATCCCAAAATCCAAAACCTCAAACTTTAAACTCCAAATATTAAAACATCAAAAAGCCCAAACTCTAAATCTCAAACTTAAAACCCCTAAACCCCAAATTTTAAACACAAAAACTCCAAAAACAAAACCTCAAAACCCTTAAACTTAAATCCCTAAATCTTTAAAAACCCAAAACTTTGAAACTCAAAACCCCAAATCCCAAATTATAAAATCCAAAACCCAAACTCTAAATTTCAAACCTCAAAACCCTAAAACCTAAAGTCATAAACTTAAAATCCTAAACCTCAAAAACCTTAGATTTCAAAAACCTAAATCCTAAAATCTTTAACCCTAAATCTTAAATATCAAAACCGTAAATTTCAAATCTTAAAACCCCAAACCACAACACTCAAATCCTAAACACCAAAACGGCTAAACTACAAAGCTTAAAACTCTAAAACCCAAAGCCCTAAACCATAAACTATAAATCTCAAATCTCAAATCCCAAAACCTAAAACACTAATCCCAAGTCTTAAAACCTAAGTCTTACCATGTATTTTATCTTTCTTTTTTTCATTTTTAATATATACATTAAGGTTTAGGATTTTATGCTTTAGGTTAAGATTTAAGATTTATGATTTAGAGTTTAGGGCTTAGGATTTGAGGTTAAGAGTTTAGGATTGAAGGCTTTAGAGTTTGTAGTTTTGGGTTTGAAATTTAGGGTTTAAAGTTTAAAATTTGGGGTTTTAAATATTAGAGTTTGGGGTTTCGGATTTGATGTTTAGGATTTATGATTTAAGGTTTTGGTTTTTAGAATTTTGGTGTTTGGTTTTCAAAATTTGGTGTTTGGAGTTTTGATGTTTAGGAATTAGGAATTCTGATTTGGAGTTTTGCAGTTTGATATTTGGAATTTAGGGTTTAGGGTTTTAGAGTTTGATGTTTAGGTTTTTAATGCTTAGTGTTTGTGATTTGGGATTTAGTGTTTACAATTTTGGAGTTTAAGATTTTAAAGTTTTGGAGTTTAGGGGTTTTAGATTTAAGATTTAGGGTATTGGAGTTTTGATATTTGAGGTTTAAGGTGTTAGGTTTTTGGGTTTGGTGGTTTAATATTTAGGGTTTAGGATTTTAAAGTTAGAAATTTTGAGGTTTAAGGTTTAAGGATTTGAAGTTTGAGATTTGTGGTTTAAAGTTAGTGATTTGTAGTATCCTTAATTATTATTAATACTGAATTAAGATAATTAAAATTTTTTTGATCTCATTAATAATATTATGAACCAAAGCATAAAAATTATAATTTGTTAAAAGAACCTATAAATTTCAAGATTTTAGAATTACCCAACAAAAGACTGAAATTACAAAATTATCCTACAAAAACCCAAATTACAAAATTACCCCAACCTATATAAATCATACCACCCCTTTATCTCCTTATTTTCAAATTTTAGAAACCTATGCTGTCTCTCTCTAAACTATATTAAGATTCTAATTCTCTAACATCTGATGATCAAAACAAAATTTAGAGCTACTAATTGTATTCAAATTGTCCCAAAGCCTTAGAATATCGAAATTTTTTTGTTGTAAGAGCTAGATCAGACCACAGACCAATAATTGACAGTACAAAGTTGTTAGAGCAAGGGATTTCTTAATCAAGCACTTTTGAACCTCTATTTTCCACACCATTGGTACCATTGAAACTAGAATGAGACAATATACAAGTTTGGTTCATTTTCTGCCACCCAAAATCACCAAAAAAAACTTATGAATAATGGAAAAGAAAAGAGGGCAAATTGATGAAGTCTAAAACATAAACTTCGAGGGGTCAATTTGAAAAATAAACACCTCGACTTGACTCAAAGGGTGCTAAAACATCTAGGATAGAAATTTTAAGATGAGAAACCACCAAAGTGAGGCCACGTACCACATATGCATTTAGGATTCTAATGCATGAGGGCCATGTGCTGTCGTGTGTGCATCGCGTGTCACTACTTTAGAAATTTGATTGTTGACCCATTGGTCGTTGATTGTTTGCTGTTGACTAAATGTTGATTGAGGTTTCTGAAGTCTGATTTTCATAATTTAAGAGTCGTTTCTTAGATTTTTAGAGTTCTTGAACTTATTTTGAAGGTTGTTTTAACTTAAATCAATTTAGAATTTGATCTAGAATAAAGTAAAACACTGAGTTCATTAGTACTTTGAGCATATAATGCCTTTTATGACACTTTTTACTATTTTTACTATTCTCTAACATTCTGCATTATATTTAACATGCCTTATGTTATTTATTTTATTTAATATCCCTATGGTTGATTAAATTTAATTTGAAACTCCTTATTTAATGACTAAACTTTAACACTATTTGAAATTTCATATAGTTTAATTGTTTCTAAATTTTAGAACCCTAGGTACATTGAGACAAACATTTTGATAGAAATCCTCCTATTTTGATGAAATGAATATGAATTGATATAGGATATTGATAACTAACAATTGTAATGACATTGATGTATTTTTATCTACTAAATAGTTGAAGTGGTTATTTATTAAATATTTTTAGAAATGCCGATATGGTTATGATTCTTAAATTATTGAAGTGATTACTAATTCAATTAAAATAATAAATGAATACATATGTAGTTTTTATGTTTTGGAAAATTGATATGTTTGATTTGGAATCTCTGTTACGGATTTGACTAGGTTTGGATTATGGTATTGTAAATAGATTGGAATCTTGATAAGCGCTTGATGAAAATCAATTGATCGGTAAAGGGTTTGGAGGGATTTAGAATAGGATTTAATTTCTTTATTTTCTTAACCTTGAATTTTTTTAACTTCACAAATGTTTTTAATTGTAGGGAACTAGAACAACTATAGTTAGTAGTAGTGTTGCTAGCTTTTGTGAACCTTGGTTTGAACTCTAGCTAGCAAGGTGTTGCTAGTCCTATGTATTGGCCAACACATGGATTAGATATTGGAATGGATAGAATGCTCATGTTGTTACAAAAATGGGTAAAATGCTTAAGTTTGGTAATTGTACTCTTTCTTGTCAAGTGCTCAAGAATATTTTGATTCTAGTGTGGAATCCTCTTGATCAATTCCATTATTTAAATTTATTATTTAATTATTTAATCAAATCTTTGACTTTAAATTTTTATTTGATATTTTGTTTAAAATGATTTATTTTAGCTTATTTTTTTAGGAAATTCTAAGGATTTACCAATTTTAGAAATAACTATTATGATATGTCCTAAACTTTCTCTTACGATTCTACAATGGTTAAATATTTTAATTTTTTGTATTTGTGAAAAAACTCATACCACTAATTTGTCCCATTTTGTTATGTGAAGAATAGTGAGTTAGATGAGCGAAACTAATTTAATTTCTTAGTTAATCAATGTGTACACAGTATGTACATAGATCAAATATATATACAACCTATTCAAAATAGAATGAAATCAATTCTTATGATTTTAGGAGTCATTATCCTTTTAATACTAGAAAAAATAATGGGTTTGTTTGATTCTGTTTTTAATTTTTTTTGAAAATTGTTTAAAAATTATTTTGGAAAGCAAAAGTATAAAAAATATTTTTGATAAAATGTTTTGAAAACATGTTGTTCGATACTTTTTTGGTGTTTTAGAAACAAAAAAAAGGGGTTGTTTGGTAACTCTCCCTTATTTTTGTCTTAAAAACAAGTGTCTTCAGAACTTGTTTTCAAAATAAAAATAGAAAACAAGTTCTTAAACAAGTTTTTTTTTTGTTTTGAAAAAAATTGAAAAAAAATGTTTTTAAAATAGTTACCAAACAACCCTAATAACTCTCTAATAGTTACAACAAATTAAGAAACAACAAATTCAATATTCAAATATTCAAAACCCCCCAAGTTAGTACATAGATATTAATCATGCCTAACTTATAGATAAACTCTTCAAACTTTGATATGAAATAGCCTTTAGTTAGCACGTGGGTTGTTTGTTTTGTGTAAGGTAACAAAAGGCATAGAGATAACTCCATAGTCTAGCTTCTCCTTAATAAGTGCCTGTCAATTTTCATGTGCTTGATACGATCATGCTGAACCAGATTATTTGCTATACTAATCGCTGATTTATTATCAAAAAAATAATCTCATTGGTACTTCTATCTCAATTTTAGTTCTTCAAGAACTCTTTTAAATCATAACACTTCACATATTCCATTATCCATAGCTCTAAACTTAGCTTTAGTACTATTTCGTGCTATAATATTCTATTTTTTGCTTCACTAGGTGACTAAGTTTCTCTAAAGAAAAGTACAATAACTAGATGTTTATCTTTTATTAAACATTGACCCTTCCCAATTTGCATTGGTGAAGACCTCTATATTCCTTTGATCACTCTTCTTAAAAAACAAGCCTTTACTGAGTAAACTTTTCAAGTACTTTAGAATCTTGTACACTGCCTTTAGATGTTTCTAATATGGTGAGTGTATGAATTGACTCATGACATTAACTACAAAAGTGATATCAAGCCTTGTATTAAAAAGGTAAATGAGTTTCCTTACAAGATGTTGATACCAACCTTTGTTAATTAGTACTATATTTGAGATTTCTCCCAACTTTTTATCTGAGTCCATAGGTGTATCACTAAGTCTACAACCACTCATTTCTATTTTGACTCATGACACTAACTACAAAAGTGATATCAAGCCTTGTATTAAAAAGGTAAATGAGTTTCCTTACAAGATGTTGATACCAACCTTTGTCAATTAGTACTCTATTTGAGATTTCTCCCAACTTTTTATCTGAGTCCATAGGTGTATCACTAAGTCTACAACCACTCATTTCTGTTCAAGACATAGAAATACTCTTTTTAGATCGGACAACTTCTATGCTCAAGAAATAGTGTTGGGGGCCCAAAATTTTCATCTCAAATTTTGATGCAAGACACTTATTCAATTTGCCTATATTAGTATCATCATTCCCCATGGGTATGATATCATCTATATACACAATCAAGATTACCATGTTTCCTCCATCTATGTGTTTAACAAATATTGTATAGTCAGATTGCCCTTGAATATATCTTTTTGATTTGACAAACTTGGTAAATCTATCAAACCAGGCACATAGAAACTGTTTCAAGCTATAAAGGGATTTTTTCAATTTATAGATTTTTCCTACAAAATGTTCTTCAATTCTAGTAGGTGCGTGGATACACTTATTCTTTTAGCTCCCTTTTAAGACAAGTACTCTTTACATCTAGTTGGAACAAGTGCCAATGCAAATTCACGGCTATAAATAGTAATACATGAACATTATTTAATTTAACTATAGAGCAAATATCTATTGATAATATATTCCATAGGCTATGTGTAACATTTTGCCACTAATTGTGCTTTATATTGTTCCAAAGATCTATTTGAAGTAAACTTTAGAGTAAATACCCATTTTCAACCAACTACCAATTTTCTCTTTGATAAGTGCACTTTCTTCCATGTCTTATTTTTCTCTAGTGCCTCAATTTTCTCCAGGACCGCCTTTTTTTATTCAAAAAAATATTTGCGCTTCCTATACAAACTTAACTATATCCACTTTTGATAAATTAGAGACAAAGGCAAAATATGATAGTGATAAGTTTTGATATGACATAAAATTTGAAAAAGGATGTTAGGTATATAATCTAACACCTTTTCTAAAGGCAATAAGAATATTAGGAGAATTAAACTCAGAGAATTTACTTGGATTCTCAGACTCTGGTCCTAGATCATATGCTTGACATTGTGGAAGTACACTTACAACCCTATTACTCTAAGCTTGTTTATGCTCTGTACAAATGTTTTCAAACATCTTGTCATCATTGAGGCGTGCTCATCTATTTTTTTAAAATTATGTTCGAACATCACAATAGGTTATTATTTTTTAATATTTAAAGTATTAAACTCAAACACAACCTCATAATTTGTCTTAGCCATATCACTAGTCTCTTGTTCATAAACCGAGTCTTCATACTCATTCCCCCCATGAGAAGGAATGTTAAAAAAATTTTGAGACTTAAAAAACTTAACATCCATGGTGACAATATTTTTTGGGTCAAAGCATCTATAACTTTTTTGCGTAGGTGAATACTTAAGAAAAACACATTTTAATACTTATGGGTCTAACTAATCTCTATTATTATTATTATTATTATTATTATTATTATTATTATTATTATTATTATTATTATTATTATTATTATGTGAACAAAGACAATATATCCAAAGACTTTAAGAGGTAAATTTGAAGTGAGTTGGGATAGTGGTAAGGTTTTTTTGAAAACTAACAGTGGCGCTTCAAACTTTAAAATTATTGATGGCATCTTATTAATAAGATATATAGCAATAAGGAAAATCTATCTTTATGGAAACAAATACTTTAAATATGAAAAACTGTAATGGCCTAGCCTACGATGACATAATTATTTCACTACTACTAGAACTAAAGCATGATCCAAGACTATATACCTAAGCTTGCTTACACAAAGTATTTCCATTGTCAAAGTATTAAATAACATTGTACTCGTTAGCACTACCAATCATCCTCTGTGTTTCCAACTCCTGAAAATCACAACGATTTGACAAGAATTTAGCACAACATTTAAGATCTTGGGTAAACTTACTAATAGAAAATAAATTACAAGAAAGATTTGGAACATAAAAAACACCATAAAAAACAAAATTTTTTGAAATAAATATTGTCTACTTCCCAATAATAGTCGAGAGAGTACCTTCAGCAATCTTAATTTTTTCATTGCTTACATAGGGATTATAGGAATAAAATAGTTTAGGATAGCCTGCATATGATTGGTAGCCCTTGAATCTATTATATGAGGAAATTAGGGAATAATAGATATATTGAAAAGAACAGAGTGAAAATAATTACTTGATTAGACTAGAGAACAAGAAGGGGATAAAGTGTTAGATAATTGAGTGGACTGAAAAAGTCTGTACAGTTATTCTAACTATTACTTACTGAAATATGGCATCCCAGATGGAATGGTCAACATGATTAGTGTAATATCCCGTAATTTTATTTTTAAATGATAATATTTTGCTATGAACAAATATATTTTTATTTGTTTAAAAATGATTATGTTTTGCTAAAAGTAAGTATATTTTTAATTAAAATGATTTATGTTTTGGTTACAATAATTATATTGGCTTCTAATGAATTTTTGTTTTATTTTTTGAAATATTCTTTCTTTTAATATGTAAAAAGATATTTATTTTGAGATTTGTTCATTACTATTTTTATCAAAAAAAAATTAGGATTTAAGAGTTCAACTAAAAGTTTATGAGAATGCGAATTTTTAAGAATTTTTGGGAGGTTTTAGGATGAAAAACAGAATTTATATGAATTTATATAAAATAAAATCTTATTATTAATTATTAAATAATAATAATAATTATTAAAAAATAAAATAAAAAGGGGAGGGGGAAAGTCGGAGACAAAGCATCGAAAACAAATTTTTGCAATGGATGCATATTGAGTGAATAGTGAGTGAATAATAATTTTCAACTTTTTCTCTAGATTTGAAGTGCTTGTTGGCTTCTGATCTCAAAACTGAAGGTGTTACTGGATTTAGGACGAAGAATACTTCAGTTTTGACCGATTAATTTTTCAAATCCACCGTTGAATCGCCGTAGATCTGAAGTAGAAAATCTCAAGAAAAGGTAAATTCTAAAACTCTTACTTAGAGACCTCAAATTAGAAATCTGACACCGTAAATGGATTCAGAAGTTAAATAAACATTAGGATATGTATTTCTTTCGGTCATTTGGTAACTTTTTAAATGTCAGTGAATAGTAATTTCTGGCATGAATAGTAATTTTCTGTGATGAATAGTGTAGTGAAATTTATGAGATATTTGAGCATGTATATGATTAAATTTATGAGATATTTACACTTTGATATGTTTATGAAATGCATTAAAATGATTTGACCTGCTTATAATTTGAAATATGATTCAAGAAGAGTATAGTATTTGAAAATAGATTTCTGAACTCATAATGTATCTGATTTCACTTGTATTTATCTTTATTTGATAAAGTGAATATTATGTGCACGATACATTGATTTGTAAAGCTACATACTTGTGAAAATGATGCATGTCATATTATAAATGAGATTGAATGGCAAGCGTAAAGCTCATCGCGAGTTGCTTGATATTTTACATGTATATATATGTATTGATGAATATCGGCTAGTTGTATGGCTTGTGACGGTACCGAATAGGGGACGCCCTATTAGCCTGAGTGAGCCGGGGGAGGGCCGCTCTAACTGGGTGACAATTGTAACAACTCCATTTATGTATTAAATTTTTTTTTAAAATACTATGAAGTTATTACCTCGTTACAACTTAACTCAATATAACATTTATTTAATTTATACAATACAGAGTTTACATACATGTCATTAATCAAAACATACGTACAACATATCAAACACATAAAAATCTACATCTTATTTATTCTGGTTGACCAATTCCGGAGATACAGGTGCGGGTGGTTGCACCTTCACCGGGATCTAAGCCAACTTGACCACTAACATTTTATTTGCTTCTTGGATCAGACCAACATAAAGTACTTGATCCAATGTGCACTAAAAGTCAGAGCCATAGAAAAATTTGCATAACTAATTTTCTGAACATGATATGGAAATATAGTGAGAATTAAATTCTAATAAGTTCAACAATAAATCATTATCAATATAGCTCATCACGTCATGTTCAGCTGTATAAACTATAAAAAATAACTTTGGTCACATGAATGCACTATATCTATGCACATGAGAATCGTACAATAATAACATGTATGATAGGGTTAACTATTTTCAGAATATCATATGATGACTATCAATTTATTCTCATATCAAGCTACCTCGGTCAAGGTGAGTATTTTCTACTCTCCGGTACGGGCTTTTCTCGCTCCGTCTGACATGGCCCACTTTCTCTTTCTTTTCTCATTAACATGATCATAACCGTTGGTAGAGCGTCTCTTACTGGTGCATCGCACGGATTGCCATGTGACCGTGCTCATTTTTTTTTCTTTTCATAATGATAGCCAAAAATATGCTTTCAATAACACGCATGTTCATCAAAATATAACTATTACCATAAATCATTGGTAATCATGCCATGAAAATAACCATTTCAAATATCACTTTATAAAATATTTTCATGTCAGAATTTCACACTTAAGATGGTAAGAAGTTCATACAATGGCAATGACTATGGCATATACTAGTCATTTATTATTTTCATTTATAAGATTCGTCTTCTTTTTTAAATATTAATTTCATCTCTTCATTTTCTTTATGCTTGGCCTTTAGTCAATTTCTTCTTAGTTATATCATTTTTAACACATGTTCTTACAAATTTATAGAGCATTTTTCTCCAATTTGATTTCTACTATTACCCTATAGTTAAATAGGTTCATCTAGGGTAGAAAAATGTTGAAAATATGCTTCACCAACTTCCAACACGGTCTGGCCATGTTCCAAGACATAGCCATGCTTTAAAAAATACTTCAAATGTACTCAAAAACAGCCTCGAACATGGCTAATTCGTGCTTGAAGCACCCAGAACACGGCTTGGCCGTGTTCTATGACCTTTGTTCACTAATCAGTGCATAACTCCCTCATTTCAACTCTAATTGAAGTGATCTTAGTGTTTATGGAAATATAAGACAATTATCTAAAACTATTATGTTAATCATATCAGCTGAATAGTAATAAATCTTGGTGTTATTATTCCCTTAAATTCAATATTATTTCTTCTCGTGTAGGTTCTAATCTTTACTTACTAATCTGACTATATCTCTCACATAAAAATTCTAAATTAAGTGATTCCAGTGGCTAAATATCCGTGACACATAAATATATAATTCATATGTTAACCATTTATTTTAATTCCTTATATAAGTTTCCAAGAAATTTAAACACCAAAGCTATCCTAACATATTCTTCCCTGGTTAACCATTTTCTGACGTTTGTTTACTAATCGGAACATATCTACCTCATATGAACTCTAACTTGAATTATTCCAGTGGTTAAAAATCCATGACATACATAGCTATAATTCTTATGTTAACTATTTATTTTAATTCCATACAAATAATTCCCAGAAATTAAAATACAGAAACTATCCTAACATATTTTTCCCTGATGAACCATTTTCTGACCTTTGACTACTAATTGGCTCATATCTTCCTCATATGGACTCCAATTTGAATGATTCAAGTGGCTAAAAATCTGTGACACATATATATATAATTCTTATGTTAATCATTTGTTTTAATTCTATACATATAATTTCCAGAAATTAAAACATAGAAGCTTAAAATTTTGCCACCCATAGCCATACCTATGCAGAACTTTCTATACCGGCCTAAGTATTCAAACATACATCACATGCAAGATCAATATGTAACATGACATAGCAACATCCATGACCAATCATCAAAGTTCTAAGATCAAAATCTCATATAAATATTATAAGTTTCAAAAGTTTTCTTCAAAAAGAAATATTGTTAAACTTACCTGGAGCACTTACTCCCCTAAATTTCGCCTTCCTCTTTCTTCCTTTCTTCCTCTCCTTTCCTCACTCTACCTTGCTTCTATTTTTCCTCTCCCTCACTTGGACGAAATTCTAATGTTGCAAGGGTGGGTTTTCTTATATAGACCACCAAATAATTCACCTTTCATGATCATGGGTCTACCTTATCATAATTAGATTACTCTTGGTTAAATTTTTGGAAAACAAACAACTTATGTTCTTGTTTTCCTCTTCCCTAGTCAAGATATGCATAGGAAAAGGAGATTTGTATTTTAAAAATTATGATAATATGTTCTTAAGATATGGGACAAGGTCCCTTTGATTTAAGGATTCATTTCTATTTTCTTTTGTCTTAAACAAGTATGATAGGTTTGCCTTTTTAGGTGGCAAATTTCTAGCCCTTGAATCTCCATTATTTGGTTGATATTATTTGTGTGGGATATGAATGTTTGTCCTAATGGCATGTATTATCATACCACTTACTAAAATTATGAGTGTATGATATAGATGTTTTTGTCCTAAAGTCTTGTATTATCATACCACTTACCAAAATTATGAATGTAGAATCACACTACTTGCTAAATTTTTGTCTTAATGCCATGTAACATAATCTTTATTATTATTACATTATTATATCATCACCTAATTTATTTTATTTTATTTTTTCTCTTGGATTTGGGCTTATTCCTACCCATTTTCTTTGCTTTGGATAAAATTTTACCTTTCTTGGAGGGCTTGGTCACATTTTCATAATTTTTGGGCTATTGGTCCAATTACTATATCCTAGTCCAAGTCTATGTTTTATTTCTTGCTTAGGTTATCCAATGGACTTGCTAGAAACTTATGTGAAGTGGAAAAACTCTATATGAAGTGTCCATAGGTAAAAGCCCAATGTATGGGTAAGTAACTCTAGTTCTTGAATTAGAAAAAATTACCCTAATCCAATATTCTTGAAATTTTAAGACCTCTACTGTTTCTAAAAATTTATCTTCCTTATCCAAGAATTTTTCATCTCTTTAGTATGTTATTTCTAATTTTTTTTCCTATTAGGTTTTTCCCTCTTTATTTGTTCTCTTAATGTTAGAAGCATTTTCTATGCATATACATAAAGTGAAGAATTTCTAAGGATTATATTTTCTTAGATATCTAAAATGTTGTCTAATAAATTTTATTTCCTTAATTAAATATTTATGTACTTTTATCAATAAAAGAAATGAAATTAGGGATGTTACAACAGTGGTAATGTGAGGAGGCAGGAGGGTGATGTACTCACATTCCCTGATCACTTACTGTGACTAGGGTCGAGGTCACTATACGTATAGCAAATATTTTCATTGTATTGTGATAGTGGTAATGTGAAGGGGCAGTAGGGTGATGTACTCACATTCCCTGATCACTTATTGTGACTGGGGTCGAGGTCACTATGCGTATAGCAAATGTGTTATATTTTTATTGCATTGACCAGATTGTCGAGTGAGTCAGGTGCATTAAAAGTAATGATTTTACCTTCAAATCATAATATTTTACTATAGCTTATACAGCTGAGCATAACAACATTTATTTAATGATCATACCATGGTACATATGATTTTGGATATCTGAATATCCTTTGATTTGATAATATTTGAAATATGGGTCCCATATGAATGTACTTTTGAACTGTATTTTCTATGTGACACATTTTAAAATATAAGCACATCCATATGTTGACCTAAGAGGTCATAGGAGGAATTATTTGCTCACTGAGTTGTCAAACTCATTACACGATATTTCTACATTTTTCAGATAAGAATATCAGAGTCTGATTCAGCAGATAGGTGATATATTCTCTGGGTGAATCTACGTTGCTTTCAAGACTCACGGTCTTTGAATTATATTGTAATTGTATTCTAGAGTGCTTTGAACGCTACAAGCAGAATCCCTGTTTCTACTGTACTCTGATATTTATAGACTTGATCTGTATATTATGTATACATGAGAGATCCTATATGTATTTATTCCAATTATAAAGAATTGAATTATGTATATTTATGGAAAATATCTGATTGCGGAAAATAAATAAATAAATAAATAAGTGTTTAATTTATGTAACGTAAATTAGGGGCGTTACAAGTTGGTATCAGAGCATTAGGTTTTCCTATGGTTATCAGAGTAAAGGATTCTTTAGTAGGACCTTTAGTATCGATATGAGCCGGACATATTTATACTTCAGGTGCTGTTAAGGGATTCTATAAGGTTTCAAATTCCTTTCTATTCCAAGTTGCTAAAGTTTATAGTATAAGATGGATTGAGTATTGTGACATCTTAAGAGATATCCATGGATCAATTACAGCTTTAAAGTGAAAGGGATAGGCATCCCAGAGAATTTAAAGAATTGATACAAATACCAAATATGGTGGTTTTTGAATGTGACATCCGATGTACCCAGTTGTCTAGATATGGTAAACTTTGATGTATGAATTAGTTGGCATTATGTCATGTCATTATGAAATATCACAATAAGGTGATTAAATTCAATATTTTTGGAGAATTTTCTTTCTCGATACAAGGGGATCGTAGGGAGATACCCAGTAATCTAATCTCTGCTTTAATATCCCACAAGTGATTATAAAAAGATGTTAAGAATATTTGACAATGTTGAGAAATATTGATATTAAGTAAACCAGTATAAATCAAGTGCCAGTGGTTAAAGAATTTTCTGATGTAATTCCTGAGGAATTGCCAAGATTACCTCAAAACGTAAAATAAAATTTGGTATTGATTTACTTCTTGAAACCTAACCAGTGTCTGTTTATACCCCCTTATAGAATGATATTGACTAAACTTAAGAAAAAAATAGTTACAAGACTTGTTAGACAAATGATTTATACTCTCTAGTACTCTCCTTGAGGTGCTCTAGACCTATTTGTGAAAATAAAGGATGGACCACTATGACTATGCATAGATTATAGACAGTTGAATAAGGTGACAATATGGAATAAAAAAAATCCATTACCTCGTATCTGTTTAACCAGTTATAAGGTGCTTAGTATTTTAAAAAAAAATTGATTTGGGATATGAGTATCATGAATTGAGAATAAGGGAAGAGGATATTCGAAAAAAATTTCTTTTAGGACTCATTATGGACATTATGAATTTTTGGTTATGTCATTTAGTTTAACAAATGTCTAAGCTTTATTCATGGACTTAATAAATAGAGTACTTAAGCCATTCCTGGATCAATTTATTATTATAATTATTGACGATACACTAAAATATTCTAAGAGTTTAAATGATCATAATTAAAGATAGTTTTACAAACTCTAAAGGAGTATGTTTAGTAAGGATGGTATCCAAATAGATCCTAAGAAAATAAAAGTAGAACAGCAATGGCTATGATCTACTACAGTTACAGATGAAGATCTAAATTCAATTTGCGTTTCCTGCAGTTGTCTGTCGTCCATTCTATTTGAGCAAGAGTCGGATCAGGTACATGAACATATGCTTGTAAGGCATCAATCAACTCCTCAGCATTTGAAGCCGAGATGAAAATTCGTCGTGCTGAGTGTGGGATAAACCTCTGTTCCACAGTTTGATATAGAAAAGACAACATACCATCAAAGAAGTGATTAACATTTAACAAACCTATCGGTTTGTGATGCATATTTAGTTATGCCCAAGAGACTATTTGGAAAATCTCCTCTAAAGTACCAAAACCACCTGGTAAGGCAATGAAGGCGTTAGCATTGCTCATCATTCTAGCCATGCGTTCATGCATGGAAGCTACTCTATATTCTTCTCCAATTGTCTTCCCTATGATGCTGGATGTAGCTAGAGCTGTAGGAATAATACCTAGAACTTGGCATCCTCCTACATGTGCAGCTGTAGCGACCCACCCCATTAATCTACGGTTACCTCCACCATACACTAAATGAATTCTTCTCCTAGCCAGCACCATATCCAGATTTTGTGCTGCTTTAACATACTCCCTATCTTTTCCAGGACTGGAACCACAAAAGACAGAAATATTTCGAAACTGACGGAATGCGGTTCCCTCCATAATTTCTATCACCTTAACTTTGAGTATAGACAAAGATACTAATGTAAGTATTTATAGAACTCAGAGAAGTGCATATTTATAGTAGCTATGTGAATAGGCCGGGTATTATTAGAACAACTATGTGAGTGATTGGTGGATATCAGCTAAATTAAAGGTAAAAGATTTCAAAAATGACGGCAAGCATGTATATGTACAGTAGTTATGACTGTGACCCATATTTAACGCATAAAGAGCATAAGATAAGATATCACCAGAAATCTGTCTTTTTCTTGTTGTCTTTGATGAAGCATTGATATCTCGATTCTTGTAGAAAAGTTGTAGGTGATAGCCGTCATTGTAAAAAAAAGGCGAAAATGCAAACCAATTAATTGTTGAAGAGGAACAATCAAATAATTTATTTTGTTTTCTCAATGTTTTTGCTAGTCGACTATCGGTATTATTAAGTCAACTGACTACTTTGAGAAATTTTATTTTGGACTGGTTATTTTACAGTTGATTGATTACATCTATTTTGAAGCAACAACTGCATCCTATCAGTTAGCTACGTATTCTTTGTTTTTCACTGACTTTTATAAGTTCGGAAATGTTTCTTTTCCACCGAATATCAACAGCTTTAAAGTAAATTCTGGCACATATATTCAAAATTTGCGGTCACCGATTTTTTCTGAAATCGTAGATAGATTTTGTTTACAAATTTTCAAGAATTACGGCCACCAATTTTAATGTTTTTCAATGCTTTTTCCAAATTTTTGACTTTCTATTTTGGCACAATTCTCTATTATACTTTTCGTCTATTTCACTGCATTCTCCCTCATTAATGGTTGGCATTAAATGCAAGGTTCTTTTGCCTTATTACAAGGAAAGTTAATTTCTTTTCTTTGAAACTCAATTATTATGATATTCGAGTAATTAGTAAGTTAAAATAATAGAGATTTTGATAGGATCTATCTACCAAAGAAGGTACTTCAAAAAAAAATTATTATATCAAGTATGTATAACTGTGTAAGTTGGCAGATTATTTGTAAATTAGAAAATATACCATGCTAAGTTGAGTCTAGTATTTAGGATTTGAATTATGTTGAGATTGAAATTCCACGTGTAAATAATTGTTGAAAAATGAGGTTTCAGAAGAAGCCATAAATTGTGAATATGAATAACCCGAGGCAATAAGGATATAATAAGATATGAAAGAATTGTACTAGTATAATGGTAAAAAGAAGATATAAGTGCAATTTTTTTTCGTTGTTTGGTATGTCAGCAAGTTAAAAAAAATTTGGATATATTGTTTCAGGAGAACTATTCAAGAAGCCTAAGGATCTTTGTTAGATTATAGTATAGCTGATAGTAAATCTAATTGATGTGCTTATTCATTAGAAGTTATGTTTCAGGTATCTTTATATAATTTTAGTGAAAATTTGGAGAAAATCATTTATCCTTAGTGATGGAGATCAAGGTGCTGTCAAAACTACTATAAACCATTCCCAAGATATTTTGCAAGGGATAGGCAGTCCAATGACTAGGAGCAGGGCGAAGCGGGTCAAAGAATCTTTACTGGGCTTGATCTTGGATGTGCAGGCTAAAGAGGAATTTATTGGGCCAAGTCAAGACATCAAATGGGCCACAATTTGATGCCCGACTTGTTTAAGTTGTCACTGAAAGTTTCAACGACGGGTTTTTTCGCGACGAGTGGGTGACGACCAAAAGTCGTCACTGAATGTATTTAGTGACGAAATTTGGACTTTCAGTGGCGACTTTAGTCACCATTGAATCCCTGTTTTGTTGTAGTGGTTGTCTGTTAATTTTTAACAAGATTTATTGTCTATGATTCGATTTTGTAGAAAAAAAATTGTCTCGATCCAGCAGGAGAATAACTCTTCTGTAAAGCTCTTAACAATTGATTCACTTGCGAGAATTCTGAGAACTAAAGAACACTTAGGTCACATTCGAGGATTTGGGTTGGGTGTTTGTCCAAGGTAAGTCTTTGGTTGTGGTTTGGTTGGGTTGAACTCACACTATAAGCCTTCATGTGAGGAGTTACAGTTTGAGGTGGCTCGCCTTAAAATGGAAATAGAGGAGTGGGACGTCAAACAATAACGAAGAGAGGCTAAACGGCCAGAGTGTGACGCTAAGTGAGCAACATGTGACATTGACATTGCAGCACGACAATGATAGATTGAGGTAGCTATGACATTCCTGCTTCAAAACTTTCAGGGTCAAATGTCGCTTGAAATTGCACATAAGTTGATGTAATCCTTCAAGAACATATAATTTAGTTCAGTCCTTCAGGGACATATAATTATACATAAGTTGGTGTAAACTTTTAGGGATATATAATTTGGTACAATTCTTCAGGGACATATAATTGTACATAAGTCGGTGCAATCCTTTAGGGATAAATTAAAGTAATAGCAATATAATTGTACATAAATTGATGTGGTCCATTAAAGAAAAACTAAATTAATAGTAATATAATTTTTTTTATAAATTGGTATAGTCCTTCAAGGACAAACTAAATCAATAGCAATATAATTGTACATAAAGATTACTAATCTTGAAGTAGGAGGTAGGGCATTGTGTTGATAACGTGTTATAAAATAACTTAAAAGTAGAGAGAAAAGTAAGAGAGAAACAAGAGAGTAAATTGTTGATTTTATTCATGTATGATGGTGTATTTATACAAGTAGGTAGGAGATTCATAATAGTGATATACAATTGTAAGATAATTATTTAGTGATATAATTGTTCTCTAGATAATTATTAGAGATAATATCTTATTAGATAGGATAATCGAAAGATCAAGATAATAGACATCCATACAAGGTATGCATAACAAATATTTCTATATTTATGTTTATTTATTATAATTATTATATTTATTTTGTGGTTAATTTTTTTATTCTACAATATTTAATTTTTTTGTTTCTAACATTATATTTCTTTTTCTTACTATGAAATGTAATTGTATTTATTTATATTACTTTATTTTACTTAAATTTATTTATATTTACCCTTATAATCACTTTAGCATATTTATGATATAGGACTATTTTGAATTAAAATGTATCTCAATATAAATTATAGCAAAAATATGTACTTTATTTTTTGTTTCAGTGCATTTTCTTACTTTTTATAAGGCGATAAAGAGGCGTATAAAAGGGAGAGAGAAGGAGGGGTTTTCTAGTTATGTAATTTTGAGTTTACATATAAAAGTATATCTTTGTAAATAAAGAAGTCAGTGAAACATTATGAGTTCTTTTTTTTACCCCACATTCACATGTACCAAGCTCACAGTTTATATCTGACCCTTTAATATAGAGATGAGTGTAAGGGTACAACCTACTAAAAGATAAATAAAGAACCTCCAAATGAGTAGTTGACTGGAGAAGATTGAGTATCAACACAAATTCTTAACATAAAAAAGATGAAAATCCACACAGCGTAGGTGATTGGTTGCGAAAGTTTTATCTAATTCCTTTTCCAAGTTATATTTTAGTTGAAAGAAATTGGTGTACCATTAATTTAGCAATAGCTCTCATACACAAACAACAACAACTAAGCTTTTTCCCACTAGGTGGGATCAGCTACATGGATCAAATGACGCCACAGTGACCTATTATGAATAAGATTAAAAGATAAATGATTAACTATTACATCATTCTTAATAGTTTCACCTATTTTTTTTTTGACCTCCCTCTACCTCTAACTATCGAACTATTCCCCATCTTATCTACTCTTTTCAATAGGATTTCTGCAAGTCTTCTCCCCACATGTCCAAACCACCTTAAGTGAGATTCCACCTTCTTCTCCAGAATAGGTGCTACCCCAACTTTTCCTCTAATGCACTCATTTCTAATCATATCTCTTTTGGCGTGTCCACACATCCAATGCAACATTCTCATCTCTACAAAATTGAGTTTATCTTTTTGTTGTCTTTTAACCACTCAACATTCAGTACCATATAATATAAAAGGTCTTATAGTTGTACGGTAGAATTTTTCTTTAACTTTGAGTGGCACTTTTCTATCACAAATGACACTTGAAGCCTTCCTCCATTTCATCCATCGCGCTTGAATCCTATGGTTTACATCCTCCTTTATTTTGTCGTCATTTTGTATAATAGATCCAAGATATTTAAAGCTTGTAACTTGTTTTAATATATGGTCTCCAAGTTTTACTTCTAAATTTGTATTTTTTCGCCTTTTACTAAAACTACATTCCATATATTCTATTTTATTTCTACTTATACAAAAACCATGTGTTTTCAAATCTTGTCTCCATGACTCTAACTTTATATTTATTTCCTCTTTTGATTCACCAACTAAGACTATATCATTTGTAAAAATTATACATCGAGGCCCAAATGTTGTATATGCTCAGTAATTGTGTTCAAAATCAAGTTAAAAAGATACGGACACAGAGAAGACCCTTGATGTAGTTCAATAGTTGGGGAAAAATCCTTTGTGTCTTCATTTTGTGTTCTCACATAAGTTGTGATCCTATCATACATGTCTTTTATTGCTCAAATATTTGCAATACGTACTCTTTTCTTCTTTAAAACCTTCCATAAAACCTCTCTTAGCACTCTATCATAAGTCTTTTCTAGATCAATAAAAACCGTATGTAAATCTTTTTGCTTTGATAACTTTCCATCAATCTATGCAATACGTACCCATTTCTTCTCTAAAACCTTCCATAAAACCTCTCTTAGCACTTTGTCATAAACCTTTTCTAGATCAATAAAAACTATATGCAAATCTTTTTGCCTCCTTTGATAACTTTCCATCAATCTACGCATTAAGTAAATTGCTTTCATAGTTGACCTTCCTAGCATAAAACCAAATTGATTTTTTGTGACTTGAGTTTCTTGTCTTAATCTTTGCTCAATAATATTCTCCCATAACTTCATAGTGTGGCTCATGAGTTTAATCTCCTATAATTGGCATAGTTCTGTATGTCCCCCTTATTTTTATAGATAGGGATTAAAGTACTTCTCTTCCATTCATCCAGCATTTTCTTAGATTTCATTATCAAATTGAACAACTTAGTGAGCCAATTTATGCCTTTCCTTCTTAGAATTTTCCATACCTTAATAGGCATATTATCGGGTCCTACTGCTTTGCCATTTTCTATTCTCTTCAAATCCTTCTCTACTTCAAGCTCCTAAATTCTACGATAAAAAGTATAATTACGGTTCTCCTCTGCAACATTTATTCTGTCAGAGTCATAGGTCAACTCATATCCTTCGTTAAAAAGCCTTTGAAAGTAACTCCTTTATCGTACTTAGATATCTTGCTCCCTTACCAAAAAATTATCCTCTTCATCTTTAATATATTTCACTTGATCTAGGTTTCTTGTCTTTCTTTCCCTACCCTTCGTAAACTTATAAACTTTTCTTTCCCCATCCTTAGTTCCTAAAGATTGATATAGCCCTTCAAAAGCTGTAGATCTCGCTACACTCACAATCTTCTTAGTGTCTTTCTTAACAACTGTATACTTATCCCAATTTTCATTATCTTTACTTAAATGACACGCCTTATAATTATCTCTTTTAACCTTAATATTATCTTGCACCTCTGCATACCACCACCAAGATTCTTTACCCTTTGGTCTAACGCCTCTTGATTCTCTAAGTATATTTCTTACTATACTCCTGATCCTTTTGGTCAACTCGTCCCACATATCATTTGCATTTCCCTAGATCTCTCAAAGCCCCTCTTCCTCTACTCTTCTTTGAAAACTCATTTGTTGTTCATTCTTCAAAAGCCACCACCTAATTCTAGGAACTGCTTTCTTGCTCTTTCTTTCTACTTTTGTCTTAACTCTAACATCCAAAACTAAAACTCTGTGTTGGATAGTCATTCTCTCTCCAGGTATAACTTTACAATTTGTGCAAAATTTTATATCTGACTTTCTTACCAAGAAGAAATCTATTTAAAAGCTTGCTCCTCCATTCTTGTATGTGATAAGATGTTCTACCTGCTTCTTAAAGAAGTATTTGCTATAGTAAAATTAATGGCTAGAGAAAAATTCAATATAATTTTACCCTCTTTATTTGTTTATCCTAACCTAAAACCTCCATGTATACCCTCGTATCTTTTAGATTCACTCACTACATGTCCATTTAGATCCCCTTCTAGGAAAATCTTTTATCCCAAAGGTATTTCTTGAATCAAACCTTCTAGATCCTCCCAAAAAATCCTCTTGTGATGCTCCTTTAATCCAACATGAGGTGAGTATACACTAATCACATTAAAAGTATTCCGCTCCACTACAAGCTTTAAAGTTATAATCCTATCTCTCATTCTTTTTACATCTACCACATTGTTCCTCTACTATTTATCAACAATTATACCTACAACATTGCTAGTTCTTGTTTTGCCCATGTATCAAAGCTTAAAACCCAAACAATCTAATTCCTTTTCCTTTTCTCCTACCCACTTAGTTCCTTGTAGATACATGATGTTGATCTTTCTTTTAATCATAGTATCAACTATTTTTATTGATTTTCCTGTAAGGGTGCCTACATTCCAAGTTTCAAAACGAATCTTATCCTCATGAACTAACTTCTTTATCCACACCCGTTCATTAAAGTGTGGGAACCCTTACTTATTTTTCATTGCATTCGGGTGTCGATGTAGTGGCCCTTACTCTTTTGACACTGCACTCGAGTTATACAGCGTGTTGCTTTTGGAAAATGACCTAGCCATAACACTATTGTTTCATTTATCCATATTCATGTTGCTACAACAAAATTTTACATTAGCTGTCGCATACCTAACATAATCTTTCTCTTTTATTCAGGCTTGGGATCGGCTATACGAATATAGACAGAGTTTGTAAAGCTTTAAATATTTTCACTAAATATTGTAGCTATATATTTTTAAATTTTTAAATTAGAATTTCAAAAAAAATTGTAAGAAGAAAAATAGAAAGCATGACTTGTTAGCAAATGACAGTTTGACTTCAATAGTAGACATTATGATGAAAAACATTTTATATACCCTTTTAATTATGAATAGGAAGATCATGACCAATACAAAATGAGACGAATGCATATATGCATCCATAATTAACTTGCTCCATACTCTACCTTGTGGCCTTCTAATTAATTATTCAAGATAAAATACTTAGATTTTCTCAACAACAAAAAAACCCTACAGCTTTTATCTATTAAATCTCTTAGGTCATCTATGCTGCACCATCTCTCTAATGTTCATATGTGAGGCCTTTCAAATTTTAATAAGAAATCATGAATTTATATAGTACTGTGCATAGGAACTTCCACATCATCCTCATTTAGATATATATAACAGATCGTAGGAGACTGCAAAAACTTGTATCTTTAATCCTATAATGTATGCAAACATTTGTGGAGTTTTTTTGAATAGTTGCACAAGGTTACCAAGTAACGAAGATATTCAGTAAAAAAAAAATAAAAACCCAAAAAAAAAGAAGTAACTGAGAATCACAAGAAAATAAATACCTTTTTGAAATTTTTTTGGCTACTAACACCAAATGGGTGCTACATGAAGGTTAACTTAGCCAAGAAAAGTATTCAACCTAAAACCCCCTCAAAATAAAAATAAAAATTAATGAATATAATCCCAGAGTCAACTATAAATGCTAAGTCAAAATAAAATGATACTTATCTAAGAAAGACATATAATCTCATTGCACATATAAACTAAGATCATCAAATTTTCATATATAATCATAGGAATAAAGGATAAGGGAGTTACCTTACAAACAAACCAAGCTTTGATAGCCAGTCTTAAAAATGGGTTTAAAAGGCACAATCTATTCCCCATAATTCCTAAAGTAGAGTGGCTTAATCTTTTTCCTAATGCAGATCTTAGAATTTCAAATAGAAGTTCAATGATCTAAATTTATCAGTATGAATATTCTTGCATTTTTTTCTTCTTTCATTTTATTGTTTCTATTATTGGGGAGCTTAACTTGGACAATAATTCAATTCACATCCAAGGAAATATGACAAAGAGTTAGAATGGCAAAGGACCATGTCATACATTTGTGCAACAATGAGAAATGCTACTGACACATCTGTTGCTGTGACTGAATCTAATTTTGAAAGAAATTTTTTTTCCAACAGGACTCACAATTAGGCAACATCACCCAGATGCAGCACAACACCCAACAATTGTGCACAATTTCTTCCATAATAGATGTGTAAATAACATTACTATGTGACAATTTAGACTTGCTCAATTTTGAATATCTACTAGGTAAACTATCAATAAGGATCACCAAGCTTATTGAACATGCTAGAAAATCAGATTTCTCAGTTCAAAAACAAAATAAAAATAAAAGTAAAACCTTTGGTCTCTTAGGAAGATCTTTTTCATCAACCTCTTCAGGAATTCATAGACCAAAATCACTTGAAGATGCCAATAAAAGATGTATAATCAAAGAACTCATAAAATTTAGGCTAAACCATCAGCAAGGCCCACATCATTTCTCATTATGCATTCCTAGATTAAATTCTAAATCTGTCAAATTATTACTAAACAAATTATCTAGCAACCACGTCATCAAATGCAGTGCAATGATATTCTCTCCTTCAAATCTCTGTTGAAGCATTTAGATTTATCTCTCTTAAATGCATGTTGTGAAAAAATTCCCAAAAAGGGAAGGAAAGAAAAGAAAAAAAACGGTAAAAGAATATGTCCATTGCTATGGTTTTTAATGCACATACATGTCAATTGCTATTTTATCCAAAGACCAAGAGAACATATTCATAGGTAACAAGTTACTAAATTAGCAATAGCCTTTCACACTCCTGCATTTGTAGTCAAAAGTTGCTTTTTACCACTATTCTATAGTTTACATAACTACAAGTTGAGAAATGAAAGTGAAACTTCATGGAAAGTTAAGAGACGTAATAGGTTCAAATGCCCTTTTCAGCCCAGCTAGAAAGCATTCTCCTTATTACAAAAACCATTCTTCCATTCCTAAGTTTAAAGTAGTTTAAGTTTTCTTTTTATTTTCAACAATCAGTAATGCCCTTTTGGGAACCAGGACCATGTAATAGATTCAAATGCACTTTTTAGCCCAAAAGTAATTGGTATAATTGGTACAAGCCAAAATGTATAATTGGTATGAGCCAGAACAACAATCTATTTATTCATCAAGTTGTGATCAATATAAAAGTATGAACATATAGAATTACTTGTTGAAGAGATGTGATTAAAGAGGCCATCCGTGCTTCTAGCCTTTCTTCAAATTGTGCTTACAATGTTGCATGCATTCTTTCTTCTCGTAATTTCATCTCTTCATGCATCTCTCCACGTAGTTTTACAACAACTTCTTCACGTATTTTCCTCTTTTGCTTTTGAAGATGTTGGGGAGTGATTTGGACAGATGTTTTCTTGGAAGGAGGCCTCACACCATATCCTTTGCCACGAACATATCCCGTCTTTTCACCTAAAACTTCGATCAAAATTTCCTCATTGCTCAAACTTGGAGCTTCTTCTTGTGACTGCTTTGCTACAATCTCTTGCAATTTGCCCTATATTTAAATTGAGTATGCTTTTAGAAGAAGAAAATAATATAAATTAAAAGTTATAAAAATCAACAAAATTAAAGTATACATGAACTTCTTGGGACTTTGCAACCGACCATATCAACTCTCCGTCTTTAGTCTTACGGGTATGCTGTATTTCCCATATCTTGTCAATCAGTGCTTTCTCTCCAGTTTCAGCATTTCTCTATGAAAGAATATCATGAATAATCAACGATTGAATGAGAACATGCACAGTAAATATATTTATGACAATATATAACTTTAAAATCTCACTTTGCTTCCTCAACTTCAGCAAACGACCGTGAACCACACATATGTTTTGTTTTCAACTTAGCCCTATTTTGTGCATTTGTTGAACTTTTGCCTTACAGTAAACCCAATAGTCAATGTCCAAAGCACAGTTCATATCAAAACACCAAATAAGTTAGTACTTAATAACTTAAAGTCTTCTAAGCCAAAATAATTGACCAAGTGCTTCCATTCGTCATCATTTACTGCTGGAGGTGTGTGAGCTAGTCTTTCTTCATCAGTTTTATACTTGGTGTAGAAGCTATGCAAGTGACTTCTCTTGTTTTTGTATAACCTTTGTGTAGTGGCTACAATTAAAGCATCAAATTGGCTTTCCACACTTGCACCAACCTCAAATTTTTCTTACAATAATGAACCCAGATAATGTTAAATTCAAAAAGTGAATATAGATATATAAGTATGATTATGCTGGTTATAACCTTCACTTTCAACAAGATTTAGTCTCCACATTGTTCCAAAATTTTATTCCAATCCCTCTCCTTTAAGGGACAAGTGCAGCATGTGATATGTCCAATGTAGTTAACGAGCTCTCTTGATCCTGCTCCCACAACTTGAAAGATATTATTGGGGATCTCAATTTGGATTTTTTGTCCATTTTTCATCTTTGAGTCTATTGAAATACATTTGTATGATCCCTAACATTCTTGGATATGCTGCAAGAAGCTGTGAATCAAAATGATAATAAGATATTCATCACATTATAAACCTTAAGTAGTAAGTGTAAAGTTTTAAATTTGATTACCTGCACTACTAATTGGATGCCGAGAAGTTGGTGTGGTAGGTTATGCTTGGCTCTCTTCATAATGAGGTTGCATGCATAATTGTGGAGTCCGTACATTAGGAGTAGCATGTGCAGCACCTCTAAACCCACAAAATCCTTGTCTGCCTCTTCCGCTTCCTACCATCTTTAAATCAACCTATTGTAACTTATAGACTATGTTGTCAGTATAAGTGATTTAGTGATAAAATGCAAGGAATTTAATTCAAAACTTTGTGTGAAATAGAAATATTACTTTGGATAATTAATGCAAGCTACAAAAACAAAGAACAATTACAACTCAATTGCCAGCTAAGTGTATATTACAAGAATATTGTACATCCACAATAGTCAAGCAGTATATACACATTTAACATGCTATAGCATTTCACATAAAATCTTCAGATAAAAGTTCTCTTTCATCGCTTGTCTCATACATAGTCTTATCTTCTTCATCATCATTGATAAAATCAACTTCTCTAGCACTTCTCTCTTGACTATAATGACTAACACTTTGTGGTTGAACGTCATCCCTACATAATATCACTGTAATGTCATCCTGATCCTCACTGTGAATGACATTATTATGTTTAACCTCTTCTTGTTGGTATGCATCTTCAGCACATAATTCCTCACCCTTATCATCTTTTTGTAGCATGCTAAAAAGGTCACAGGGATTTGTTTTCACAACAACGAGCCATTCTCTATCAATGATATCATTCAAATAGAATACTTGTTTCGCTTGCAATGCCATAACAAATAGCTCATTTGTATTCAATGAAGAATGAGTATTCACGCTTGTGTATCCATATTTGTCAACTTTATATCCTTTTCCCAAATGAACAACGTCCCACTAGTGACACTTGAAGAGGTATATTTTCCTATCCCCCACATAAGACAACTCATAAATATCTTCAAGAATGCCATAATATTCCTTCTCAAGATCCGAATCATCTCTTTTCACAAGAAACTCGCTATTTTGAGTTTTTTTTTGAATTCACGGTCTCTTGTATGAAATCTAAATCCATTGATTAGAATTGTTATATACCTGTATACTACTCTTTAGGGACCAATGGCTAAGCTTACTAATTCATCGTCTCCCTGCCAATGTGAACCTGACTTTGTAACCTAATGAAAATTAACAACACTTAGAGGTTATGATATGTCTAATAAGATAATGTAGTGACAGACCTAATTTGGATTATACTTACTTGGCGATTAAACCATTTGGAAAACTCTTTCACGTGACTTGAATCAACATTTGATGTTCATGTTTATGTTTCTAGCTCCAATTTGTGCTCCCTACAAATTATATCATTTCATCTATTATAATTCAACCTACTAATAATTTAATTGCTAACAAGTTATAATTGACTTACTCTATGAATGGCCAAATCTTTTCACAATTTTGTAGCACGTATAGACAAGCTTGATCAAATTCCTTGTTAGATAATAAAATAGATTTAGCTGCACCACTTGGTTGTCCGCTTTGACTAAATATTGATATCTCACATGCTGCCATGTTTGTATCATCATTTCTTGGAACTTTATTAAACTTTGTTGGAATGTATCTCAAATATCTTGAGCAGAAGGTGAGGCTTTCAATTGGTACTGAACAGATAATGTTACCTTTCAATTGGATACATCCATCGGTACTGAATAGGCCCAACTATCATTGCTTATCGGGCTAAGTGTACTAGCAAGTGAACCATGACGTCAAAGAATGCCGGAGGGAACACAGTCTCTAGTTTACATAATGTAATGGCAATTTTTTTTCAATAGAATCCAACTCTTCCATGGTTAAACACTTCGAACATAGAATCTTGAAAAATTGTGCGAAATCTATTATGGGATCACTCACCTCCTTAGGCAACAAGCTATGAATGGCGATTGGAAATAGTTCCTGCAACAATATGTAATGGTCATGACATTTCAATCCAAATATCTTTTTCTCTGATACATTGACACATCTTAAGATATTTGAGGAAAATACATCGGGAACCTTTAAGTTAGCCAAACAATTACAAACTTTTAACTTATCTTGTGGCAATAGCACATAACTTGCTGCCGGTAGCAAAATGTTGTTCCCATTATTAATAGGATGCAAACTTGGCCTAATCCATAGGTTCATCAAATCATACCAACTTTTCACTATATCCTTCGTCTTTCTAGCCATATCCATTATCGTGGACACAATGTTATCTGACACATTTCTCTCAATGTGCATGACATAGAGATTATGTCGCAGTAAAAGTGTTTTTCAATAAGGAAGTTAAAAAAATGCTTTTCTTCTTCCAATTATAGGCAACAATAGATTGGTCGCGCATTCACTTGTTACCCTTTACAAATGTCACACTCGGCAAGAGTTGTAGTTGTTCAAGTGCTTCTTCACTAGTCAAATATGTATGGGCGACATTATTTTCCACTTTACCATCAAATGCCCTCTTATTTTGATGCCATGGATGATTGGTTTGCAAGAAGTGACAATGTCTCATATAACATAATTTACTTCTCAACAATATAGAGTGTATATGTTTGTGGCAATAAGGACATGCTAATTTTCCTTTTGTTGACCACCCTAAAAGATTACCAAATAGAGGAAAATCATTTATTGTCCACATGATAACAACTCACATACTAAAATTTGACTTTGCATGAGCATCATATGTCTCCACCCCTGACTCCCACAGTTTTTTCAGCTTTTCAATCATTGATTCTAAATATACATCTATATCATCTCCTGGAGAATTAGATCCTGGTATAAGAAGTGTCATCATGAAGTATGGTTATTTCATGCATTTTCAAGGAGGCAAGTTATATGGTACAAGAACAACTGGCCAGATACTATGGTTAGTACTTATATTTCCATATGGTTGGAAGCCGTCACTTGCTAAACCCATCCTTACATTTCTAGGGTCAACTGAAAAATCAGGGTATTGCTCATCAAATGATTTCCAAACAATGCAGTTAGCTGGGTGCCTGAGCACACTATCATCCACACGTTCCTCCTTGTGCCACCTTATATCTTTAGTAGTGTGTCCTGCCATGTACAATATTTGTAACCTAGGCTTTATTGGAAAAAAGAGAAGGACTTTGTGTGCTTCTGTTTTTCCTCCGTGTCCATTTGATTTTCATCTGGACAACTTGCATTTAGGGAATGATTGTGCATTGGCATGTTCTTTTCTTTATAGAATGCAATCATTCTTACATGCGTCTATTTTTATATAGTCTAAACCCAAGTCTTGAACAACCTTCTTGGCTTCATAGTAGGAATTGGGTACTTGGGCTCCATCTGGCAACACTTCTTTAAACACGTTCAACAACATGTACATATACTTATCGCTCCAATGATTAAGGCACTTCAGATTAAGTAGCCTAACAATGAATGACAGCTTCGACACCTTGTCACAATTTGGATATAGACTTGTTTCGGCATCTTCCAGTAATTGGTAAAACTTCTTTGCATACACATTTGGCTTTTCGTTGTTTTCTATATTTGTATCCAACTCCTCTGTGTTCACAACTCCATATGCATCATATATCATCCTAGCCATGTCATCCTCCTCAACAATACTGCCTTCATCAAGGGGATTTAAAGTCATCCGTATAACTTCTCCATGAAGATCCCAGACCTTGTATGACTCCAAAAAACCATTCTTCAATAAATCAAACCGTACTTCATGACTCACTTTGAACACCACATTTCTACATTTTTTGCACCGACACCTAATTCTGCTTCCTATCCTTAATTCACTGTATGCCCACTAAAGAAAATAATTCACCCCCTAGATGTATAAGGGATCATCTTTATTCTTAACATTCAACCAACTTTTGTCCATAATATTGCCTACAAAATTTATTGGATTGAATATGAACAATTAGAGAAGAGAAAACAATATATTTAGACGAGATAAAGAGTATGTGTATTGCTAGAATAGAATGAGATCATGTTGAAAAAAGTAGGACAATTGAGATCATTATGGAATAAAATGATTATTAGAATGAGAACATATTACATTAACAGACCGTAAGCAAATTCTTAGGGTTTAGGACATATCAAGATAAGAATAAGTAAATATAGTGCTAAGAACATATCATTGTGTTCTTTCTCTTTTTCCATACATGCCCAACATAGCATTGGTTGAGAAAATTTAAAAAGAAGCATATTTCTTAGGGATAAAGTGTTGGCTTTTACAACAACAAGAATATAGCAACAAATACTTAAAGATTCTCGTCAGCAAAAGATTAATTGGAAATCTATGCTGACATTTTCCCAGCTGTTGGGAAATTAATACCAAATATCTCATTCACCCAGACATGGTATTTGTAATTTCACATACAAGATAAATGGAAATAAATTGCAAGACATGATATGGCCAAGCTAATCATTAACGTTAGCAACTTGTTTCTATCAAAAAAAGAAGTTAGCGTTAGTAACCTATGAATTAAATTGTTTTAAATTTGCAAGGCTATATTTTTATGATGTTAAACCATTTATAAGCTCCTTTATTCTGTCAAAAGAAATAAATTAGTAAGGCCAGATCTTACTGATAGTTCTCTTTGTTTATGGAACTTTGACAATTGAATTAGTAACAACATAAGACAAAAATAGGTTTAGTATAAATATTAGGGAAATTCTAGTACAACTAGATTTTAAATTTGGCAGCTACACATCAATAAGCTACAACCAACTAATCTCATCCTACTTCACAAAGTAAGTGATGGAACTCTTACTATTATAGGCTATAAGGTACTCATAGTAGAAACAGGCACCTATCGGGTGATAGAAATAGAGGCCCAACATATAGATCTAGGTCTCCATCACTAAGAGATTCTTAACTCTCCCTTTTTAGTAGGCCCACTACACAGTTCAAAATTTTTTTAAAACCATTTATAAGCTCCTTTATTCTGCCATTTTTTCTTTTTAATCAATGTTATATACCTTGATGGTTGTTTAATTTTTACTTAAACAAAATTTGGCAAGATCTATACGAACTTGTTTCTTCAACGTTTTCCCAAGTAATAATGCAATATGACACAAGGTCACAAGTGATTTAAGCTCACACAAAGTTCAGATTTGCATAAAAATGGGTAAGCTGCTGTAAGGTCATGTGGCCGGCACTAATATAGCATAGTATTTAAGCCTAATCTATATGGAAACAAAGAGCATAGTCCAAAAAGGTGGAAAGGCTAGACAAAGTGGACAATGAAATCTCAAATAAAAAGTGTTGCTCCTTAGAAATCAACTTACAAAGTGGATAATATGCCAGATATGTACATATACTTATCAAACCCATATAATGACAAAGTAATTGCATGTTATGGCTTTATGACTTTATTATAACTTAAATTCAAAGGTGAATCTAGCAAGTGACATTTCTTATAAAAAAACCGAATGGAAAGCAAGTTTCAACAAATAATTTTTCAAATTATTAAACACAAAACAACACTTTTAAGCCCAATCTCTACCACCCACCTTTTTTGTATTTTAACTCCAATAGGACTTGTATACTATTTACATAAAAATTGTAAAATTCTCATACAGTCTTCTTCTACACATTTTCTTGACCATAAAAGCTACCATTACAATTTCCTTAGCCTTTTCTCCTACTCTCCAGCCATAAAAAATGACTATAACAATTATAAGAGTTTATTATGTAATTCTATCATCTCTAAGTATAGGCTTCCCAGCCTTAAACCCACATGAAATTATATAAACCAGTATTGTAGATCATTCTGTAGCACCCCTTACTGATAATCTATTACCTCCATTCTCAAAGACAGAAAAGAGACATTGCATGCAAATTGCAAAATATTCTTTTGCACCATGCAGATCTATAGTTTTTGATGAAAACCATTTCCCTTATGTTGATAAAATATACAAAACAAAAGTTACAGAGAAAAGAAAGAGGACCAAACAAAATAAATTATTGAAAATTCACTGACAAATGTGTATAAAATAGTCTCAACGTCTATTTATACTAATACTTTAACCATATAAAGACACTTGTATCATTTACTTTGGGTGCACTACAAGTAACCATATACTTATTCTACAAGACTTTCCTAAATTCTTAATACCTCTTAGCATTCCCTCTCAAACAAAAGCTTGCAGCTTGACACAAATAAACTCAAAAGAGAAATAAAAACAATAACCAACTCAAATAGAAGAACTCAATAAGCAACTCAAGAATTTAAGCAACTGGCACTCCCCCTAATTACGTCTTTCGTAAGCAAACATCTCTTAAAATTATGAACTACTTCCCATGAGCAGCCCCTTAACATTCTCTCATCTTCTCTCCTCATCCCCAACATCTAACACAATGACACAACTCCCAAAAGATTTTGATACACTCATCAGAAGCCCTTTGAACTTTTCCCAATTGGTCTTTACTACTTCGGTTTCACACCAAGGAACCCAACAACATAACTCTCTTACAACTGTCAAACTCTTTAATATGCAACTCTCTAGGTCTCCACTACTTATGGGTCCCTAGGTCGTACCAAGAGCTTTGAATGCAACTTCTTTTCAAAGTAAAATCAATATATCAACACTAAAAACACTAACTCATGATACAAAACTCCCACAACCACCACATCAAGAAGTCCATAACAAAAACAATACCTTAATAGATTGAAATCCCATAAAAGAATGAAAAATCTCCATGATATAAATGATCAAACAAAAGCAAAAATCAAGTCACAATTTATGTAGACTATCACATACAAAGGCTCAAGTTTTAATGCAAAATGACTTATTGATAAGCAAGTCTGAGTTGTATGCTCTAGACATTTGGAAATTGGAATTCATTTCTCTTTTTATTAAGTTCACCCATGAGCTTGGATCTATTTTTCAAAGATCAACCAAACAAAAATTTATCAAACCTACAAAAGGAAAGTCTTGGGCATGTAGCATGCTAATGTCAATCCGTATATATCCAAATCGGAGTAATTTCTCTTTGATGTTACCTTCATGTGAGACTTAAGTTGATGTTTATCCAAATTCAATTTGTGCAATGCAGAATTCTTATAAAAATAAGAGAGAAAGAAAGGTAAATTTTATAAATTTCAAAGATATTTTATTTACTAACCTTTCCCATGACTACAAATTTACTGACCATTTATGCAACATAACATCATCAGCCTAAGCCCTACTTTTTATATGCCTGATATTACTTTCCCCACATTATCAATAGCCCAGCTCATAGCCTCATACTTAAACCAATTAATAACACAACATGTTCCTTAGCTCAAACTATCACTCTTTCACACATAAACCCACGAGCTACGGTGTGGTGTAGGAAGTGGGAACGAATTCTAAATGAATGCTACTAGGGAACGAATTCTAAATGAATGCTACTAATCTTTGCAGAAAAGAAGCAGAAGCTAGCAAAATATTTAATTCTAGATGTGCAGTGTCTTTTGCAATATCTGATTCTACCATTCATACCTCAATTGCTAACGATGTTAGCCACTGCCTAGGTAGGTGTCAAGTTAGAAGTTCATCAACAATTGCAAGGGGAGGTGAGAACAAGCAAATGACATTCTCAATTACCACAGTCCTCGATGAATTGCATCCCAACTTTTAGCTGAAACACCAAAAAAAGAAGAGAAAAACCCTTAATTTTCACCTAGCACAGAAGCTACCCAAACACAACCAAAAAAACCTCTCAATCTTCACACATTTGGTTTTATCTTCAATTCCAAAACAAAAGCAAATAGAAAAACTTATAAAATCAACTCATTTCCAAAACAAAACCCTTAAAAGTATAATTTCCAAACCCAATCAAAAGCAAACAGCAAAAACATGAGGAAGTAGATGGGAGAACCTCAAATACGAGCTCTCTAACGTTGCTCGAACTAGTTGGTTCTAGAGTTTTCATGACCAATTAAAGTGACAATCAGGTAAAGAGAAGGAAATCGGGGGTTTCTTTCTGTAGCACAAGAAATTTAACAGGCGGGAAAAAGTGTAAAGAAAAGGGCTTTCCATGAAGAGAGGGATTTTTCACAAGTAAAAAGATAGATAGAAGTAAAAAAGTAAGCGGGCTTCTTTTTTTCACTTTACCAGGGTTCTTTTTATTTCTCCCTTTAACTTTCAGTGACAACCAAGTCGTCACTAAAACTTACCTTTTAGTGACAACCCAAAAGGTCGTCACTGAAACCATACTTTTTGTGACGACTACACCAAAGTCTTCAAAAAAGTATATGTTTTTGTGACGACCTCTAAAATTTGTCACTAAAAATTATTGAAATTTGATCTTTCAGTGACAATCTTTGTAGGTCATCACTTAAAGTACTTTTTAGTGACCACTTTTAAAGTCGTCACAAAAAGTTGGTCACTAAAAGTCATATTTCTTGTAGTGAAATTTCTACTATTTCAATATAAAAAATAGAAAAAAAAAATTGTAGAGTTAAATCTTTACAAAAAATAATATTACAGTAGTTTTACCCATATAATAGAACACCGACAACAACCGAATCATCAAGAGAAGAGAGTCATAAAAAATATGACAATTTTTTTAAAAAAGAAATTGAATAATCATTTCTGAATACTTTAATATCTTTCACATATCTTTCACTAATATTTGAGAAACATAGATTAAGTTAGAAGAAAAAAAGTTACAAACCCCTATTGTCAAACATTTTTATTAAGAAAAGAAAAAATCTTAAAAAAAATCGCATGACATCTTTGACAATTAAAAATTACTAAACAAAAAAGGAAGAGACTTCTGTCAAGAAATTATTAAAAATTATAGAAAATACTAACACGTGATAAAATTATTAAAAAGTAGTATTAAAAATATTAACAAAACTCGTCAACTTTGTCATGTGTCAATATTTGGTGTGACGTTAGTAAAAATTTTAATTTCACCAACAATATACTAAATAATAATCCTTGTTTGAATTTAATTAATCGAAAAGGTTTGATTTTTAAAAATATCATATTGAAGAGAGATTTTACCCAATGATCTTTCAGCTTAGACATTTCTATTTTTTACGCCATTTTAATTTCATAAAAAGAATCAAATCTCATAAAATTTTAAAATTATCTCAATTGAATTACATGCTTTTAAAATGTACATATTAATTAATTAGAAGTAGGATGAAATTAAATCAAATAAGGAGTAAAGCTAAGCTGAACCCATTTAATGTAATTAACAACTTAAGGACCCAATTGCAACAATCAAGATGCAAATGGGAACCATTAAAGTCAGTCGATCGGTTACTCTAAGAATTCAAAAACTAGGACAAAGGTCGAACCTATGGTCACACAACATGAAACGTAGGAACTTGAAAATAAGGGGCCTCGATATATGTTTTCATCTTATTATTTTTAAAAATAGTTTTTAAAAATATTTTTTTTAAAAAAATTATAATTAGAAGATTTAAAAAAACTTTGAACTTTTGGTTTTTTAAACTTTAAATAATATAGTACACAATTTTTATATTTTTTACGATATATTTAATATAAAAATAAGTATTAAAACTCGAAACTTCTCAATTGTAAAACCCAAACCACAGAACCTAGAATTCAAAGGCTCTAGACTTTAAGTTTCAAAATTTTTAATTCAAACTTCAAATTTAAAAATTTCAAATTCTTGACCCCGAAACTTTAACTCTAAACTAAACCCGAAAACTCCTAACATCAAAACTTAGACAAAAAAATTTATATCTTAAAACTCCAAACTCCAAAATCCTAGAACCTAAATCTCAAATGCTAAATCTCAAACCCCTAAATCCCAAAATCCTACAATCACAAATCCCAAAATCCAAATCGCAAAACTCCAAAATCCTAAATCATAAGCCCTAAATAATCTTGTTAATTTGATGTTTAGGGTTTTGAGATTCAGGGCTTGAGATTTAAGATTTAGAGTCTAAAGTTTGGAGTTTTAAAATTTTACAGTCTAAAATTTAAGATGTTAAGATTTTAGAGTTTCGAGTTTAAATATTTAAAGTTTGAAGTTTAAAATTATGGGTTAAGGTTTTGAGGTTTAGGGATTTAGAGTATAGAGGTGAGGATTTTGATATTTATGATTTTGAAGCTCCAAATATAGGGTCTGAGTTTGGGATTTTTCGATTTTGAAATTTGAGATTTAAAGTTTTGAGGATTATAGTGTTTAGTTTTAGGTTTAAAGTTTTGTTGTTTGAGATTTTTAGCTTTTTTTTGTTAGTTTCTTATGATATCAATACATGATACTTATTTTGTAAAACTAATTTCCTTCAAACTTTCTTGCAACAAAAAAACTCTTTTAGTATATTCTTACCTCAAGAATCAAACTTGTGTCCTTAAATTAGAGTTTTCTTTTTAAAATACTCATATTATATTTACCAAAATAGAATTAATAAATTCATATATTTACAGTATTGCCCCTTTAAAAACATGTTTTCAAAACAAGTACTTTTGAAAACATGGTAAATGTATTTTCTATTCTGTTTTTAAATAAATATTTTGAAAATTGTGTTTTAAAAAATCCTTGAAAATAGTATTGGCAAACATTTTTTTTTCTATATATTTATTTATAAAAAAATATTTTTTAAAATAATTTCTAAATAGGCCCAAACATTTCTTTTATAATCGTGGGCTATAAGGAAAAGTATCATCGCTCTTTTGGTCCTATCAATGTAACTTACTAGTTATTCCTATAAAAATGTGTGTGACAACCTCAGCCCTTTCATCGAACACTTAGAATCTCAAAGTCCTTAATTATTCCACTATTACTCATTTACTTGATTACAAAGAAAGATGAGCTTGAAAAATTGACACCGTGCTACCCTTTTCAACTTCATGGAAGACGAGGAAGCCTTTCTTGTGTCGGTGAATGATTTTTTTACTCAGCTTAACATAGAAAAAAATGGGCTTCTTTCCTACAGTGAGATGTTGAGGGAGGTGCAGAGTCTAAGGGTATTTGAGACCCACTTGGGGATGGACGTGAAGACAGACCAAGATGAGCTTAATCGCATTTATGAGTTTCTGTTCATGTAGTTCGACCATGACTTGAATGGGAGAATTGATCTGCAAGACTTCAGAGAGGAAACCAAGCACATAATGCTTGCTATGGAAAATGGAATGGGCTTTCTTCCTGTTCAGATGGCTCTTGAAGAAGATATCCTTCTCAAGAAGCTGTTGAACGAGAGTCTAATAATCAAGTTGCTGCTTGATTTTTCTCTTCACATATTTAGACTTCTCCATAGATTGAAACTGACATTCTTGGGTCAGTTTTCTAACCCTACTTCTTCATGTGTCGCACCTATCTTTAAAGAGAACCGCGCAATGCAGAAGTTAGTTTTAAAAGAAAAATAAATATTTTTTAACAAACTTTTTTAAATTAGAGTCTTTACCAAAATTTTATTTTTTTTTAAAAGGAAAAAATTTGAAAAAAATCTCTTCTTCCTTTGTATTAAAAGGTCTATTAACTAAAGTAGGTTTCACTACAACAAAAATGGTATTTAGAGGCAATTTTTATGTGGCTTTAGTGATGATTCCAACTGTCCCTAAAGCACTTAATGACGATCGCAAAACCGTCATAGAATCATAGGTATAGCGATGGTTCAGGTCAACCATGGAAACGGAATTGTTATGATGCGTCATAACGACAGTTCCATAACTGTTGTTATGGCTAGTTTATCGTTGTTAAATCAAGGCAATTTTTTTTCATAGTTGAATTTTATATTTCTGTTATTAAGAATATTAATTTGGATTAATTTTTATTATTATTTCATAATCATGCGTATGAATTATTTTATATTTCTATTATTTAGAAGACTAATTTAGATTAATTTATTTATTATTTCACAATTATGTGCGAAAATTATTTTATAGTATAATAATTTTTTAAAAAATTTATTGATATTTATCAACATGTTGAATATACGTAAATTATTGAATAAAAATGATATATATATATATATATATATATATATATATATATATATCAATTAAAAATTTGTACACAAAAATTAATGGTCACGAGAAAATTAAAATTACATTGTACAGAATATACAATTGTAAATGATCAAATCATGTTCTTGAGCCTTGCGGGTACTGATCAAGCTGATGTCCACTGCCACGATCACTGGGGTCGTGAAAAACAATTTCGTTGGGTTAACGTTTTCAGTGTTTTCAAATTAAACAAAATTATACCAACAATGTTTTATGATATTATGTTATTATTATCTGTTGAGAAATTACCCTAGACCCAAGACTATGAGAGTGCAATCTCAAGCGGCAGCTGGCCTTGAGATTTCTATAGTAGGAATACCATCACAACCTCTATCTGTCGCTATCGTGTGGGGATGTTAGTGTCAGGTGCCGCTCACTCGACCTCACACACGGCTTTATGCGTTGCTCGTTTAGCCTCTTGCTTGGCCTCACACGCTGCTTGTTTAGCCTCTTGTCGCTACTGGTAGACATTCCGCTCCTCTATAACCGCTTTTAGCCGCTCAACCTCAGTCTATAACTCTTGGTATGATGGGCCAGACTGTGAGCTCGACCCAGCTGAGCCTCAACCGAAGACTTGTTTTGGGCAAACACCCAATCTAAATCCTCAAACGCGACTTGAATGCTCCTTAGTACCCAGAGCTCTCGCAAGGGAATTAGCTATCGAGAGCTCTTGGGACGAGCTGTCCTCTTACTAGATCGAGGTAATTTTTTTCTACAACATTGAATAACAGACAATAATAAATAATATTAAAAATTATCCAAAAACCAAATAATTACCCATGTATGGTTGATAAAATTTTTATACATTCAGGAACTACTCGAGCTTCGTCATTTATGTATGATTCGTCAACCCTTTTATAAGCTATTGTCCATACATCACCTCGAGTGACCGGACCTACAACGTCAGCCTCCTGAAATTTGAAATGATTAATCAATTTTTGATTATATAAATTAATGTGTTCTTAAAATTAAAAGAATATATTTATGAATTTAAACTGACCAACTTAGCCTTTTTACATGCAAGGCTCTTAAAGCCAGTGGTGTGTGGCATTGTCTGACGTCTTCTATTCCATCTATTCTTTACAGCCACATCCTAATTAATCGCATAGAGAAATTAATTAGTCACAAGATGTAAAAGTTAAAATACATAAACAGATTAATATAAGCAATTTACCTTAGACTTTGCCTCAAGGTGATAGTCGATGAAAGTTGTCCATTGATTAGGTGGGATACCAGTTGGGACATCATTGCGTGACTAATCCTTGGTCTTCGTACCATTATACGCTAGCCAGAATAAATTATAACATGCAGCTCTCCACTTTGCTCCTAATGACTACATGATCAATTTTTGGTGTAGGCCCGACACATTAAAATGTGTCTACGAACGAAAGTAAAAAAGTTTAGTTAAACATATATAATAAATAAATATAGTTAGTTAAAAAAGATATATATATCCATACCTAATTGTTGTTTATGAAGACGTTCATCTTATACTGCTGAGGAATGCTCCTCTAGTCTCTGTAGGAGATCGGGAAGATACAGAAGTTATCCCCGATGGTGCCAAGAAAGACACTGAGCAAACCGCCGCTGTCTCCGATAGGCTGATGGCTGTTGTTGAATTGGATAACCACCTTCAACCCCTGAGTTAGTGCCTAGACGTCATGGACAATTAACTTCCTAGACGTCATCTGTCTGGTCCTATATTTCATAATATAAACATAAATATCACATTAGGTTACTATGATGAAATTAATATGCACTCTCAAGATTTTTACAATACTAACAGACGACGTTAACTATCTAAATCCTCCTGCTTCTGCACTTCTGATGTGCGGAGTGATCCTCTTCCTCCACACCGACGAACAGCTCATCTATATCAAGGGCATAATCCTCCTTCGGTGCCTGAGCGTTGGGCGGGGGGAATGTACATATGGCGCCCTGTGAATCTAATTTCGACTATAAAGGAGACGCACGAGAGTTGAGTCAAAGTTACAGTGTGGACAGGCTAATCCAGTATGAGTATTCCATCCTGATAAACATCCAGGCCAAGAAAATCACTGATTGTCCATAAAAAAGCTTATGCATGTTGAACATTTATTTACCGAATGCATCGTAAGTATGAACACATTCAACCCATAACTCCTTCAACTCCTCAATCAATGGTTGTAAAAATACATCTATATTATTTCTCGGTGCTTTTCTCCCTGAAATTATCATTGAAAACATGAATGAACTCTATTTCATAGACATCCAAGGAGGGAGATTTGGAAAAATCCAGATTTCTCTCTCTCCCTAATTTTTCTCTCCCAAAACCCCAAAACTTCTCTCTAGAATTCTAGGGCCTGATTTGGTACAAGATGCACTTGACAAGATAAAATTGATTAAGGAAAGGTTATTAGTAGGTCAAAGTAGACAGAAATCTTATATTGATATTAGATGTCGACCATTGGAATTCGCCATAGGTGAGATGAAATTCAGGGACTAAATTTCTTTAAGGAGGAAGTAATGCAATAGCCTAAATAAATGAAAACCCTGAATTAAAGAAAAATTCTGAATAAAAGTGAGAATTATGAAAAAAGAGATAAGTACCATTGAAAAATATATTTATTTATCACATGGGTTGAAGAATTATAAAGATAATATGAGGATTTATGTTTTGGGGTCAAAATGAAATTTACTAAAAGTTTATTGGTCAAGATGTAAATAAGAAAAATTTGCAAGGACCTCACTCAAAATTTGAAAATTTGCAGAATGGTTCCTCTGATATTTTTAGAGTCTCTGCCACACAAGAAGATGACAAAATCCAAATTTCTTTCTCTCCCTAATTTTTCTCTCACAAAACCCAAAACTTCTCTCTAAAATTCTAACACTTCCAGACATTAGACTTCGACACCACCAACGTCAATAGATTCAGAACGACGAGAACTATTAATCTATTTGATTGATTTCTAGAATTTTGACCGAAGATTTGTCGAAAAGTGGAGGAGAAACCCTAGGATTGTAAGTTCTAAAATTCATATTAAGAGTTCTAAAATTCATACTTAGAGTTCTCAAATTGAAAATCTAACATGATAAATGGATTCAAGAGAGGGAAAAACTTTAGGATATGAAAATTTTCAGCCATATAACAACTTTTTTGTGCATCGTGAACAGTGAATTCGGGCCTGCATAAATAGTGATTCCGATCGTGAATAGTACCTCCACAATTGAAGATATCTGACTTGGAACTTTGGTTTTTGTGAGTAGATAATTCTTTCTATGACTTACCCTATGCTCTTCTTGAAATTCAAATGAATAATTGATTATGTTACAAGTTATTTATACCTTTATATGCCTTTGAAATGAATTAAATTATCTGAATTGTTTACAATGTGACATATAATTCAAGAAGAGTATGATTTTGAAAATAGATTGTAGAACTCATTGAATATGTGATTTTAAATGTATTTTTCATCATATGTAAAGGAAATATATTGTGTATGTGGCATTGATATGAAAAGCTATATGATTGCCTTGGAAATGGGCATATAAATGTGATTACCCTAATTGGAAAATTTCTGATAGAGAAATTGTACTGAAATTAAAATTTCTGAATTATACTGAAACCTCTATTTTGAATGATATGGCATATGTGAAAATATAACTTTTGTGGAGGAACCTTTTTAGAAACACTTTTTGTTAACAACAGGTGATGTTAGCTCTGTTGCACCTTGCTAGCAAAGGTGGTGCTAGCCTCATGTGACGACCAACACACGGGATATGATATGTGAAGGAGAGCAGGATGCCTCCTATCTGAGCGAGATGCTGAATATACGATATGTGATTTGCCCTTTCTTGCTGTGTGCTTGGGAAATGCCCATATTAGAGTCTCTTCGCATGTCCTCTTGAATGGTGGTAAGGCAAACCTTAACTGGGATGCTAAGTATAGGCAAATTCTACACCACCAAAATACGAAAAGGTTTGAACTCTGATATAATGGTTCTGATATGGGATCCTCTTAATGTGTTACGAGAAATATTTTGATGCATAACAATATTTAAATAATGATCATACTGTATTGTGTATGATTTTGGATATCTGAATGTGATTTGAATTAAAAATATTTGAAATGCGGGTCCCATATAGATGTACTTCTGAATTGTAATTTTTTTATATGATAAAGTTTAATATATGAGTACATCTATATGTTAACCTAAGAGGTCATAGGAGGTATTATCTGCTCACTGAGTTGTCAAACTCTCTACACAATATCTACATTTTTTCAGATAAGAATACAAAGTTTGATCTATAATGTACTTGTACTCTAGAGTATACTCTGAACACCACAGGTAGGATCCTTGCTTCTACTGTACTTTGATATTTATAGACTTAGTCTGTATATTGTGTATACATGAAAATACCTATCTGTAAAGAAGTGTATACATGTTATGGAAAATATATGATTGTAAAGTATGTATTTCACGTGCCTTAAAATTAGGGGCGTGACAAGTTGATATTAGAGCATTAAGTTTCCCCGTGGCTGTCGGAGCAAAGGATTCTTTAGTAGGACTTTTAATATAGATATGAGATGGACATATTTATACTTCAGGTGCTGCTGAGGGATTCTCTAGGGTTTAAATTTCCTTTTTATTCAAAGTTGCTAAATTTCCTAGTGTAAGATTGATTAGATTTTGTGGCATCTTAAAAAGTATTTATGGGTCAATTTCTTGCTTAAAAATGAAAATGATTAGCATGCCAAAGAATTTAAAGAATTAAGGCAGATACCAAATTTGACGGTGTCTGAATGTTATATTCGTTTTATCCCATTGTCTAGATATGGTAGACTTTGATGTGATACTAAGAATTGATTAGTTTATATCATGTCATGTCATTTTAGAATGTCATCTTAAAGTAATTAAATTCAATATTCTCGACGAATCTTCTTTCATGATACAAGATGATTGTAGTGAAGTGACGAATAGTTTAATCTCTGCTTTAACAACTCATAAGCTATTATAAAAAGGATGCCAATAGTATTTAGCAGTGGTTAAAGATGTTGATATAAAGTACCTTAATGTAGAGCAGGTTGCAGTGGTTAAAGAATTTCCTGATGTGCTTTTTAAAGAATTGGCAAGGTTACCCCATAACGAAAAATTGAGTTTGGTATTGTTTTACTTCTTGAAACTCAACCGGTGTCTATATCTCCATATAGAATGGCATCGACTAAACTCAAGGAGTTGAAAAATCAGTTGCAAGATTTGTTAGACAATAGATTTATACGCCCTAGTACTTCTCTTTGGGGGATCTAGTTTTATTTGTGAAAAAGAAAGATGGATCATTACGACTATACATAGATTACAAATAACTGAATAAAGTAACAGTGAGTAATAACTACCCATTACTTCGTATAGATTATTTTTTTGACCAACTATAGTGTGCTCAATATTTTTGAAAAAGAAATTGAATTGATTTGAGATCTGAATATCATCAATTAAGGATAAGGGAAGAGGATATTTTGAAAACAGCTTTAGGACTCGGTAGGAGCACTATAAGTTCTTAGTGATGTCATTTGATTTGACAAATGCCCTAACTGTATTTATGGAATTTATGAATATAATACTTAAGACATTCTTGGATAAATTTATTATTGTATTTATTAACGATATATTAATATATCCAAGAGTTCAAAGGATCATAAGCAACATTTGAGAATAGTTTTATAAATTCTAAGGGAGTATCAGCTATATGCTAAGTTTTCAAAATGTGAATTTTGATTTAGTAATGTTACTTTCTTAGGACATGTGGTTAATAAGGATAGTATTCAAGTAGATCCTAAGAAAGTAGAAGTGGTACAGTAATAGCCATGTCTTACTACAGTTACAGATGAAGATCTAAGTCCAATTTGTACTTTTTGTGGTTGTCTGTTTTCTAATCTATTTGAGCTGTAATTGGATCAGGTACTTAAACAAATGCTTGTAAAGCATCAATCAACTCCTCAGCATTTGAATCTGAGATAAGAATTCGTTGTGCTGAGTGTGAGATAAACCTTTGTTCCATAACTTAATTAAGAAAAGATAATAAACCAACAAAGAAGTGATTAACATTTAACAAACCTATCGATTTTTTATGTATATTCAGTTGTACCCAAGAGACTATTTGAAAAATCTCCTCTAAAGTACCAAAACTACCTGATAATGCAATGAAGGTATCAGCATTGCTCATCATTCTAGCCATGCGCTTGTGCATGGAAGTTACCCTAAATTCTTTCCCAATTGTCTTCCTTATGATGTTGGATGCAGCTAGAGTTGTAGAAATAATACCTAGAACTTGACATTCTTCTATATGTGCAGCTATAGACACACTCTCCATTAACCCATGGTTACTCTCCATTTTCTTCTGGCCAGCACTATACCGAGGTTTTGTGTAGTTTTCGCATACTCTCTATCTTTTTCAAGATTAGAACCACAAAAAAATAAATATTTTGAAACTGACAGAATGCGGTTCCCTCCATAGCTACACACACCCTAACTTTGAGTATAAAGGTAAAGATACTAACATGTGCATTTATAGAAATCTGAGAAGGGCATACTTACAATAGCAATGTGAATAGACCGATGGCATAATTACAACAGCTATGTGAGTGGCCGATGGATATCAGATAAATTGAAAGTGAAATTCAAAAACGACGACACGCATGTATATGTACAGTAGTTGTGATTGTTGCTCATATTAGGCATATAAAGAGAATAAGGTTAAGATATCACCAAAAATTTTCCTTTTCCTTGTTGTCTTTGATGAAGCATTGATGTCTTGATTCTTGTGATAGGCGTCATTGTAAAAAAAATAGTGAAGATGCAAGCTAGTTAATTGTTGAAAAGGGACAATCAAATGATTTATCTTGTTTTTCTCAATGTTCTTGCTAGTCAATATTATTAAGTCGATTAACTATTTTGAAAGTTTTTAATTTGAAATAATTTATTTTACAATTGATTGATTATATCTATTTTGAAGCAACCAACTGTATCCTACCAGTTAACTACGTGTTCTTTGTTCTTCATGTGCTTTTATATGCTCAAAAATATTGTTTTCCATGTGCAAATTTTTCCACTGAATACCAATAGCTTTAACATAGATTTTGACACATATATTCAAAACTTGTGGTCACCAATTTTTGCTGAAATAGCAGCTAGGTTTTGTTTATAGATTTTCAAGAATTACAGTCACCAATTTTAATTTTCTTTCAATACTTTGTCCAAACTTCTGACTTTCAATTTTGGCACCATGCTCTATTAAGTATTACTCTTTTTCTATTGCATCATCCTTAATTAATGATTGGCATTAAATACAAAGTTCTTTTCCTTATTACAAGGAGGGTTAATTTCTTTTCTTTGAAACTCAGTTATTATGGTGTCCAAGTGGTTAGTAGGTTAAAGTAATGAAAAGTTTGAAAAGAATAGACGGATGGTGGCCTTATGATGCTTTGACGAATGTAATCAAGAGAATTAGTTGTATTAAAGTTCTTGAGAAATAAAATATAAGAACTAGAATTTAAATTAATCTTTGAACTCTTAATTTAGAAATATGGAGAATATTTTGAGAACCATGTATGAAAATAATGTAAGTGATTAAGATATTTGTGTTAATGGATTTTACCATGCTAAATTAAGTCTAATATCCAGGATGTATCTAGGATGTGAATTATGCTGAGAAAGGAGATTTTAGAAGAAGCCATAGATTTTGACTATTGATGGGATATACTAAGATTGAAATAATTGTACTAGTATAATGGTAAAAAGAAGATATAACTGATATATTTTTCGTTGTTTGGTGAGTCAGCAAGTAAGAATTGAATATATTTCTTTAGAAGAGTTATTTAGGAAGCCTTAGGATCTTAGTTAAATTATAGTATAGCTTATAGTAAATTTAAATGATGTGTTTATACATTAAAAGTTATGCTTCAGGTATCTTTATATAATTTTGGTGAAATTTGGGAGAAATTATTTGTTCTTAGTTGAACTTACTCATATCAGTAGTTATCATGCCAGTAAACAAATGCCACCATTTGAGGTTTTATTTGAAACATTGTAGGTCTCCTAATAGGTGGGAGAGTTGAGTAAAGTTAAACTTTTAGAAACTAATTTGGAATAACATGCAATAAATAGAATATGACTAACCTAAATTAATGATATTAGTTTGGAAAGCATGCTTCAAACATATGTCTTCGAGTTTGGTGGGAGATCCCTTAGCAGAATTTGCCTATAATAAAGTATTATTGAATGACTTAAAGCCTTATGTAAAAGGTGTTACAAACTTTCTATTAAATGATTTAGTAGAGTCTGACTTATTATAAGATGTCGTTGATTAAGTGAAATTGATTAAAAAAAGAATACAAGCAACTCATTATAGGTCAAAAATTCTATAAGGACCATGAATGTTTAGCACTAGAAATTATCTGTTGGTGATCAATTATTCTTAAAGGACACACCCTTGAAAGAGGTAATGGGGTTTGGAAAAAAGAAAAAAGTTAATCTCTAATATAAAGGCTCTTTTGAAATCTTGGATAAAGTATGCATAGTATATATCGCTTACCTTTGCCATCAGGATTAAGTGATGTTGATATAGTCTTTCTTGCATCAATGCTAAAGAAATACCTATCAGATTCTTCTTATGTTATCTAATTCCAAGAAATTCAATTGGATAAGAATTTAGCTTAATTATGGGAAAAAAATTCGATGTCTATTGTTGATCAACAAGTGAAGAACTTATGGTCGACGAAAATTCCTATGGTTAAGGTTATATGGTAAAATCACTCAAGTGAAAAACTCTTTAAAAAGTAAAGATGATATACAAAAGAGATATCCCCAATTGCTTGAGTAATGAAGTTAATAACTGTAATTTATGCCTTGACTTCATTCCCTACTTGTGGTAGGATAGGTTGAAATTCGGAGACTGAATTTCTTATGGGGGGAAGTGTAATAGTCTTAAAATTCGAAGGAAATCATAAATTAAAGAAAATTATGAATAAAAGAGAGGATTTTGAAAATGGAGATAAGAATCATTGAAAATATGTTTATTTATTACATGGATTGAAGAATTATAAAGAAAATATGAGAATTTACGTTTTAGGGCCAAAATGCAATTTCTTAAAAGTTTAGAGGTCCAAATGTAAATAAGAAAACTTTGCAATGACCTCCCAAAAAAATTTAAATTTTTGTAGAAAGGTCCCTTGGGATATTTTAGAGCCTCAGCCATCCAAAGAGTTGACAATTTCAGATTTCTCTCTTTCTCCTCCAAATTTTTCTTTCCCGAAACCTCAAAACTTCTCTTGATAATTTTAACGCTTCCAAACCTTAGATTTCGAAACCACCACCGCCAACGTACTCAAAACGAAGAGTTCTACAAATCCATCCGATTGGTTTTTGGAAAATTGACTGGAAATTAGCCGAAAAATGGAAGGAAAAATCACCTAAAAAAGTAATCTCCGAAACCTCTATCTGTGGTTTTCAAACACAAAAACCAACACCATAGATGGATCCAGAAGATACTAAAACCTTAGGATCTCAAATTTAAGGTAACTCCTCCCTTGCACGCGCCTCCACGCGCCCCCACGAGCCTCTTCTTCCTCGGCGAGTGACGCCCACGCGCAGCCCTATAGTGGCGCGTGTAGTGCATGTCCTAGCACCCTGTTGCATTGACTTGCGTTGATCAAACCCCAGAGGCCAAATTTTGCAAATCTAAAGTCATTTTTCAAGGTTTTTAGATCCTTCAGACTCATTTTTGGGATCTATTTGGCTAGATTTGGACCAAAAACGTAGATTTCAGAGTTGTCCAACTTGGAACCCTAACTTTGTGAGTAGATAATTCTTTCTATGACTTGCCCTATACTCTTCTTGAACTTTAAATGTGAAATTGATTATGTTTATAAGTTATTTATACTTTTATATGTTTTTGAAATGGATTAAATTCTTTGAATTGTTTACAATCTGATATATAGTTCAAGAGTATGGTTTTGAAAATAGATTTTTGAATTTATTGAATATGTGATTTTAAATGTATTTCTCATCATATAGTAAAGGTAATATATTTTGCACATCACATTGATTTATAAAGCTATATGATTGCCTTGGAAAAGGGCATGTACATGTGATAAACCTTGATTGAAAAATTTATGACAGATAAATCTATACTTAGACTGAAAGTCTGTATTATACTTAAAACTATATATTGGATGATATGGCATAAGTGAATATGATATTTTCTATGGAGGAATCCTATTGGAAACATTATTTGCTAATAGTAGGTGATGTTATTCCTGGTGCACCTTGATACCTCAGTTAGCAAGGGTGGTTCGTGTGAGGGTCAATACACGGGATATGATATGTGATGGAGATCGAAATACCTTTTATCTGGGCAAGATGCCAGTTATATGATATGTTATTTGTCTTCCCTTGCTTTGTGTTTGAGAAATTGCCCATATTAGAGTCCCTTCTCGTGTCCTCTTAAATGGTAGTAAAGCAAACCTTAGCTGAGATGCTAAGTATAGGAAAATTCTACGCGACCAAAGTACGGAAAGGGTTAAAGTCTGATATAATGGTTCTGATATGGGATCCTCCTCATATTTTTATAAGAAATGTTTTTAATGCATATCAATGTTTTATTAATGATCATTTTGTATCATATATAGTTACAGATATCTGAATGTGATTTGAACTGAGAATATTTGAAAATGTGGGTCTCATATGGATGTACTTCTGAACTGTAATTTTTCGATGTGATAAATTTTAATATATGAGTACATCCATATGTTGATATGAGAGGACATAGGAGGTATTAACTGCTCATTGAGTTGTCAAACTCACTACACGATATTTCTATATTTTTCAGATAAAGATACAAAGATTGGCCCTGTAGTTACATGATTAGCTAGGTTTTATATTATCTGGGTTAGCCTACGTTGCTTCTAAGGCTCGCAATATATAAAATATTATATCATTATAATCTAGAGTATGCTTTGAACGCCATAGACAGGATCCCTGCTTCTGTTGTAATATTGATAAGTGTAAACTTGGCATGTATAATTGACTATACTGGAAACTTATAAACGTATATTATTTTTCATGATATGTGATATTGTGAAGCCGTATGAAAATAAATAAGTGGTCAAGTTTTCTGTTAATTGTGTTATTCGCATTCCATTAAATTAGAGTGTGATAAGTTGGTATCAGAGCATTAGATTTCCCTGTGGCTACTAGAAGAAAGGATTCTTTAGTAGGATCTTTAGTATGAATGTAAGCTAGACATATTTATACTTCAGGTGCTGCTGAGGGATTCTATAAGATATTAATTTCCTTTCTTTTCCAAGTTTGTTAAAGTTCCTAGTATAAGGTTTGATTGAACATTAAGATATCTTAAAAATATGTTTCATTTTGTATAGTCTATGATGCCACCAAGAACTAAAGCAGTTACTAGAGAAGTTGTAGATTATGCACCTTCTACAAAAGAGTCTACACAATCTATAATTTCAGTACGAAGAGGCTGTGGTAGAGGTTGACCTAGAGGAAGAGGCAAAGGTCGAGGGCATGCACAGGGTATGAGAACCTCAAGACATGATGAACAGATCCATGTATCTAATAGAGTTCCTGAGGAGAGAGTAGAACCCCCTCAGAAGCCATATGATAGAACAACTGATATAATTGCTGGCATATATAGGAGTTTAGAGACATTGGCTAGATTTATAGTAGAACAAGGTAGAAGGGATGGCTAGCCACCAGAAAATGCTTTTGAAGCACAAGAACTGGAAGAACAGCTAAGAAAAAGGACAAGTTTACAGAGATTGAGGTGTCATTACCGCAATTCCTTAAGTTAAAACCCCTAACTTTTTCTAGGTCAGATATTCATTGATGCTGCGGAACGAGTTCTTAAAGTTTTGGTGTGTTCTACTAGAAGATCTATTGAACTATTGTCTTTTCAACTATCAGATGTGGCCTAAGTTTGGTTTGAGACGTTAGTACAAGAAAGAGTAGTTACTTTACCACCAATAGAGTGGGAAGAATTTAAAGAAGCATTTATAAATCATTTCCTACCAATGAGTGAAAGAGACAAAAGGGCCAGAGAATTTGAAGAATTAAGACAAACACCAAACATGACAGATTCTGAATATGACATCCGTTTTACTCGGTTGTCTAGATATGCACCATATCTGGTTCCTACTGAAAAAGATAAAATTAAGAGATTTGTTTCAAGATTGATAAATCCATTAATTAAATCGATGGGTCCTCAAAAGAATCATTTTTCAACTTAGTCAGCAACTGTGGATTGTGCTAGAATGATGAAAACATGGGAGCAAGCAGGCATAAAATGTCTAAAGAGAAGAAATAGAGATCAAGATAGTAATGTCCAAACTAGTTATAATCCTAATGTCAGAGGATCAAGATTTCAAAATCCACAACATTTAACTTAAACAGGATCTCGTGGCTCTAACTAGACATCCGTTAATATCAATAAGCAAAGAATGAATCAAAGGGATATGAGACCTATTAGCTAACAGGATTCAAGATCAATTCCATTATGTCCCATTTGTGGCAGACCTCATACTAGACGGTGTCGCAGAGAAACTGGTGCATGTTTTAAATGTGGACAAGTAGGTCAATTGATGAGAAATTATCTACAATTACAAAATTTTAGTCAAGCATCAGTATAACCAGCTTCACCCCCCTGCATCTGTACTAGCACGACCAAATAGAGCAGCTTCAATTCATACAAGTAGTGGTGGTACTGGTAAAGGATCAAGAAGTCGAGACCGAGAACAAGATCGAGTTTTTGGCTTGACATGACAGGATGCTCAGGCCTTAAATGTAGTTATGACAAGTACATTATCAGTATATGCCTATAAAGCATATGTACTGTTCGATCCTGGTCCTACTCATTCTTATATATCACCCTGCTTTGCTAAGAAATTGGATAGAGATCCTACTCATTTACATTGTTCTTTCATGGTTGCTACTCCAATTGGAGAATTTTTACTAGTAAATGATGTGTATAAATTATGTGAGATTTTGATAAAAGATAAGGAGACTCTTGTAGATTTGATAGTTCTAGATATTGATGTGATACTGGAAATGGATTGGTTGTCATTATGCCATGTCATTCTAGACTGTCACCTTAAGGTGATTAAGTTTAATAATTTTGGAGAATATTCCTTCTTAATATAAGGAGATCGTAGTGAGGTGCCTAGTAACTTAATCTCTATTTTAATAGCTCATAAACTATTAAAAAAAGGATGTCAAGGGTATTTAGCAGTAGTTAAAGATGTTGATATGAAATCCACCAAGGTAGAGCAGGTTTCAGTGGTTAGAGAATTTTCTGATGTGTTTCTTGAGAAGTTGTCAAGGTTACCCCCAGAACAAGAAATTGAGTTCGATATTGATTTACTTCATGGAACTCAACAAGTGTCTATACCCCCGTATAGAATGGCACCAACTAAGCTCAAGGAATTGAAAAATCAGTTACAAGACATGTTAGACAAGGGATTTATACACCTTAGTACTTCTCCTTGGGGTGCTCTCGTCCTACTTGTGAAAAAGAAAGATGAATCGCTACGGCTGTGTATTAATTACAGACAGTTGAATAAGGTGATAGTACGTAATAAGTATCCATTACCTCATATAGATTATCTATTTGACCAGTTACAGGGTGCCCAATATTTTTCAAAAATTGATTTGAGATCTAGGTATCATCAATTAAAGATAAAAAAAGAGGATATTCTGAAAATTGCTTTTAGGACTCAGTATGGTCACTATGAGTTCTTAGTAATGTCATTTGGTTTAACAAATGCCCTAGTAATATTTATAGATGTGATGAATAGAGTATTTAAACTTTTCATGAATCAATTTGTTATTGTATTCATAGATGATATCCTGGTATATTCAAAGAGTTCAAAGGAGCATGAGTGACATTTAAGGATAGCTTTGCAAACCCAAAAAGAACACCAGTTGTATGCCAAGTTTTCAAAATCTGAATTTTGGCTTAGTAGTGTTATTTTTCTAGGGCATGCGATTACCAATGATGGTATTCAAGTTGATCGTAAAAAGATAGAAGCAGTGCAGCAACGACCATGCCCTACGACAATTACAGAAATTCATAATTTTCTTGGTTTAGCAGGCTATTACCACAAATTCGTTAAAAAAAATTTCAAAAATAGTTGTTCCTTTGACAAGGTTAACAAGGAAGGGAATAAAGTTTAACTGGTCAGATGAATGTGAAAGAAGTTTCTAAAAACTTAACAAATGTTTAACTACGGCGCCAGTACTATCTACTCCTTCAAGTATCAGAGGATACACAGTATATTGTGATGCATCAAGAATTGGATTAGGGTGTGTTAATGCAACATGGTCAAGTCATTGCATATGCATCTAGACAACTTAAACCATATGAGCAAAGTTATCCGACTTATGACTTGAAAATGGCAGCAGTAGTTTTTGCTCTTAAAATTTAGAGGCATTATTTGTATGGTGAGACATGCAAAATTTATACAGATCATAAAAGTCTTAAATATATTTTCTAATAAAAAGATCTTAATTTAAGATGAAGACGATGGATAGAATTACTTAAAGATTATGATTGCACAATATTATATCATCCAGATAATGCCAATGTAGTGGCTGATGAATTAAGTAGGAAGTCTATGAGTAGTTTGGCTCGTCTCATAGTGGTAATGAGCCCGTTGGTTAAAGAAATGCATAAATTGGAAATTCATGGGCTAGTAATTGAAGTGAAAGAGCCTAGGATATTATTGGCCTATATATAGTTTAATCGTCTTTGATTGAGCAGGTGAAAAAGGCATAGAAAGAGGATGCCTATTTATGCAAGAAAATTGAAGACGTGAAAAATGGCGATAAAGTTGAATTTATTGTAGATCCTGAAGGAATTCTGAGATTGGGTAAGTGGTTATGTGTACCTGATAAAGAAGAACTTAAGAAATAAATTCTAGAGGAATTCCATAGGTCCATATATATCATTCATCCTGAAATAACTAAAATGTATAAGGATATAAAAGAAATTTATTGGTGGGAAGGTATGAAGAAAGACATAGTTGATTATGTTTCTCGATGCTTAACTTGCCAACAAGTAAAAACAAAACATCAAGGGCCTGCAGGACTATATCAACAGATAGAGATACCTGAATGGAAATGGGAAAGAATAACTATAAATTTTGTTACAGGGCTACCGCGAACACCAAAAGAGTTTGATTCAATATGGGTGATCATTGATAGGTTGACTAAATTAGCACATTTCCTACTAGTAAAGACTGCATACAATGTAGCTCAGTATGAAAATTTATATTTGAATGAAATAGTGAAACTTCATGGAGTGCCAATATCGATTATTTCTAATCGAGGACCACAATTCAAAAATCATTTTTGGAGAGCCTTCCAAAAAGCTTTGGGCACAAAGTTAAATCTCAGTATTGCATTCCTCAAACAGATGGACAGTTTGAACGAACCATTCAAATATTGGAAGACATGCTACAAGCATGTGTGCTAGATTTTCAAGGTAGTTAGGAAAGATTTTTGCCCCTAGTTGAATTTGCTTATAACAATAACTACCAAGCCAGTATACAAATGGCCCCTTTTGAGGCATTATATGGTGGACGTTTTCGTTCTTCGATTGGTTGGTTTGAGATGGGCGAACCTAAGATTTTAGGGCCTGATATGGTACAAGATGCACTGGTCAAGGTAAAATTAATTAAGGAAAGATTATTAGCATCTTAGAGTAGACAGAAAGTCTATGTTGATAATAGACACTGACTATTGGAATTTGCCATAGACGAACATGTCTTTTTGAAAATATCTCCTATGAAAGGAATAGTAAGATCTGGGAAGAAAGGGAAGTTAAGTCCACGATACATAAGACCATTTGAAATTCTTGATAAGATCGGCCCAATAGCTTATCATTTGGCTTTACCCCCTGAATTGGGTAATTTCCATCCAGTTTTTCATGTGTTTATGCTACGAAAGTATTTAGTGAATCCTACACATGTTATATAGAGTCCACAGATTCAGTTACGGGAAGATTTAACTTATGGAAAAGAGAGGATGACATATCTGCTAGATACCCACATTTGTTTGAACAATGAGGTTAGTGTTTATTTGCAACTATGGTAATAAAATTCGGGGACGAAATTTCTTAAAGGGGGAAGAATGTAATAGTCTTAAAATTTAAAGAAAATCCTAAATTAAAGAAAATTTTGAATAAAAGAGAGGATTTTGAAAATGAAGATAAGAACCGTTGAAAATATATTTATTTATTACATGGGTTGAAGAATTATAAAGAAAATATGAAAATTTAAGTTTTTTAGCCAAAATGTAATTTCTTAAAAGTTTAGGAGTTAAAATGTAAATAAAGAAAATTTGCAAGGACCTCCCTTAAAATTTTAAATTTTTACAGAACATTCCCCCAAGATATTTTAGAGCCTCAGCCACCCAAGGAGCTGAAAATTTAGGATTTCTCTCTTTCCTCCTCCAAATTTTTCTCTCTCAAAACCCCAAAACCTCTAGAATTCTAGCACGTCCAGACTTAGGATTTTGACACCACCACCGCCAATGGACTCAGAACGAAGAATTCTACAAATCCATCTAATTGGTTTGTGGAAAATTGGCCAGAGATTGACTGAAAAATAGAGGGAAAATACCTAAAGAGATAATCTCTGAAACCTCTATCTGTGGTTCTTAAATTTTAGGTTGATCCTCCCTTGCATGCGCCGCGTTTTCCTCAACGAGTGATGCCCATACGCAGCCCTGCAGTGGCGCGTGCAGCGCATGTCCTAGCACATTGTTGCATTGACCAAGCTCTTGGTGGCCAAATTTCGTGAATTCAGAGTCATTTTCAAGATTTTGGACCCTCTAGAATCATTTTTGGGATTTATTTGGCTAGATTTGAACTAGAAATGTAGATTTTGGGGTTGTCCAACTTAGAAACCTAACTTTGTGAGTAGATAATTCTTTCTATGACTTTTCCTATACTCTTCTTGAACTTTAAATGTGAAATTAATTATTTTTATAAGCTATTTATACTTTTATATGTTTCTGAAATGGATTAAATTATTTGAATTATTTACAATCTGGTATCTAGTTCAAGAAGAGTATGGTTTTGAAAATGAATTTTTAAATTCATTGAATGTCTGACATTAAATGTATTTCTCATCATATAGTAAAGGTAATATATTTTGCACATCACATTGATTTATAAAGCTATATGATATCCTTGGAAAATGGCATGTACATGTGATAAATCCTGATTGAGAAATTTTTGACAGATGAATCTATACTGAAACTGAAAGTCTGTATTATACTGAAAACTCTATATTGGATGATATGGCATATGTGAATATGATATTTTCTGTGGAGGAATCCTATTGGAAATACTATTTACTAACAGTAAGTGATGTTAGCCCTGATGCACCTTGATACCTTAGCTAGTAGGGATGGTACTAGCCTTATGTGAGGGCCAACACACGGGATATGATATGTGATGAAGAGCGAGATGCCTCCTATCTGGGCGAGATGCCAGTTATATAATATGTGATTTTCCTTCCCTTGCTTTGTGCTTGGGAAATTACCTATATTAGAGTTCCTTCGCGTATCCTCTTGAATGGTGGTAGGACAAACATTAGTTAAGATACTAAGTATAGGCAAATCTTACACCACCAAAGTACAAAAGGAGTTAAACTCTGATATGGTGGTTTTGATATGGGATCCTCCTAATATTTTTATAAGAAATGTTTTCGATGCATATTAATGTTTGATTAATGATCATTTTGTATCATATATGGTTACATATATCTGAATATGATTTGAACTGAAAATATTTAAAAATACATATCCCATATAGATGTACTTCTAAACTGTAATTTTTTTGTGATAAATTTTAATATATGAGTACATCCATATGTTGATTTGAGAGGTCATAGGAGATATTAACTACTCATTGAGTTGTTAAACTTACTACACGATATTTTTACATTTTTCAAGTAAAGATACAAAGGTTGTCCCTACAGCTACGTGATCAGTTAAGTGTCATATTCTCTAGGTGAGCCCACGATCCTTCCAAGGATCGCAATGTATAAAATATTATGTCATTGATAAGTGTAGACTTAGCATATATAATTGGCTATACTAAAAACTTGTAAATGTATGTTATTTTTCATGATATATGATATTGTGAAGTCGTATGCAAATAAATAAATAGTAAAATTTTCTCTTATTTGTGTTATTCGCGTTCCATTAAATTGAGGTGTCACAGCAAGAATATAATATCCTGTAATTTTTAAAAAATATTGTTTTCCTATAAATAAATATATTTTTATTTTTAAATGATTATGTTTTGTTAAAAACAAATACGCTTTTAATTAAAATAATTTTTTTGTTTTGTTTAAAATAATTATATTTGACTCTAAATAAATTTTTGTTTCATTTTTTATAAATTTCTTTTTTTATTATACATGAAGATATTTTATATTGTGATTTTCTTTATTAAAATTTTTATCAAAAAAAAATTCATGATTTAAGAGTTCAACTAAAATTTTACAAGAATATAAATTTTTAGAATTTTTTAGGATACTTTAGGATGAAAAATAATATTATTATGTATATAAAATAATAATAATAAATTTTAACTATTCAATAATTAAATAATATTTAAAAAAAATAAAGAAAGAAAGAAAAAGGGGATAGATGAAGCGTGAAGAGAAATCTGTAAAATCTTGTAACCAATGAATAATATGAATAGTATAAATAGTATTTTTTTTTCTCTCCTCCGAGTTTTTTCTCTAGATCTGGAGTGTCTACAGGCCTTTGAGCTCAAAACTAAGGGTACCACTGGATTTAGGATGAAGAATACTATGATATTGGTCAAACAATTTTTTAAATCAACCATAGAATTGTCGTAGATCGAAAGTAGAAAATCTTAGAAAAAGGTAAACTCTGAAACTCTTATTTATAGATCTCAAATTGAAAATTTGATACCATAGATGGATTCAGGAGATAGATAAACCTTAGAATATGAAATTTTTCAGCCATTTGACAACTTTTTATGCATCGTAAATAGTAAATTTGGTAGGTATAAATAGTGATTTCCTGTAGTGAATAGTAATTCTGATAGTAAATAGTACCCATCAGTTGACCAATGTCGACTAAATTCCCATAAGCCAAATTTCGCGCTTTTGGAGTTATTTCTTAAGTTTTTGGAACCTCTTGACTCGTTTTTGAGGTCTATTTGATCAAATTTAAATTGAAAAAGCAGATTTTGGGGCTGTCCAACCTGGAGCCTTACCCTATGAGTAGATAATTCTTTCTATTACTTACCTTATGTTCTTCTTGAACTTTAAATGGATAATTGATTATGTTTACAAGTTATTTATACTTTTATATATCTCTAAAATATATTAAATTATCTGAATATCTGATATATAGTTCAAGAAGAGTATGGTTTTAAAATAGATTTTTAAACTTATTGAATATGTGATTTTAAATTGTATTTCTCATTATATGGTAAAGGAAATATATTATACATGTGACATGATATGTAAAGCTATAAGATTGCCTTGAAAAATAACATGTATATGTGATTACCCTGATTAAGAAGTTATTGACAGAAGAATTGTACTGAGATTGAAAATTCTGTATTACACTAAAACCTTTGTTTTGAACGATATGACATATATGCAAATATGATTTTTGTGAAGGAATCCCTTTGGAAACACTATTTGCTAACAGCAAGCGATGTTAGCCCTGGAGTACCTTGATACCTCAACTAGCAAGGGTGGTGCTAACCTCGTGTGACGGCCAACACACAGGATATGATATGTGAAGGAGAGCGGGATGCTTCCTATCTAGGTGAGATGCTGACTATATGATATGTGATTTTCCCTCCTTTATTTTGCGCTTAGGAAATTGCTCATATTAGTGTCCCCTCATATGTCCTCTTGAATGGTGGTAGGGTAAACCTTAGTTAGGATGTTAAGTGTAGGCAAATCGTACACCATCAAAGTACGGAAGGGCTTAAACTCTGATATGGTGGTTCTGATATGAGATTCTCCTAATGTTTTCATGAGAAATATTTTGATGCATATTAATATTCGATTAACGATTATATGTATCACATATGTTTCAGATATCTGAATGTGATTTGAATTAAGAATATTTGAAATATGGGTCCCATATGGATGTACTTTTAAACTATAATTTTCAATGTGATAAATTTTAATATATGAGTATATCCATATGTTGACCTAAAAGGTCATAGGAGGTATTATCTGCTCGCTGAGTTGTCAAACTCACTACACGATATCTACATTTTCTTTATATAAGAATATATAATTTAGTCTTTCCTCTTCAGATAGTTGATCAGTTAGGACTTTTGTCTACTTTGAGCTGCTAATAACCTTTCTTTAATTAATTTTACCTTGACCAATGCATCCTGTACCATATCAGGCCCTAAAAAATTTGCTTCGCCCATCTCAAACCATCTGATCAGGAAAAGGAAATGTCTACCATATAATGCTTCAAAAGGAGCCATTTGTATACTGGCTTGATAACTATTGTTATAAGCAAATTCCTGGTAGTTGTATTTGCATTGATAAGATATGCTACCTTCCTAACACTCTAATTACTCACATCCATAGAATATAGAAAAACCACTTATCACTGTTTAACCTAATTAAAGATCTGTTACCAACATTCCATCTCAATTTAGATTTAAAAATTAAGGAAGTAGAAAAAATGCCTTCCTAAAGAGATGATTCAATGCTTAGGCACTGCAACTTCACATCCATTGCATTGATCCCATAATTCGATCTCATTAAGGTGCTGAATGGCAATTCTCATTTGTCAACTATTCTCTAATATTGCTCAGCTAGCAAAAGTTGGTTTTAAAAGTTGGATAGACACTACACCCAACCCTCCCAGATACCTGGGCATGCAAATGGATTGCCAGGAACGCATATGGATTTTTTGTATGCTCATAAGTACTTCCCTAGAAGAAAATAGAGAGTTCTCTAACACTCACTTTATTTCTTGTAAGTTTTTAGCACAACAACTGATAGTTTTGGATGGCTCTCGACACTGATTTGATTAGAGTCAACTAGCCAAGTTGTGATAACAAATGCATCTTCCAACCAGCTAGCTTATTTTAAATTTTGATGATCATATCACTACAAGGAAGGCGGGATATAATGATGATCAAATATAACTGTTGTTAACACTAGGTATAACGGCCATTTAAAAGCCATCGTTATATTAATGACCTTAATGACAGTTTAACAATAACCGTCGTTAAATAATGACAATTTAACGAAATTTTGTCATTAATTATCATCACGTAAAGACGATTTTTGAAAAACCATAACAATAAATTGACAATTTATTAGAAGTGAGAACCTAAATGACAATTTAACAATGGTTTGCGTTAATCGTCGTTATTCTACATTCCATTTTCATGTCGGTTTACATGGTAACCATCGTTAAAACGAGGTTTAACGACAAGCTAGAAACCATTGTTAAACCATGTTCACTATTTTAAATCCGGTTTTCTCTCTCATTTTCACCACAAGTTCAAACCATTCTTCCTTTCTCTCTTTGAAAAACTTCTGCTCGTTGACTAACATTTGCAATTCGTAACTTTTTGGTCTCACTGAAGGTATGTATTCTATTATCTTTACTTTTGTCAATTAATATTTTTCTTGTAGTACGTGTTTGTATGAGTTTATAGGTTGAATGAAAATATTTAACTAGAAATGGTTGATAATCTATATTGTATATGTTGTATATTTAGTTCATAAATTATATGTTTTGTAATATAATGTATTGCTCAGAAAATAATTTTTGATTTCTTTTTTGTAATGTATATATGTATCTATTGCTTTTGGTAAGTTGTTTAATTATATTATATGTGTTGAATGTATTACATTTATATAGTAAAATTAGGAGTAAGAATTATTTAATGTTCGTAATTGTTATAATAAATTACAAGTAAACAATTGATCATATACAATTATTACTAAAAAATAATGAAGAAGACTTAATTCTAGTGTAAGAGATATTGAGAGATAGTTATTTAGAGTAGTTTCATACATCTGATATGATTATTTAGAAGGAACAACATAATTATTAAATTAAATAATGAATATTAATAATTAATAGATGTAACTGCATAAATTAATTGTGGAGTATAAAATAAAATTGTGCTACATAAAAAGTTAGTATTTGAAATTGTTATGAAAAAATAAAATAGAAAAATAAGAACATATAATTATTAGTGGAAAATACTTGTTAAAACAACTTTTAATTATTTAAGCGTAATTATGCAAATTAGATAGTCATAATTACTTGTTAAAAAAATTTAAGAGGTTAACTTATAAATGGAAACAAAATGTGTTAGTGAACTGTAAATTACAAAAGGAAAATACAAATATCACAAGTTATGAATATATTAAATAGAATAAAAGTGAATGGAATTTATTTTTTTGCTATATTAGTTAATCTTCGGAGAACGTTTAAAAGATGAATTGATAGGTTTATTAACACATTAATTAGTAGATGTAACATTTAATTATTTAACTTTATAATGGTTTCATATATAGATAAGTCTTGGATCCATAAATCTTAATACACTTGTGAATATTTGGATATTCTACACGGTTTTTTGAATTTTTCAATTGCTAACTTGGGTGTAGACGGTAAGATATTATGCCTATACCCTAAGTGTAGATTTAAAAAATGGCAAGCTATAGAAGTTGTGCGCCAACACTTAATCATTAAACCTTTATTACAAGGATACGATTTCTGGAGTATGCACAGGAAAAGGTCAATAGAAGATCCTGGTGCAAGATATTATATAATACCACAAGACATCGCGAAAGCCATTACTCGGGATGACCCTGTACAAGACATAGTTCATGATGCATTCAAAATTCATCACGAAAATGAAAGTATCAATTCTATGGAGATGCCAGTTCCACCGTCAGTAGAAAGGGTGAATGATGGTATGAAAATTTTTTATGAGTTACTGAAGGATTGTCAGCAACAACTATATGAATGGTGTGAGAAATACTCCAAATTATCTTTTTTGGTGAATTTGTATCACATCAAGTGTTTGTGTGGGATAAAAAACAAGGCCATGTCGATGATACTGGAGTTATTGGTTGATGTCTTCCCAGATACAAAGATCCCACCTTCATTTTATAAGGCTAAGAAAATTATTAATAAGTTGGGGCTAAATTATAAAAAAGTTCATCTATGTTAGAACGATTGCATGTTATACTAAGGGGAGGATGAAAATATATATGCTTGTAATAAGTCCAATGCACCTAGGTGGAAACCAAAAAAGAAATGTGAGAAGTGGAAGAAGGTTCTTAATAAAATTCTTAGATACTTTCCACTTAAGCCACTATTGCAAAGGCTTTTCATGTCTTCTAAGACTGCTGAATATATGAGATGACATTCTATAAACAAGAATAGTGATGGAATGATGAGGCATCTAAGGGACTCCAAGACATAGTAGAGATTTGACTTTTTGAATCCTCAATTTGTATCAAATCCTTGGAATATTTGTTTTGGGCTTGCCGTTGATGGTTTCAATCCATTTCGAAAGTTAAGTACAAGTTACACCATATGGCCAATCGTACTAATGTCTTACAACCTCCCTCCTTGGATGTACATAAAACAGAGTTTTTTCATCATTTCAATGATAATTATAGGTAGAAAGGCATCAAGAAATGATATAGATGTATTTTTGCAATCGCTGATTGAAGAGATGAAGGACTTATGATTTGACGGTGTTCAAACTTACGATTCAGATAGCAATGAAATGTTCAATATGCATGCAGCTCTTTTGTGGACAATTAGTGATTTTTTCAGCCTTGGATATTTATTAAGGTGGAATACTCATACTAGATTAGTTTGTACACACTATAATTTTGAATCAACTCATGTGCAACTCTCTTACAATCGAAAGTGGTGTTTTATGGGACACCATCTCTTTCTAAATTTAGGTCATAAATTTAGAATGGTCTGCAATAGGTTTGATGGGAGAGAGGAAATAAGAAACCCTCATTTGCAATTTACTAGCGTAGACATCTTAAGACAAGTAAAGGATGTTCATACTATTTTTTGGTAAAAATGTGGAACTTAAAGGTCAAGAACATAGGACTTGAGGTTTCGATGGGGCTGATGCTGGGACTCAATAATGGCGTAAAAAAACATATTTTTCCAACTTTCATACTGAGTGAATAACTTATTATTTCATAATCTTGACCTCATACATATTAAAAAAAATATATGTGACAACATCCTATACACTTTGCTTAATGATATTGGATGTTCAAAAGACCATATAAATGTACGAAGAGATTTACAGGAGTTGGGTGTGAGGTCTGATCTGTGGGTAGATGATAATGGTAAATATACATCTGCTTTGCTTACTTTGACAAATTTAAGTAAGGATATATTCCTCATAACACTGAAGAATATATATGTGCCCGACATATATTCCAATAGTATCTCTATATTCATTGGCTTAAGACAACATAAGATTGGGGGATTAAAAAGTCATAACTATCACATTTTTATGGAACAACTATTACCTTTAGCTATAAGGAAGACACTACTTGAGCAGGTGTTTGCAGTTCTGATTGAGCTCTATCCATTTTTCTGACAAGTTTGTAGTAAAGTTTTAAATGTAAACAAACTTGACCAACTTTAGCATTGTATTGTTCTAACGCTGTGTCATCTGGACATGTCATTCCTGCCTTCCTTCTTTAAAATCATGGTGCGCATAATAGTTCACATGGTTGAGGAAGCCTAGCTAAAAGGACTAGTTCAATATCGATGGATGTATTCCATTGAAAGTTAAAAAAAAATAAACACTCAGATATGATTTATTTCCACTTTATTGTTCTTCAATTTTTATTAATGTATTTTGTACAGACACTTGGGCAAGCTAAAGTGTTTCGTTCAAAATAAAGTAAGGCCAGAAGTCTCAATAGCCGAGTCATATATTGCTGGAAAAGTTTTAATATTTTGTTCAAGATACTTAAATGGCGTAGAGATGGTATTCAATCGACCTATTCGTGTGGATGATTGACCCAATGTTGGGACATCTGATAGAGATACTTTGTTCCTTTAAATAGGAAGACTAGTTGGTGAGTTTGAATATTTCACTTTTTTCTTATAGTAAAAATTGAAAGCACATCGCCATGTGCTCACGAATTGCAAAGAAGTTAACCCTTACCTAAGGTCAATAAACACAGTCTGTTAACTAAAAAAAAGTTACTTGATTGATAGGCCACATTAAGTTTGTGTACTATGTTTGCTTTATAGGGAATTTAGAGACTACGTGAAACATAGCTTAAGAAGTCGAACATGATCATCCTTCGAGATAGATAAAATAGTCCATAGGAAATTTATCTTTTCATTTTCTTGTCGTGTAAGTATACAAATTATGGTTTATTGGTATATGTCATCCATCATAAGTACAATTCACATCATCATTTTCTTTTTCCAGATTACAAATGATAATGGCAGATCTCAGTCTATTGATTTAAGATTTCTTGCTCTTGGGCTATGAGCACACCGATACAGTGTATACAATATAAACAGATTCAAATTTTGAATTTTAGAGTGAGAGACCAAGGACTGACAACTCAAAATAGTGGAGTTTATGGTACTTTTGGGATGAGAAGTTATGCAAGTAGTAGTGACATCAATATACAATTCAGTGGTATCGGGTATTATGAAAAATTATTAGATATTATTGAATTGAACTACCATGACCACTTTATGTTCACTTTATTTAAGTGTATGTGGGCCAATACAACTAATTCGAGGGGCTTTAAAATGGATGAATTCGGGTTTACCTCTGTTGATTTCTTGCGGTTGCTTCATGCTGGTGAAAATGATGATGACGAGCCATACATCCAAGCATTTGAGGCTCATCAAGTATACTATGTAGCAGATGAATTTGACAACAAATAGAGTATGGTTGTGCATTTGATACCCCATGACTCATACAACATGGGTGAGGACGATGATAATCTTTTATACAAGAGTGATCCACTGTATGCTCAAAATTAGAAAGATTCTATAAGTAGAAGTGAATTTATGCCTGTTACGATATTAATTTTTATTTACTTTTTTATATTTTTTTTAATTACAATTAATTTATGATTTTTATATGTTTATTATAGCTGATCTTATTATTTTTATTTATGATTTTTCTACTTATTGTAGCTTGTGGGAACTTACCTTATTATTTTCTTGTTTTTTTAGGAATTGTGAGGATGAGGAAGACTAAATCATTATTCATAGACAAGGCAGGTGCATCCAGTTTAGATAGTCCTACGCCTCACTCGATGATCAGTGAGGATAGATAGCTCAGTCAGGTTGACACTGTAGTGTTCGAGGTTGTCCCATCCATACTTCCTTCTCCTACTACTTGGGCACTAGAGTCAAAGGCCCATCCCATCCACACTTCGCCATCCCAATGCTTAGGCACCAAAATCAGATTTTTGACATCGACATTGATGACTGACTTCGCCAATGTGGAGGAAGAGCATCATCTTTTTCACTAAAAGCACAGACGTAGGAGGAGTTGAACAATTAACGTCACTGGTAAGTATAGTAAAACTCTTTTGTTTATAGTAATTTTCTCTTATTGAAGTAACACAGTAATTTTATCTAGGCAGGTGACGCCCACATAGTTGATGGTCCACGATATCTAGATGCTACCCTATAGGCATAAGATTGTTGTACAGTTCAACGATACCCACCAGCCCATCGAGGACAACGTTGGCTTAGTTGGTGTTTTTCTTGGCACCATAGCAGATAACTTTTACTTTTTTCCAATCTCCTACAAAGACTAGAGAATTATTCCTGAAAATTACAAGATGAACATCTTCATAAACACTGTATAGGTACAGACACCTTTTTAAATTAATTATAGCGGCTTATATTTTAAGTTTTACTGACATTTGTACTTTTGTTTATAGGAAAAATTTACTGTTAATTCTGTAGTCACTTTGGGCGAAGTAAAAATCCAAATGTTACAATTTGTTTAGGTTGAAGTACAATGGGACAAAGACCAGGAAAAAGTTATGCAATGATGTCCTAGTTGGAATCCCATGTGATCAATGAGCAACTTTCATTGATTATTTCCTTGAGGCGAAGTCTAGGGTAATTATATATATTGATTTATTCATAAATTTTAATTTTTACACAATGTGACTAACTAATTTGTTTATGCTATTGACTATGATGTGGCTGCCAAGAATAGATGAAATAGAAAGACGTCACACAATGCCTTATATCACTGGATCAAAAAGCTTTACACATCAGAAGGTTGAGATTGTAAGTTTCTATTTTTTAGTATTCTATCTGAATTTTAATAATATACTAATTTATATACTACACAATTCATTAGTTGGTCAAATTTTTAAAAGGCTGAGGTTGGGAGTTCGGTGACCCGAGGCAATGTATAGACGACAGCTCATAAAAGGGCTAACAGATCATATATAAATGACAAAGCTCGAATAGTTGGTGCAAGTATTTATATTTTATTAAACTTAAGTGTTATTATTTTATTTGGTTGTTTGTTAATTTTTAACATGATTTATTGTTTCCTCTTTGATTTTGTAGGAAAAAATTGCCTCAATTTAGTTGGAGAATAACTCTTCCCAAGGGCTCTCAATTGTTGATTCACTGGCAAGAGCTTTGGGAACAAATGAGCACTCGACTCGCATTCGAGGACTTAGGTTAGATGTTTGTTTCCAAGTGTTTAGTCGTGGCTCAACTGGGTCGAGCTCACACCCTGGGCCCTTTTGCGAGGAGTTACAGTCTGAGATAACACGCCTTAAAGTAGCAATAGAGTAGTGGGACATCGAGGAACAATGATGAGAGGCTGAACAAGCATCTCGTGAGGCTGAGTGAGTAGCACATGATGCTGACAAAGCAGCACGAAAGCAATAGATAAAGGTAACTATAGCTTTCCTACTTCAAAACTTTCCAGGTCATATGCCATTTGAAATTAACACTCCCTCACAATTCAAGTCTAACGATAATTTTGCAACATATACTAATTGAATTATGTAAACAAATATTGATATAATTTGCATTTCATCTCAACATGCTTACATAACGTAATTGTTTTTCAGGTCCCCAATGATCATGGCAGTGGACACCAGCCTCCTCAACATTATCAGGGCCTGGGAACATAATTTTATTGCATATCGTATATTTTTATAGGTTGTATGTTTTATATTTTTATGTAATTTTAATTTCTCAATGAATATTAATTTTTCTTGCAAAATTTATGTGTTAATATAATTGATTTTCATCTGAATATTTTTTTATATTTAAAAAATAGACACAATTAAAAAAATTGAACATTATAAAATACTTTATAGGTATGATTGTAAAAGTATTAAAAAATATATCAAATTAAGTAGTTTACTAAAGAATAGGAATTCAAATTTCAACAAGAATGTAAATTAAGAGGGATTAAAAACTTTTTTAAAAAAGTTAAAGTTTTAACGACGGTTACTATAACCGTCGTTATGCTACGGGATAATGACAGTTAACAAACCATCGTTAAGTTGACATTATGATAGTGCTGAAATCGTCGTCAGTCTGTGTCATAGCGACAGTTTCGACACTGTTGTTGTGGCATATCGTAATGAAGGTGGCTTCTAGTTTTAATGACGGTCTACAAACCGTCGTTATGACTCTTCCTTATGACGCCTTTCCTACAGTGGACTATAACTATAACAATCTCATTGGTTCTACGACAGTTACATTAATCATCGTTAATAGTTTTAGCAATCGTTAAAATCATCATTAAAGCCAATAAAAACGTGGTTATATACTTTTTTTCTTGTAATATCTCCCTTATAACTCTGTGATCCCTACTAGTACTTGTCACGCCCCTAATTTTAGTGCATGTGAAACATATACTTTACAAACATATATTTTCTATAAACATGTATAATACACTCATTTACAGATAGGTATTCCTATGTATTCTCAATATACATACCAAGTTTATAAACATCACAGTATAGCGGAAGCAGGGATTCTGCTTGTGGCGTTCGAAGCATAATCTAGATTACAAGTATAGAACGATTTATACACTATGAGCTTTGGAAGAAACATAGGCTCATCCAGAGAGTGTGATACCTATATGATCATGTATCTGTAAGACCAAACTCTGTATTCTTATATGAAAAATAAATATAAATATCGTGTAGTGAGTTTGACAACTCAGTGGGCAAATAATACCTCCTATATGGATGTACTCACATATTAAAATTTATCACATAGAAAATTACAGTTCAAAAGTACATCTATATGGGACCCACATTTCAAGTATTCTCAGTTTAAATCACATTCGGTTATCCAAAATCATTTGCAATACGATATGATCTTTATTCAAATATTGTTATGCATCAAAATATTTTTCATGAAAATATTGAAAGGATCTTATATTAGAACCATCATATCAAAGTTCAAACATTTTCGTACTTTGGTGGTGTAAGATTTGTCTAAACTCAGCATCTCAGCTAACATTTGTCTTACCACCATTTAAGAAGACACGCAAATAGACTCTAATATAAGTAATTTTCCAAGCACACAGCAAGGGAAAGTAAATCACATATTATATAGTTAACATCTTTCCCATATATGAGGTGTTCCGCTCTCTTTCACATATCATATCCCGTGTGTTGGCCATCACATGAAGCTAGCACTACCCTTGTTAGATGAGGTGTCAAGGTGCACCAAGGCTAACATAACCTGCTATTAGCAAATAGTGTTTCTAATAAGATTCCTCCACAAAAATCATATTTGCACATATGCCATATCATTCAAAACAGAAGTTTCAGTATAATACAGAATTTTCAGTCTCAGTATAATTCCTTTGTCAGAAATTTTTCAATTAAGGTTATCACATATTCCTGCCTTTTTCCAAGGCAACCATATAGCTTTATATATCAATGCCATGTGCACAAAATATTTTCTTTACCATATGATGAAAAATACATTTAGAATCACATTTTTAATGAGTTCAAAAATCTATTTTAAAGACCATACTCTTCTTGAACTATATGCATGATAGTAAACAAAGTAGGTAATTTAATCTATTTCAGAGATATATAAAAGTATAAATAAATTGTAAACAAAACCAATTATATATTTAAAGTTCAAGAAAATTATAGGGTGAGTCATAGAAAGAATTATCTATTCACAGGGTAAGGGCCCCAAATTAGACAGCCCTAAAATGTACTTTTACAATTCAAATGTAACAAATAGACCTCAAAAACGAATTTGGAGAGTCCAAAAACCTAAGAAATGACTCAGGGAGCTCAGTCAACTGATTGAGACTATTCATGTCAAAAATACTATTCACATTGGCCAAAATCACTATTCACGCCAGGGAGAAGCACTGCTCACACACTATTCGGCCAGATAAAAATATTGTTCATCGAAGAATAATTTACAAAATTAGAGCACCAAATCAAGTTGTTTGACCGTAAAATTTATCATACAACTAATACTCTATATCCTTAACAAAACCTCTAATTTGGAAGTTCGAAAAACTATAAAAAAAAAATCTAGCATTTTAGAAACATTACTTATGCGCTACTATTCATGATATTCCGGCGAGCTTCTGGAGAACTTCTGGAAAAATTGATCAGTGAGTTTTAAAACTCTCGTCGCTACGAGTCCAACAGTATCTCCAGCTTTTCAAATGGATGTCTAGTTTGGGAGATATCTTAGAAAGAAGTTTGAATTTAGAGAGAAAAGGAGAAAGATGAAATTCTCCCTTCTCTGCCCGACCTCTCCTTCACGCTTGCATCTCCCTTCTTCTTCTTTTTTTTTACTTAATATTATTTAATAATTGAATATTTAAAATTTATTCTTTAATTATATACATATAATTATTTTTTTTCATCCTAAAGCATCCCAAAATTTTTTAAAAATTTATATTATTACAAAACTTTAGTTGCACTCTTAAATTATGCATTTTCTTGATAAAAATTTTAATAAAACAATTCACAAAATAAAATATCTTTATGTATAATAAAAGAAAGAATATTTCTAAAAATAAAACAAAAATTTATTAGAGGCAAATATAATTATTTTAAACAAAACAAAAATCATTTTCATTAAAAGTATATTTGCTCTAAGTCCTTATTGATTTTTCTAGAGGGCTTCCTAATTTTTATTAACATGCACGGCTTGAGTGAATTTTCATGTTATAGTTCACAATTCACTTAGAATAACAAATGGGAAGAAGTTGGAAATATTCAAGAGGTAATATTATACTAGATTGTTGAACTTGTTTCCCCTAAAAATAGTTTTAAATTTTGATGTGAGATGGAAGGGTATGGAAGAGGTTAGAAGAATTAGTTCTCATACTTGGGCTATTAATTTTCTTGGTACTAAAGTGCTCAATATCTTCTCCAAACTTAGGCTCGCAAACAAGCTCTTGTTGTGTGGAATAGAAATAAAAAATTGAATTCAGCTTCCGACATCAGGGAGATTAAGGAGTTGTCTATTGCTAATTCCTCATTTCCTTTTGATTCTGCCAAAGTTTAAAAGCTCGATAAGGATTTAGCAACTGCATGGGGTAGGGAAGAAAAAACTAAAGAAATAAATGGCTCAAGGACAACGAAAAAATGCGTCTTATGTCTATGCTTCCACTATTTAGAGAAGACATAGAAACTCTTTATAGAAAATAAAATATACTAATGGCAATAGGAAAGAGGGAAGGAAGAATGTTGCTGAGGTAGTCATTGATTTTTATTTTTATTTGTTATAATCCAAGCTTCATGTAAATATTGTTAAAGAACTCGAAGATTTTCCAGAAAGGTTTATAGGAAGAATGAACAGGTGGCTTCTTAGACTAGTTTCTAGTGCTGAAATTCACAGAGCAGCCTTCTCCATTAAGCCTTCTAGTGCACCGGGTTATGATGGATTTATTGGTTTATTCTTTAGACATTTTTGGGATATTATTGGCTTTGATGTTTTTGATGCTATTTCTGGCTTTTTTTTGGAGTCAAACTATGCTTAAAATTTTTAACCACATACTGCTGGTTCTTATTCCTAAAATTGCTAACTTTCAAGATATGTCCCATTTATGCCCTATTAGCTTGAATACAGTGTTCTATAAAATTATTACCAAGGTTATGGTGTCACACTTCTAGGGTACCAGGGATAAACTTATAAGCCCAAATCAGTGTGCCTTTATGGAAGGTAGATCCATTATTGATAATCTTATTATTGCTCATGAATTTATGCATTATTTTAAAAATAAAAACGACTTAGGTGAAAAAAAAATGTCTTTTAAGATGGATATGTGTAAAGCCTATGATAGAGTAGAGGGAGTATTTAAAGATGATTATGTTAAAATTGGGTTTCCACCTGGAGTGGGTTTCTTTGATCATGGAATGTGTTTCTTCAGGATGTTTTCTATTTCCATTGAAGGAGAGTCTTATGGGTACTTTTCTCCATCTAGAGGCCAAGGGGACCGCTTGTCTTCCTACCTATTCCTTTTTTGCAAAGAAGGTCTCTCCTTTTTTTCTTAGGAAAGTAGAAAATTCTAGTCCAGGAGTCAAGATTACAAGACGGAGCCCACCAATTTCTCATTAGCTTTTTGCTGACGGCTTCTTTCTCTTTTCCAAAGCATCTGATTATCATTGTACCCTGATCATGAATATCCTAATAAAATATAAACATGTAAGTGGGCAATAAATTAATTTGAATAAATATTCTTTGTTACTTTTTAGGAACATATATAAGGAGTAGGGGTCTTCAAAATCGAACCGAATCGATTCGAATCAATCGAACTGAATCAAATTAATCAAAAATCGAACAAAATCGATTTTTAATCAGTTTTATTCGATTTTTTTAAAACCGACTAATTCGATTCGGTTTAATTTGGTTAGACAGTCCCAACTGAATCGAACTAAATTATTTTTAATATATTTAATTTATATTATTAAATTTATTTTTTATTATATTTTAAAAATATTTTACATAATTTTTTTTAAACTTTTTCAAATAGTCTTAAAAAATTCGAAATAAACTCAAAAATAAAAAAAAAATAGGCCCAAAAAAATTTAAATGGATCAAAAATTAAAAAAATTTAGCACAAACAAACAAACAACAACTAATTCTTTTAGCAAAAAAAAAATTTTTTTTTTTAAAAAGCTGAACCAACTGAACCAATCGAACCAAACCGAACTGTCTTTTGACGGTTTAGCTTGGTTCGGTTTTATGAATCCCAACTGAATCAATTAGGTTTAAAAAAATTTTTTTATGGTCGGTTTAGTTTAGTTGAGGTTCAAAACAGAACCGAATCGAACTTATGTACACCCTTATTCAGAAGCTTAGACATCAATCGGCTGGGATCTTAAATGTCCTAAATATAGGTTTCCAAGATAAATATCTGTGACTATCATCTCGCTAATTTTAAGTATATAATGATATTACACTGGCAAAAATTTGACCCACATAAACTTTATATATATGACTAAATTACATATGTTATTAGAAGGGTTCATGAATAAATATACTTCAACCGATTAATTATTTTCAAATATACAAAATACATGTAAAGGTCAATCAAATTTAAGTCACATGTCATATCACAGTGAATAAAATCACGCCACCCAAAAAAAAAATTGCAATGGAATTCTTTCTTAATAAAATTAAATAAGAGATAACTAACGGAGGTATATAATTGGGACTCTCATTCTAGAGCCAATGTCGTGAGCCATTTGTAGAAAGAAGAGCTTTGGCTCTCGAATGCTCTCTATTATGTTGTTAATAAAGCATAAGCTAATGTTAAAGCTCATTGGTTAAGGTATTCAAATCTTCAAGCTACTTTAATCATTCAATTATTAGAGGTTCAAACTTTCGTAAGCCTTCAAGACAAAGTCAATCCAAGAGAAAAATTAGAGGATTACTTCTTCATAAAATAAATTTATTAGAGATTGTACTCAATTTCTTAAATCAATAAAATTTCTTTTGGTTGTCAAATTTTTCTTTCCTTATGTCCAACAAGAAATTAGTGTGTACAAATTTTTGACACATTCAGTGAAAAAAATCTGTACCTCATCTCTTTTCTGTGAAATAAATTTCAACCAAATCAAGCACAAATTAGTGACATGCATCTCCAAATACGCCAACCTTCGACAACTTGGTGTTCAAGCTTACTGGAGATGATCCTCCAGTCAACTCAAGTTCTTTCGCAAGTTCATACACTTCTAGTTTCATGATTGTAGGTAAGATCCATGGAAACTTTCAGAAATCTAAGCTGAAGCACCTATAATTTCAAAACCTTCTAGTACTTTTGCAACCTCTCCCTTATAAAGCTATCATCTTCATCAACAGTGGGGGAAAGGCAACCGATAGTTGACATGATTACTAATGTTTTGCTCAACTTGCTATGTCAAAAGACTCTCCAACAAAGAGTTTATCTACAAAAGATATCACTAGTACTTTTGCTGATAGACCATCTTCTACAAAGACCTTTGCGTCAAAAGATAAAGATTCACTGTTGGTGCCAAAGTTGTTAAATCATCATTGGAAATAAGTTCGACTTTGCTCGTCCTGATGACAAGCACACTTCTCTTGAAGAGCAAGTTTTAACTATAGGTAAGGCGCTTGAAGAACTCAAGAAGTCTATTTAAGAGATAAACTCTTATAGAGATTCTCAAATGGCTATCATTGTGATCAAGATTGAGAATATCGTCGGCCTCAATGAAGTTGTGGTGCAGTCACGAAGGTCAAATACTCGAAAGGAAGATGACACAACAAAAACACAAGGCGACTCCATGAAATTTCAAGTTGCTATTGATGGCATGATCTTTACAAACCAATTAAAGGAGTTCATCAAAGAAGTAATAAAAAATCAAGTAAAAGAAAGTTCTCAACTGTCCTTCACTCATGCTAAGCCATACACTCAGAGGAGTGACCTATTTAAAATACCTCAAGATTATCAACTATTTCAACAATTCGACGGCGAAGGAGTTTCAAGACAATATGTCACCCACTTTATTGAAACTTTCAACAATGATGGGACTTACGGAGATTCAATGGTGATACAATTCACACGCTCTTTCAAAAGAAACACCTTTGATTAATACACTGACTGGAAGCGTAGATCAATCAATAGTCCGGAATAACTAGAGTAAGAGTTCTTAAATCGATTATATAAGCGGCTGGGGTGAGTTCTTAAATTGAATTAACTGATAGAAATATGGCAGTAGTTATATTTCTCGGTGGAAAAATCTAACTCTTCTGCAAATATCAACTCTGAGTTTTTTGTTATTGTGATGTGCATACAAGGAATGCAATGAGATTTGAGCTACATCCTTCAAGTTATCAAGACTTAAAATTATAACACATGCAAAATTTCATCAGGTAAACAAATTTTACTACGTACATATGGGGCGCTTGATACAAGGATTTTTTTGAAGTTTCTTGAGAATCTCATGCTTCAAAAAATATCATTGCTATATTTGTTTGGTACAAGTTTTAAAAATATATTTCCAAAAAAAGTAAGATTCAGTGAGAGATAATTAATGGAGCATGTGACTGGGAAGCTCCTCCCATACTCGTATAAAGAAGACTCTAGGCTATTTGTAGAAAGAAAAATTTTTCCTCTCTAGTGTTCTCTATTACTTTGTCACTCACATACTAGCCAATATTGAATCTCATTGATTTAAGTATTCAAGCTTTTGAATTGCTTCAATATTTCAAGCATCACACTAAGCTTCAATCTTTTGCAAGCTCTCAAAACAAAATAAATGGAAGAGAAGAATTGAAGGATGACTTCTTAGAATAATTCATTAAAGATTGTAGTCATTTTTTGAATTCAATAATTTTTTTTGTTCATCAGATCTCTTGCCTTGTATCTGACATAATTTTGTTGTACAATATTGTTGCCAGCTCTTAAGAAATCTCGGCTCATGGAAGCTTGATCCAAACCAAGTCTGACTGCTTGCATTTTCAGGTTAAATGACCTTCTGACACCCAAATTCAGCAAAACTGTGAGCTCTCTCTTTATAAGGATGAACCTGTGTTGGAATGTATTAATTTTTTCAAATAAGTCTTTTTGAATTTATACAAAATTATATTTTAATTATGAATATTATTAAAAATAAAGTAACACTAATATACTCAATAATGTAGCCCGCTAAAAGAGAGATTTGACTTTAAAAAATGAAATTAACATTAAATTTAAAGGGAAAAATACGACACAATCATAAGCCAGAAAATGGCTCTCTCTCCAATAATTTTCCCTTGAACATGGCGGCCAGTGAATCTTGAACATCGAGGCAAACCACTTCTTCAGTAAATAGTGGTCCTTGATTCTAGGTAGGCCTTCCTTCCTGGAAAGTAGAAACTCCTGTCTCTTTATTAGGGTGTTGCACATGCCACTTTTTAATATTTCATAATTTAATTTTTTATACATATTAAATTTAAATTTTATAAATAAAGTGTTTCAATTTTTATGAGTTAAACTAACCATTATTAATTAAATTTAATATACTTTATTAAATAATTAAAAAATCTTAAGAGCCATGTATTAATTAATTGTACAAAACATCAATAAAAAATAATTAAAATAAAGGTTTTAAATTATTAGGTTTAATAATAGATATTTGATGAGTTTGATTTGACTTGTGTAAGTTGAATACCTAATAATTTTTTTTTTGTTAGCTACTTATATTTATAATAGTTAAGTCACGCTTTTTTTTTTTTTATAAAAAAAAACTGTACAAAGAAAAAGTGGAGAATTAAACTCATATGTATTAAGATATTTAAGATATTTGACACTTATAATCAAAAAAATGTCACTTGAGTCAAAATTATTAGACTATTAAATCACACTTAATGACTTTTTCACATTTTCTTATGATAATGTTAATATTTCAGCCTTAATTTGCCCACATGGGAACATTCAGAAGTCATCATTTCAGATGACATGGCTCCTTAAGACAACAACATTTTTGGTACAAACATAACAATTATATATTTGGCTTTGTGTTCTTTAGGGATTAACAACACTTGAAAAGTTATTATTTATAAACAAAAGTTCGTGTAAGTATAAAACAAAAGAAGTCATTATTAACCTCATTTTCCAACTGTACCACCAACACACCATTAACTCTTACCAATTTATGTCTTTATGAAGTGGGCTACTCTTAAGACACTCATTAGGACCCCCAATATGCATAATTTCTCCTTTGTTTCTTAATACTTAAAGTTCAACCCAAAGTTCCATTATTGTCCCTTCGAGGACACTGGGTACAATTGGAAGGGTAGAGAAAAGATTAATAATATGGCTCATGTTCAAGGATACAAGCACATAACAAAGCTCCATTATCGATCGAATATGTAAGTAATTGTCAATTAGTTCAAGTGGCAACATTTTTAAAGTAAATTAAAGGATCTCGATTTTCTCTTTTGTTAGAATGAGAAAATTTTTAAGGAATAAAGAGTTAGAGCTTATTTGGTCAAAAATGGAAAAAGTTATTTAATTTCTTAAACAGAAAATGTTGTAATTTTACATATGTTTGACCAAAATATAATTAAGATTACTTTTAAATATGAACATAATTTTATTTTTTTTGTGTTGCGACATAGAAAAGCTGAACCAAAAATAAATTAATTTTCTGTAGGCCAATACATAAATTTTTTTTAATGTAATATCATAAATTATTCTTCAGATGTGAAGAAGAAGTAAGAAATTGAAACTTTTCCTTTGTTTCACAATTAAATTCAAAAGTAAAATTAATTTTATTTTAGAACAAAATTCTATGTCGAAACAAAAATTACAAATACTATTCAATTTAATTAATTTTATCCTTATTCTAAATATGTTCTTTTAATTAATTTGATAGTATATTTTTTTTGAAGGAATAACCAAGTCATAATGATATTAATGACAATACTTATTAGATTATTTGACCAAACACTAATTGCTCTTATATTTTATCACTTTTTGAGAATCTAATTTCTAAAAAATATAAATAAAATAAAAAATTTAAAACTCAATCAAACAAACTGGTAGCTTCCGTTGTTTAAATCACACCAATAAACAAAAGAAGAAGAAGTTAAATGCACCTTTGTTTTACATCTCCGTTTAATTAACTTATAGTCATATTAAGTAATTTTACTTTCTTCTTTTTCTTTTTTGGATGAGTGAAAATTAGTAGTCATTTTTAAAAAGGATTACAACAGACAATAAAGTAAGAAATAAAAGACAACAACAGATAGAATAAGAAAGAAAAATTTAGTTTTACAACTTTTAAATATACAAAAAAAAAATTAGATACCATAACTAAAGGCAACACATATCACAAACACTAGTCTGCTAAATAATACAATTTAACATCATAGATACATAACTAATATAACCAAAAAATGAATATAGAGATACATTGATAGAGATGTAACACATCTCTTAACACTAACTCTCTTCAAATTTTTTTATGCAAATGTGAGCACAAAGTTGTAGTTGTGGATTTTTTCTATGCAGATGAGAGCACAAAGTTGTAGATCTAAATGTAAGGATATATAAAATTGAAGCTCCATGCCTCTTTTGAAAAATGAAGAAAAATCTTCCTTAATAGAAGTTAAAACAAAAAAACTCTCTTAAAGAGAAAAAAAAAAGCTTTCCTAAAAGAAGGAGCTACAAAAAAAGGACTTAAAAAAAAAAAAAAGAGAGGTGGAGGAAGAGACTTCCATTAATAGCATCCTCCTTCCCAAAACTTGTGGTGCTAGGGAAGAGAAGTTGGGACGAGAGAGAGAGAAGTAGTTTAAACCTCTTAAATTTATCTAGTATTGTCAAAATTAAGGGCTAGTCCAAAGTCCTAGAAAGACAAGCTCAACCCTTGAAGGGTTGTGGGCTGAGTTAAGCTAGCCCACTTTTCTTTCTTTTTTATGATTATGCGTGTGAAAACATTGTTGCGTCTCGAGAAATATCCAAGCGCCACGTGGTCGTCTCTCCTTTTTTTTCTTCTTCCTTTTTTTTTTATTGTTGTCTTGTTTTTCATTTTTTTAAGAAAGTTCTTTCCTTTTATTTGGAGAGCATTTTTTTCCATTAGGAAAATTTTTTCTTCTTTATGTAGAAGAAGTTAAGAGCTTGTATGTTTTACATTTTGTTCATCCAGATATATAATATTGAGTTCGAATTCATAACTTTGAGTTTAAATTTAAATGAAAAAAAATTAAATCTATAATACCAGACTTGCAATGAATAGAAAATTTTGAAAACAGTTAACCTTTAAAGAATATTGAGAAATATGTTACCTCTCTAATAATATATCTCTTTTTCTTTTTTTATATTGTAATAACTGTATTTTTTTATATATTGAGATGTAATATTTAGTATATTATAATTTGAGATGTGTGTTGCTTATATTTTTTTAGTCATAATATTAGTTTATATATATATTTTTTTCAAAAACTGTAAAATTTATTTATCTTACTTAGCTTGCCTCAATATTTATCTTTATATATAAATAGTAGTTTTAGACTTGTCTAAAAAAATCTAATATATGATTAAAAATTAAAAAAAATTGTAAAATAATATTATAATAATATAATGATAAAATAAAAAGATTAAGAATGACATCAATATATATAATATTTATAATATATATATATATATATATATATATATATATATATATATATAATTATATTATACTATGCCATTTAAATTTTAAAACCTAATGCAATAACAAAAAATAATTAAAAATATGAATGGTAGTGAAGAATCACATTTACAAAAAAAAAAAAGTGACTTTCCTTTTAAACTTAATCTTATAAGCTCCATATGGCCATGACCTAGCTCACCGTGTTTAAAGGTCTAAGCCAGTTTTTTGTCCAAAATAAAAAATAAAAAAGGACTAAGCCAGGTCAACCACATATCTACGTTTATCTTCTTAACTACAATCTGTACGGCCAATCCAAAAAAAAAAACTACAATCTATACCAAGGTTCAAAAAATTTATCAAAATTCGCGAATTGAGCGCCGTACGCTGTCTGAGCTCATTAAATTCCATTATACGTTGAAGCGTATCTATTTGCACAGTAACTTACTTGTTTTCCTTTTTCGAATTGTAGGGAACACGTCATTAGAGATGATAAATTTCCTATATTTTTTTTAAAAAGGCAGTGGGCAGTTAAATAAATAAATAAAAATAAATTCTATACTTTAAAATTTTAAATTTTAATTCTAAAATTTTAAAATTTAAAATCATGCATGAACACGAAATTTTAAAATTAAACCTTATAAAATTAAAAAAAGAAAGGCAGTTGACAATTAAAATAATAAAAAATTAAATTTTAAATCTTAAACTTTAATATTTTAAAACCTTAAAACTTATCTTCTAAAACTTTAAAACAGTAGAAAGTTTTAGAAAGTTTTGATAGAATATGTGAGGATAGTGCATTAATATTCAAAATATTTGATATTATTACAAATATTAAGATGTTATGAAGTAATATTATTTTAAGTGAAAATTTACTTAAATTAGTTTTTGAGTTTAGATTTTAAAATTTTTATAAAATTTAACTGCTTTTTACTATTTTTATTTTTTAACTTTTTGACATTTAATGTTTATAGCTTAAATTCTTTTTCTTTTAATTTAACTGCCCACTGCCTATTTTCTTTTTAAAATTTGAAAAAAAAAAGACAGTAGGATTTATTGTGCAAATGTATACGATGGAAAAAAAATTATTTTCTCAGCCATATAATGGGTCTTATTGTGCCCAAATGTCATACGAGGTCAATTTGCCACGAAATTCTACGTTTGTTTTCTTTTTTTTTTTTTTCTTTTTTTTTTTGGATGACAAAAGTGAGATAAGATTAATTAGCCAAGGGATCACATTCATACCAATTTCCATCTTAATTTATACCGAGTGTCATTATCATTTTTCTGTAATGTTTTGGCATTTTCTCAATTTGCTCCGGTGTACGCAAGGTCCGAATTCCCTTCAGGCTTTCTTTCTGCTTCCTTGCAAAAAGCACATGAGGAACTTGTGACCATTTTCTCATGCTACACCTTTTCCCATTAAATGAGGTCCATCCAAAATAACTAAATACATATCCAACTGCAAAAGTATTCCAACATTGAGAGATGAGAATCCTTTGGTAAAATTCTATGGCCTCCTAAACTGTCCCCAAAGCCACTGGCATTAACTAAAGTAATCTATAAAAAAAGCATCCCAAGGACAGAGGAAGCAGTAACCAGAAAGGAATAGACATAAACCCAGTAGCAAGCAAAACTTTATGAAAGCCTATCAGCTGCAAGCCATGTGCAGAAAGTATATGCAAAAGCAATAACATGCACTCAAATCCACCCTTTTTCTTTCTTTAACTTTCCAGGCTTCTATTATTTTCTTCCTTTCTGATTTTGAGGTACATTTACAGCTCTGCAAATCCTGCAGACAGATCATTATCTAACTTATAATTCTAGCTAACATGTGGTTTTTCATTAGATAAAAAGTTAGCAGTTCCTGTAATCAACCTTTGGGAACTATTCAATATATACTAATATTGCAATTATAAATGAGAATGTCACCTTTTCCATACTTTCTCCAAACTCTAATAATGCTGCATCCTCCACCACCTGGGCATGACATGTTCATATAATTGGCAACAATCTATTCAAAAATTTCGAAAAGTTTGGTCTTCTGAACTTGCTAAGTTGAGATGGGTTTCACAGGGGAATTGGTAAGGAGTGTCTTCTCCAGAAATCGCTCCTCTGACTCCTATGAAAACAAAGTGAGTCTGCTACATTTAGTGTCTTCTCTCTTTCTATTTCAAATTGCGATTGCTACAATCGCACGTGTTGCAATGGCTGCGATATGGGTTGCATTGTTTTTTTTCTTTTCACAAATTTACATACCATCATTGTGGCCATAACACTATTCCGTTGTGGAGCAATGCCAAGGCCACTTTCTGCAACCGCAATTTCAAACTCTGCATGCTGCAAATTATGCATAAAACAGTTCTGTTACCACAATTTTATGGCTCCAACACTGTATTATTATTCATGCTAACAGGTTAGAAGCAATGCTGGGGAAAAGAGAAGATGGGTGTCTGTTAAATCATATTTTTGTGGTGATGAACTCAATTCAGTCCTTGCAGAGGAGGATTCAGCTTCTGTTAAGAGCTCTGAGGCCACTGTTACACAGCCTATGCAAGAGAACTTGTCAGATAGAGGAGAGATAAAAAGTGAAGAAACTGTGGAGAATGTGACAGAGAAGACGCCAAGTTCAAACTCCCAGTTATTGAAAGAGGAGGAAGCTGCTATTCTGATTCAGTCAGCCTATAGATCCTTTGTGGTAAGCTCCCTAAACTTTAATTACATGCAGATTTTTATAAGAAGGTTCTTCTAATTTTCACTGTCAACGCACAGAACAGACATGGAATTGGGCAAAAATTACAAGTAAAGGAAATGATAGAGAATGTATTCACGTTCTTACAATAGAAGTTGACTCAGGTCAGTTTTGAGTGTGATTGGTATGAGGGAAATGCAGAGCTGAAGTCAGAAAGCGTAAAAATTGACAATTTATGCAACAATGTCAAGTTTCATCATTCCCCTTTACTCCTGTTTTCACTTACTATCCTATCACACTCTTGGCTTTTTTGGTCATAGTCTTCGGAGAACGATTTAGTAGGTTCAATTAATGACTTGCTAAATTGACTATTAAATCGATCTAATTCTAACAATTAGACCATTTTTATAATTAAATTGGATTGGTTACTATCTTTAGTTACAAAATTTCTAGTTTCATATGGAGATTCTACTAAGGGTTATATAGATTTTGGACACTCGGAATCAGATATGACTCTCGCAAAGGTTCATATGAGTTTAGTGGAGCCATATGTTTAATTTCACGCGGTTTGCAGTATATATCTTAGAACTCCAATCTGTTTGATTGCATAACAAATTGTTAGTTAATTCACCGGTGTGTTGCACTTTTCAGTCCAGGCCTCAAAATGAAGGAATCAGATGGAAAAATGGTAAGGATGAGCTCAATTTAGTGACAGGAAGTCCAGATAGAAAGTCTTGGGGAACATCGGTTGAAGTTGAAACTGGGAATTCCACTGAAGTTTTCTCAGTTGAAGGAGAAAAAATGAGTGTTTACCATCGAGCTCAACAGAGAGCCAGAACTCAAGTTATAAAGCCAAAGGTACCATAAAATACAAGAAATTACTACCTTGTGAACTCGCACATCTTAGTATGTTTTTTCAGAAAAGTTACTTATGGCATATTGTTAAAAAATTTAAAGATTCTGGAAAAGAAAAATGGGACCCATCAAAATTGGCTTAAATTCATCATTAATCAAAATTCTAACTGAGCTGCATAATGACATAACATTTTCAGGAGGACTGGGATGATAGCACTGTGAGTAGCTGTGTTTCGAAAATGAGGATGCAGAACCGAATGGAGGCGACAACCAGGAGGGAAAGAGCACTAGCCTATGCATTCTCACAACAGGTGAATGTAGAAAAATAATCGGTAAAAGGCTGAAATAGAAAAGTTTAAAAATATTTGGGCGTGTGTCTTGATTTGGATCCAAATAATTATATTTGAACTGAACACAAATCAAATAAAATTTTAAAAATGAATATTAATATAATTTAATTTAAAAATTTTGAGTTATATTAAACTGAATTTAAAAAAATTATAAAAAAAGTCATTCAACTTATTTATTTAAATTCAAAATTTTTGAAAAAAAAATAAACTATATATATCTGACTAACCTAAACTTACTCAAATGATTTTTTTTTAATTAATTCGATCAAATAATCAAACCATGCTCACCCCTAACTTGAACTTAAATTTTTCTTTATCTAGTAAAAACGCGGTATCTTGTGATAAAGTCTCCGTTGTCATCAATAATAACTCCTAACTAGTTACCTCACCTAGCTGTCACGTTACCGGCCACACCATCGTCTGGCTACCGTTGTCCCCATTTGTCACTTTTTTTTTTTAATAACCGTTATATAATTTTTTGAAAAATTTTAAAACAAGCAATAAAAAATTGTCGTCGAATTTTTTTTTTTAAAAAAAATATTTTCCGACAAATTAACAATCTCATTTGCTGCAGCTGCGAATCTGTTCCAAGAGAAAGTCAAACAAATCTGACAGCGCAGAAACAAACATGAGCTGGAGCTGGCTTGAACGGTGGATGGCAACCCGCCTTCCTGATACCTTATCAGTTCAAAGCCAGACTAGTAAGCAGCATGATCTTTTTAGCAGTAACCCGAAATTTGCAGTGACGAAGAGATATTTAGACGTTGCCCGGGAAGAAAAGGAGAGTTGCGGGTCAAATGAAGTGCCCCTTCAGTTTGATAACTATTCACCAACGTCGCAGGAAGTAAAAGATGACTTCAAACCGGCAATGACAAAGAACAACCTTAAAGCTAGAAGAACGGTGTCAAGGAGGAAAACTGTACCAAGCTTTCAATTCCCAGAAGAGCATCTCAAGGTCAGAATATTTTCATTAAACTGAATTTTAGCCTGAACAATTTAATAAGCCGATTAAATTGGTTTAAAATGGTCCACAGGTTGCCTCGTTACAAATTTTTTTTCTTACCATTTTTTTTTATATTATTAAAAAAACAGTTTTAGGCTAAATAATAAAAGAAATTTCAAAAAAATAAAATAAAATCTTACGTACAATAATGTATAAAAAAAAGGTAACTTAATTTTATAAGAATGGGGCCAACTTAAGGGTGGGCCAATTTATAGCATGTTTAATCTCTTTTTTTAATCATTTTAATGGAGCGAGCTAAAAGTTTGCATTTTAATGGATCATGGTTTGCGTAGTTTAAAATTGTCTTCTTTATTGTGGCGGCTCTAAACTCATTTTGAGAATATATAGGACTAAACTTGTTTTGTTTATTTCACTTATTTTTATCTTTTGTTGTTGGCCTCAATATCAGATATATTCCTCTTTATGAATAAATAGTAAATTCCCACTTATATATATTGTGTCTTTCTGTGTGATAGTCAAATATTGTCACCAATATTTCCATTTGTTGTCTATAACTTCCATGCTGCCGCAGGTAAGCAAGAGAGATGGCTCAAGCAACGCTAAAAAGGATAACAGGCAAAAGGATAAACAGAACGGAAGCAGGAGAGAAATGAAATTAAACGCCCCAAAAGCTTCTGATGAGTATTTTTTGGCATTAATTTGTCAAGTTAAAGCTAGCTTTGTTTTCAGTATTGAGATGCAGCCTAAGCTCTATATAAATAATTGGATTTCTTGTAGATACTTGATTCCATCGTCTTATGTGAACATTTCAATTCCCTTTAGCATAATATGAAGTGTAGCAAGTTAAACTGGCTGGCCAAAACGCGCAAGTTTTTAAGGGATTATAGGAGCAAAATGGCAAGCTAACTAACAATTGCTATTAAATATAAACTCAAATTACAAGGCAAGTAAATGAGACCTTAATCATATAAAAAATGATGAACCCGACTACTTTGAAAAAAAAATTAAAGCTGCATTTGATCTGTGAAAATATTTTTTATTTTTTTAAAATAATTTTTATTTTCTATTTTTTTATTTTTTAAATGCCTTTAATTTGTATTTGTATTTTCATAATTTTCTAATTATATAATTATATTTGTATTATATTTCCATTTAAATAGTAAAATATTGTTCATACATATTATAATAAATTTAAAATAATTATAAAAATAATATCTTTACAGTATGTTATAGTATTAAAAATTTTAAAAATATAAAAAAAATATTTTAAAATTTTAAAATATATTTTTTTAAAATAAAAATAAAAAGTAGTAAATAAACACTTTTTTAAATCAGTTGTTTGTTTTCAATAAAAATTAAAAGCTCTACAACCAAATAGGTTCTAAAAGATTAGTACTTTTCTTTATACACTTAAGTCTTCTCTACTTTTCTTATTCTGTCACTTTTTTCTTTGTTGGGTCCAGGTGGAGGGGTTGAATTGACATCTAAAAATGGAAATACGAAGGTTTGTTGTTACGATGCATACTCAAGGATTGAATAGCAAGGATTTGCACCACAAGGGCAATGATTATAATTAAACTATTTTGTAAGTCTCGAGTTAGTAGTTTTAACTTTTGAGATGAAGTAGTTTTTGTTAACCAAGTGTTAAGCACCCAAGAAGGAAATGTTGAATTCGGTGGAGATTTTGTAAATTTTTGCACTGAAAGATAAACTAAGAAATTCTTTTAAAATATTAGGGTCATAAAATACTCTAATAAAACAGGGAAAAGAAATTGCTTGTTTAGTTTGGAAATATAGTTTAAGAAAATCTTTGATAAATAGACAACAACAACAACTAAATCTTTTTTCGTTAGGTGGAGTCGGCTACATAGATCAAATGGCACCACAGTGACCTATCATAGATGAGATCAATAGATAAATTATTAATTATTAAATCATTCTTAATAGTTTCACTTTTTTTTTTGACCTCCTTCTCCCTTTAACTATTGGACTATTCTCTATTTGATCTACTCTTCTTATTAGGGTTTCTACATGTCTTCTCCACACATGACCAAACCACCTTAAGCGAGATTCAACCATCTTCTCCACAATAAGTGCTACCCCAACCTTTTCTTTAATGTACTCATTTCTAATCATATCTCTTCTGGTGTGTCCACACATCCAGCACAACATTCTCATCTTTGCAACGTTGAGTTTATCATTATGTTGTCTTTTGACCGCCCAACGTTCAGTACCATACAATATAGTAGGTCTTATAACCGTACGGTAGAATTTTCCTTTAACTTTGAGCGGTACTTTTTTATCACAAATGACACTCGAAACTTTCCTCCATTTCATCCATCCAGCTTGAATCTTATGGTTTACGTCCTTTTTTACTTTGCCGTCATTTTGTATAATTGACCCAAGATATTTAAAACTTGTAACTTGCTTTAATATATAGTCTCCAAGTTTTACATCTACATTCATATTTGTTCGTCTCTTACTAAAAATACACTCCATATATTATATTTTATTTCTACTTATACGAAAACCATGTGTTTTTAAAACTTGTCTTCATGACTCTAACTTCATATTTATTTCATCTCTCGATTCACCAACTGAGACTATATCATCTGCAAAAATATACATTGAGGCTCCAAATTTTGTATATATTCAGTAACTGCGTCCAAAATCAAATTAAAAAGATACGGACTCAGAGAAGACCCTTAATGTAGTCCAATAGTTGTGGAAAAATCCTTAGTGACCCTATTTTCACTACAAGAAAATCAAGATTTTGTGACAATTAAAATCATCACAAAAGGCCAAAAAGTTGTCACAAAAGACATTTTGTGACGACTTTTAGCCATCACAATCTCGTTGCAAATTCAGCTATTGCAAAAGGTTTTTAGTGACGACTTTTTTAGTCATCACTGAAATTCACTATTAGTGACCACCAAAGTTGTCACTGAAAGCCTTTAAAATCGTCACAAAAAACCTTAAATCACAAAATGAGCTTATCGAATAAATATTATGGTTTTCAGTGACGACTTTAGTCGTCACTAAATGTATTTTTTGTTACGACCTTTGAAGGTCGTCACTAAAAATTAGTGTTTTAGTGACGACTAAAGTCGTCACAAAAAGTGAATCTTTGACGACTTTTTTGAATCGTTACAAAAAGTGTCTTATGATGATTTATTTTAGCGAAAACTTTCAGTGACGACTTATTGATGTCGTCACTAAATCTATATTATATAGTGTCTTTTAGTAACGAATGTAGTCATCACTGAATCTATTTTTAATGACGACTTTTATAAAGTCGTCACTGAAAGGGGTCGAATATTGATGTTTTAGTGAACTAAATCTTTTTGTTAAATTTTTTTTGCATGTATTATTTCATTTGCATTAAAAATTTGAAAAAAAAAAAGAGAATCAAAGGAAATAATAAAAATGTATATAGAATAATTTCAACTATAACATTGTAATTAATTACAAAATGTCAATTAACTGAAAATATTACACATAACAAGAGAGCTATTAAATATTGGTGCTACAATCAATTTGGTGGTTTATTTGGAGATACTGGTGCAACATTACTTGTAGAACTTAGTACAGCACTACCCGTTGGAGCTATTAGGATTTGTCCCTGTCAATGACACACAATAGCAAATTAATACTTGAAAATAAAAAAAATTAAAACAAATTAAATAGGAACAATAATTATGTGTTTATATATATATATATATATATATATATATATATATGAGAAAAATGTTCAAGATAACCTAAAAACATGTGGTAGCCCTGAATTTCATAACAAAAAACATAAATAGCCCCTAAGAAGCTTTTCATAACTTCAATTTCTTATATTAAAAAAATGGAAAGAAAAAAGAATGCATATCTACAAATTCATCCAAAACTCTTCAAATTATATATACAATCATTTAGCCTTTCAAATGGAAACAAAATATGTACACCAGCCAGCTCATAAGATTGAATCTATGCAGACCCTTGAGCACAAAATAGATTTTGGAATTTCATTTCACACAAATATTTATTCTATTTTTTCAGAGCAACTTATAAGATTCAATTTTGTTAACAATAACACTTGCTGATGCATTTGTTAACAATAACACTTGTTGATTCTTGAACATCAATTGGCTTAAAACTTTAATTCAATTTGAGTTAGGATGCAGGTATATAGATATATCCCATAGTATTAATGAAAGGTGCTCATAGGAATTCAGGGGACTGAAGACAAAGAGCACAGTTAGTTTTAACTAAATCAGTATATTTAACAAACTAAGCTACATCTAATATAGGGATCTAAGCGGGTCACTAAGTATGAGGCCTTTTGTAAAAGAACAACTTAATCTGAAAGCTTCAGCTGGTAGAGAAAGGCCAAAGAATGAATTTTATTCCAACTTGTCCAATAGCATGTTCAGTTCAAACTTGAACAAAGTTCACACTATTGGAATTCAATCATGAACAGCCTTCCAACTTTTAACATCTTTGAATATGTATTTACTAGTACAAGTTAACTAGGCCATATATTCCCACATATTTCAAATTAGTCCCAACCCAAACAAATTCATTTTTTATAGATAAAAAAAACACTATCGATGAGAAGAGAAGTGACAGTTACAACCATAGAGAATGAGTAGTCCTCAAAAAACTGAACAAGAGCTTGCCAACAGCCCCAATCAAAGAATTAATAGAAAAATGAACATTCAAAATGCTAGATAAATTACAATTTCTTAGCTCTATCCTCTATGATCTCAAGTCTCAATGTTTCACACATGTATTCAAAAACTACTTTATCAAAAATGATTACTCTCAATACACAGTTTTGTCCTTGATCTATAAGTTGTAGATGCAGTATCAAAGGGAGATGAAAAGGAAATCCACTTCAATTGCAGATGCAGAATGCATTTATGTGAGGAACTTATAAGATTCAAATTTCACTATTGTAACATCTATTCTTAGAGTAAATCAGCACCACATAATGACTTGTAATGTTAATGTAATGGAACTCATTCACTATTGTAACATCTATTTTTAGGGACTCAAAAACAAGAAATTTAACCCTAAAAAATGGGTCACAAACTTTGAGTACCAAAGAGTTATTTCAGACTTTAAAACTTAAAACAAAATAAAATTAAAATAATGCAACAGATTGACTACAACTCAGACTTTTAAAAGAATGCAACAGAGACATCAAAACCCCAAAAAGATACTTAGAAATGCGAATGCAAAACCAGTTCACACAACAGAACAAAACTTAGCAGCATATTAACAGTTACTAGGCAAACGAAAATCATTCACTAATGAGAGAAATACCCATTCATTATTAAAGCTTGATCTGGTGAATGAAAGTGAATCTCAAACAAGCAAATCAATTACTATTTCTTGTAGATTATGATAGAATGCGTATAAGTTAATGTACCTAGTGCGCCAAGTCATATTCCAACTAAAATAATAAAACATAAAAGATGACAACTTGGATTCTACACCAAGATGCACTAAATTTTTTAAAACCAATCAGACAGGAAAGCTATTTGGAATAAATAAATAAAATTGAACTTGTATAACATGATGGGTTAAATTCTCCCTTTTCTAATGTATCTAATATCTCATATTTTAATAAACCCACAAAGCATGCAAAACCATCATTGGATGCCATGCATTCTGATACCCCACAAGCTTTTACTTCATTCGACACAGAGAATTAAGCGTGGGTATCTGCAAACTACTCATTGTCTATATATGCAACAGAAAAGACTAGTAGAAAAAGCAAAATTATGAATCTCAATAACCCGAAAAGGAAAATATAGGAAAAAATTATCCTTAGTAATGAATCACAAATGTTGAATATCAAAGAGGTATATAAGACTTGAAAACTTAAAACAAAAAGAAAACTTCATCAGCCTTGCAAGGATATAGAGTTAAACTCTCAAAGAAAATTAAACAAATGGATTCAATGAGTAATATCAAGGTGTTTCTAACATTTAGCTTCTAGTCCACACACAACTGAATTCTAAATTGTAGTAATCAACACACCACATATCGAGAGTAAAATGCCATTGTATATTTGACCATATAATATATGCACTCAAGAGTCTACAAAAGATACAGTACAAATCTCAGAGCAAAAACCTCATAACCACAAAGTAACACTACCATGACATTTACTAAATGATGAAGGAAAATAATAAACATCAACCTTCACAATTACTAAATGATGAAATGGTTTCAGACTTTGAACATAAAATTTAGATTCAATATGCTGGTAATACAAACCAATATGACATTTACATACATGCAAACACCCATGGATGTAAAAAATCACATGCACAAACACTTATAAACATAGTAATGGAAAAGGGGTAGGTTTATAAGTCTAAGTTCAATAACAATTTTGACATCTTTATTCATCAAGTTGTGATCAATATAAAAGTATGAACATACGAAATTACCTGCTGAAAAGATATGATTAAAGAAGTCATCTATGCTTGCAGCCTTTCTTCAAATTATGCTTGCAACTGTGTTTGCAACATTGCGTGCATTCTTTCTTCTCGTAATTTCATCTTTTCACGTAGTTCTATAGCAACTTCTTCACGTATTTTCCTCCTTTGCTCTTGAAGATGTTGAGGAGTGATTTAGACAGAGGTTTTCTTGGAAGGAAGTCTCACACCGTATCCTTTGCCACGAACATACCCCGTCCTTTGACCTAAAACTTGGGTCAAGATTTCTTCATTGCTTAAAACTGTAGCTTCTTCTTGTGACTGCTTTGTTACAATCTCTTGCATCGACTCTATATTTAAATTAAGTATACATTCAGAATAAGAAAAAAATTATAAATTAAAAGTTATAAAAATTAACAAAATTAAAGTATACATGTACTTCTTGGGACTTTGCATCTGATCATATCAACTCTCCATCTTTAGTCTTACGGGTATGCTGCATTTGCCATATTCGTCAATCGGTGCCTTCTCTCTAGTTTCAGCATTTTTCTATGAAAAAATATCATGAATAATCAACGGTTGATTCCTCAACTTCAACAAATGATCGTGAACCACACGTATGTTTTGCTGTCAGTTTGACCCTATTTTGAGCATTTTTTGAACTCTTGCCCTACAATGAATCCAATAGTCAATGTCTAAAGCACAATTCATATCAAAACACCAAGTACGATAGTACTTAATACCTTAAAGTCTTTTGAGACAAAATAACTGACCAAGTGCTTCCATTCGTCGTCATTGATTGCTGGAAGTGTGTGTGCTAGTCTTTCTTCATCAGTGTTGTACTTGGTGTAGAAGTTATTCGAGCAACTTCTCTAGGTTTTGTATGCCCTTTGTGCAATGGCTACAATTAATGCATCAAATTGGCTTGCTATACTTGCACCGACCTCAAATTTTTTCTACAATAATGAATCTAGAGATGTTAAATTAAAAAAGTGAATATGGACATACAATTATGATTTTGCTGGTTATAACCTTCACTTTCAACAATATCTGGTCTCCACATCGTTCCCAAATTTTAGTCCAATCCCTCTCCCTTAAGGGACAAGTGCATCTTGTGATATGTCCAATATAGTTAACGAGCTCCCTTGATCCTGCTCCCACAACTCGAAGGATATCATCGGGGATCTCAATTTGAATTTTTTGTCCATTTTTCGTATTTGAATCTACCAAAATACATTTGTATGATCCCCTAACATTCTTTGCTATGTTGCAAGAAGCTATGAATCAAATGATAATATGATATTAATCATATAGTAAACCTTAAATAACAAGTGTAAAGTTTTAATTTGATTACCTGCACTACTAAATGAACGCCAGGAAGTTGGTGTGGTAGGTTGTGCTTAGCTCTCTTCCTGGTGTGGTTGCATGCATAACTGTGGAGTCTGTACATTTGTAGTAGGCAATGCAGCACCTTTAGACCTACGAAATCCTCGTCCACCTCTTCCTCTTCCTACCATCTTTAAATCAACCTGTTGTAGCTTATAAACTATGTTGTCAGTATAAGTGATTCATTAATAAAATACAAGGAATTTAATTCAAAACTTTGTGTGAAATGAAAACATTACTTTGAATAATTAATTCAAGCTACAAAAACAAAAAAAAATTACAACTCAATTGCCAGCTAAGTGTATATTACAACAATAATATACATTCAAAATAGTCAAACAATATATACATTCATAATAATATAAATTTCACATAGAGTCTTTAGATGAAAAATGTCTTTCATCGCTTGTCTCATACATAGTCTCATCTTCTTCTTCATCATCATTGATAAAATCAACGTCTCTAGCATTCCTCTCTTGACTCTGATGACTAACACTTTGAGGTTAAACTCCATCCCTACATAATATCACTGCAATGTCATCCTGGTCCTCACTATGAATAAACTCATCATGTTCAACCTTCTCTTGCTAGTATGCATCTTCAACATATAATTTGTCACCCTCATCGTCTTTTTGTGGCATGCTGAAAAGATCACGGGGATTTGTTCTAACATGAACAAGCCATTCTCTATCGATGATATCATTCAAATAGAATACTTGTTTTGCTTGCGAGGTCATAACAAATGACTCATTCATATTCAATGCAAAACGAGTATTCACACTTGTGTATCCATATTTGTCAACTTTATATCCTTTTCCTAAATGAGCAACGTCCCACCAGTGACACTTGAAAAGGTATATTTTCCTATCCCCCACATAAGACAACTCATAAATATCTTCGAGAATGCCATAATACTCCTTCTCATTATCTGAATCATCTCCTTTCACAAGAACCCCACCAGTTTGAGTTTTTCTTTGGGATTCACAGTCTCTAGTATGAAATCTAAATTTATTGGCTAGAATTTTTGTATACCTATATGCTACTCTTTGGGGACCAATGGCTAAGCTTACCAATTCATCGTCTCCCTGCCAATTTGAACCAGACTTTGAAACCTATTGAAAATAGACAACACTTAGAGGTTATAACATGTCTAATGAGATAATGCAGTGATTGACCTACTTCGAATAATACTTACTTGGTGATTAAACCATTTGGAAAACTCTTTCACGTGCCTTGAATAAACAATTGATGTTTGTGTTTGTGTTTCAAGCTCTAATTTGTGCTCTCTAAAAATTATATAATTCCATCTATTATAATTCAATCTACTAATAATTTAATTACTAACAAACTATAATTGACTTACTCTATGAATGGCCAAATCTTTTCACAATTTTGTAGGATGTATAAACAAGCTTGATCAAATTCCTTGTTAGATAATAAAATAGATTTGGTTGCACCACTTGGTTGTCCGCTCTAACTAAATATTGACATCCCACATGCTTCCATGTTTGTATCATCATTTCTTGGAACTTTATTAAACCTTGTTGGAATATTGCTCAAATATCTTGAGTAGAAGGTGAGGGTTTCATATGCTAGATAACCTTCAGTAATTGAGCCTTCAGGACGAGTTTTGTTGCGAACATATGATTTCAATGTACGTAGATACCTACAAAAGGGAGTTAAAATTAATATGGTGCCTAATATCAGAAACAACTCTTTCTTAGGTAAGAATCAGAAAATGTTACCTTTAAATTAGATACATCCATCGGACTGAACAGGCCCAACTATCTTTGCTTCTCAGGCCAAGTGTACTGGCAAGTGAACCATGATGTCAAAAAATGCTGGAAGGAACACAGTCTTTAGTTTACATAATGTAATGGAAATCTTTTTTTCAATAAAATCCAAGTCTTTCGTGGTTAAACACTTTGAGCACAGAATCTTGAAATTTTTTTCCAAATCTATTATGGGATCACTCACCTCCTTAAGCAACAATCCATGAATGGAAATTGGAAATAGTTCATGCAACAATATGTGATGGTTGTTCCATTTCAATCCAAATATCTTTTTCTCTGGTACATTGACACATCTTGAAATATTTGAGGAAAATGCATCGAGAACCTTTAAGTTAGCCAAAAAGTTACAAACTTTTAACTTATCTTGTGGCAATAGCACATAACTTGCTATCGGTAGCAAAATGTTGTTCCCATCATTAATAGGATGCAAACTTGGCCTAATCCCTAAGTCCATCAAATCATACCGGCTCTTCACTATATCCTTTATCTTTCCAGCCATATTCATTACTGTGGAAACAATGTTGTCTGACACATTTCTCTCAATGTGCATGATATCAAGATTATGTCGTAGTAAAAGTGTTTTCTAATGTAGTTCAAAAAAATGCTTTTCTTCTTCCAATTATAAGCAACACTCGATTGGTTGCGCATTCGCTTGTTGCCCTTTCCAAATGTCACATTCGACAAGAGTTGTAGTTGTTCAAGTGCTTCTTCACCACTCAAATATGTATTGGCGACATTATTTTTCACTTTATCATCAAATGCCCTCGTATTTCGACGCCATGGATGATTGGCTGGTAAGAAGCGACGATGTCCCATATAACATAATTTGCTTCTCAATGATATAGAGTGTGTATGTTTGTGGCAACAATGACATGCTAATTTTCCTTTTGTTGACCACCCTGAAAGATTACCATATGCAGGAAAATAATTTATTGTCCACATGATAGCAGCTCGCATGCTGAAATTTGACTTTGAATGAGCATCATATGTCTCCACCCCTGACTCCCACAATTCTTTCAGCTCTTCAAGCATTGGTTCCAAATATACATCTATATCATCTCTTGGAGGCTTAGGGCCTAGAATTAAAAGTGTCATCATGAAGTATGGTTGTTTCATGCATTTCCAAGGAGGCAAATTATATGGTACAAGAACAACTGGCCAGATTGAATGATTGGTACTCATGTTTCCATATGGTTGGAAGCTGTCACTTGCTAAACTCATCCTTACATTTCTAGGGTCAACTGAAAAATCAAGGTATTGATCATCAAATGATTTCCAAGCAATAGAGTCAGCTGGTTGCCTAAGCACACTATCATCCATACGCTCCTCCTTGTGCTACCTTATATCTTTAATAGTGTGTCTTGCCATATACAATCTTTGCAACCTAGGCTTTATTGGAAAAAAGCGAAGGACTTTGTGTGCTTCTTTTTTGCCTCTGTGTCCATTTGATTTCTATCTGGACAACTTGCATTTAGGGCATGATTGTGCATTGGTATGTTCTTTTCGGTATAAAATGCAATCATTCTGACATGAATCTATTTTTATATAGTCTAAACCCAAATCTTGAACAACCTTCTTGACTTCATAGTAGGAATTGAGTACTTGGGCTCCATCTGACAACACTTCTTTAAACAAGTCCAACAACATGTCCATAGACTTATCGCTCCAATGATTAAGGCACTTCAAATTAAGTAGTCAAATAATGAATGACAACTTTGACACATTGTCACAATTTGGATATAGACTTGTCTCGGCATTTTTCAGTAATTGGTAAAACTTATTTACATGCACATTTGGCTCTTCACTGTTTTCTATATTAGTATTCAACTTCTCTATATTCACAACTCCGCATGCATCATATATCATCCCAACCATGTCGTCCTCCTCACCAATATTGCCTTCATCAGGGGGATTTGATGTAATCCCTACAACTTCTCCATGAAGATCCCAGACCTTGTAAGACTCCAAAAAACCATTCTTCAATAAATCAAATCGTACTTCATAACTCACTTTGAACACCACATTTCTACATTTTTTGCATGGACACCTAATTCTGCTTCCTATCCTTAATTCACTATATTCCCATTGAAGAAACTGATCCACCCCCTGGATGTATATGGGATTAGCTCTATTCCTAACATTCAACCAACTTTTGTCCATAATATTGCCTACAAAATTTATTGGAGTGAGTATGAGTGATTAAAAAAGATAAAGCAATATATTTGGACGAGATAAAGAGTATGTGTATTGCTAGAATAGAATGGGGTCATGTTGACAAAAATAGTACAATTGAGAAGATGGTGGAATAAAATGATTATTAGAATAACATATTGCACTAATAGACTGTAAGCCAATTCTTAGGGTTTAGGACATTTCAAGAGAAGAAAACAAAAATAAAGAATTATGAATATCAAGTTTCAGTTAACGAGCATGGATGGAAACTTTGCTATTTGTCATGCTTGCCAACTTTGCTATTTGTCATGCATATAACAAACAATCAACTTTGCTACTTGCCATCCACTCCATCCCATTTTGGAATAATTTCTCTTTTAGCTAACACAAGAGTTTTACAAATATTTAACAGTTAAAAAAACTCTAATAATCATACAACTAATCCATCCAATTATAGGAAGCTAAGTGCGAAAAGTGTTAACAATATAGGAAGATGAAGTAATAATTATGGATTAATTTAGCTAATTTATAGGCCAAGTGGTTTGGTAATCCTCATGTTTTTGCACAAGCTACTCCAGATAAGGAAGAATAAAAGAGAATATGATAATTTTTTCTGTTTTAACCCAATATATGGCCTACATCTAATCTCTTTGGCTTTAGAAGAGTTTTTTTCTTACTAAACACAAATGATTGTTTTTCAACTTACTCACATGTTACAATTACAAGAAAGTTTATCATGCATACCTTACTAAACAGAAATTTCATATATGCAATATATTTTGTAGCTTAACCATCTTTCCTCGGTAAAGCAATGCTATTGTTAAGTTTTTCCAATTTGTTTCAACATTTCCTAAGGACTTCCTTTTTGGAATGGATAGAAACCTTGTACCATCAGAACTTGTTGCAAACATAGCTTTATTTTTTGACAAATTCCTTCCCTTTGAACCTTGTACTCATTCCCCACTAAAACATTAAACTTCTTAGTACCATCCACTGGAATTTCTAATTTTTGAACCACTTCCTAGGTGATGAAATTGTAGGTTTCCCCACTAATCAAAATTGTAACCTTTGGGTCCAATGTTCCTATTAACTTAATGGTAATTAGCAATATCAAATCCAATTATGGAATTGAATAATAACTCTACTTGGCTTTCAGCCTCATCTTTGTCACTTGCTTACTCATCCACTTCTTTCACTCCACTCTTCTTCTTCAAAGACCATGAAGACTTGTGGCATTTTGTTTTAGCATTCATGCCTAGGTGTGTACTTTTCATCACACTCAAAACACAGTCCCTTTTCACATTTAGACTGATATTCAGCCTCAGACATCCTGCAAAGGTTCCCTCCTTCTAGCCTGCAAAGCCTTCATCTTACCCAGAATAACCAGTTAAGGGCTATACATTCCATACAAACTGCTGCTATTGCAAGTCTTTCTCCCTCAGGCTTGCCATTGATTTGGAAGTATTGATCTACCCAGAATAACCAACCATAAGCATCTTTGCTGGAGAATACAGGTAACTTCAATTTTTTCCCATGTTCCTCTCTGTCCATCACAATCTCTCCCATCCCAAAACCACCTGATGCCATAAATCCTCTACCTCCAGGCTCTGAAGTGCCTTGTTTCCCTGGTATTTCTAGTCCTCCTTGAGCTGAAGCCATTTCTAGTCCTCCTTTAGCATCATTCCCCATTAAGATGGTTAACCTATTGAACTCCCAAATGACAACTTGCATCATTCCTATTATGTCTGTTTGGAGGCCATATAGAGCTTAATCTATACAAAACACAACCAAGCCATTATTGGTGCTTAACCAGATATAAAAAACTTAGAAAGAGACCAAGAACATAACGTACACAAGTTTCAGCCACCTTTGGCACTTAACTAGATTTAAACAATAGAGAAAGAGACCCAGCGCACAAATGCATTAGTTTCAGCTTCAACTCCAAAAATAAACAAAAGAAAATATGGGGACATTCAATGATAGCTTCAGTTCATAGCCAGAAATTTGATTCAATTGAACTACACAAACAAACTTGAAAAAAATAAAAGAAACCCTCGAAAAAATGAGTAAATAGGACTTACATGATGGGTCAAGAAGTAGAGGAAGAAAACCTCTCAAAGTTTCATGAACATAACACATAAGCTTCCCAGCACGTAAGAATCCCTTGAACACACAAAAACAAAGAAAAACCCCTCAATTTTCACCCAGCACAGAAGCTACCTGAACCCAACCCAAAAACTTCTGGTTTTATCTTCAATTTCGAAACAGAAGCAAACAGAAAAACTTATAAAATCACCTCAATTCCAAAATAAAACCCTTAAAAGCATAATTTCCAAATCCATTCAAAAGAAAACAGCAAAAACCAGAGGAAGTAGATCGAAGAACTTGAAATGCAAGCTCCCTAGTCAAGCTAAGCCGAAGTTGTTAGCACTGGGGTTTTCACGACTAATTAAGGTGACAATGGGGTTTCGAGAAGGAAATGGCAGCCTTCTTCTTTCTGTAGCACAAGAAATTTCACAGGCAAGGCAAGGACAATTTCCTCGGCAGTGAGGGGCTTTCACGTAAAGTGAAAATACTAAGCGGGATATTTTTTCATGAGCCAGTTTAACAGGTGCCTTTTTTTTTTATCTCCCTTTAACTTTCAGTGACGACATAGTGGTCACTGAAACTCACCTTTTAGTGATGACCCAAAAGGTCATCACTGAAACTATACTTTTTGTGATGACTACACTAAACTCGTCACTAAAAGTATATGTTTTTGTGACAACTTATAAAAGTTGTCACAAAAAATTGCTGGAACTAAATCTTTTAGTGACGACCTCTGTAAGTCATCATTGAAAGTTCTTTTTAGTGATGACTTTTTAAGTTGTCACAAAAAGTTGGTCACTAAAGACCATATTTCTTGTAGTGTTTGTGTTTTCACGCAAGTTGTTATCCTGTTGTACATATCTTTGATTGCCCGAATATACGCAATACGTACTCCTTTCTTCTCTAAAGCCTTCCATAAAATCTCTCTTAACACTTTGTCATATGCTTTTTCCATATCAATAAAAACCATATGCAAATCTTTTTGTCTTCTTTGATACCTTTCCATCAATCTCTATAGTAAATAAATTACTTCCATAGTTGACCTTCCTGGTATAAAACCAAATCAGTTCTTTGTAACTTGAGTCTCTTGTCTTAATCTGTACTCAATGATTTTCTCCCATAACTTTATAGTGTGGCTCATGAGTTTAATCCCCCGATAGTTGAAACAATTCTGTATGTCTCCTTTATTTTTATAGATAGGGAGTAAAGTACTTTTCCTCCATTCATTTGGAATTTTCTTAGATTTCATTATCATATTAAACAACTTAGTAAGCCAACTTATACCAATTTATCATAGCTGTGTTAAGCAATTGAAGATGCAAAAAGGTCATCCAATGGACACTAAGATTTATAGAAGTTCAAATCCAAAAATTAGACTCCATATCCTCCCCTCAAGCACAAAGTAAGAGAATTATTTTATGAAGATTGGGCAATTAAGGAAGGCTCACAATTTTTACATCTTCTAAATAGGGCACAACCTGTAACAAACTACCCTTAACGAGCTTAAATATTGGAAAGTCGCCAAAGCTTTTACCACTTCAACCCAAGGAAACCTTACTCTCCCTATTTTTTTCCCAATAACTTAGCAAACTCTCAAACACTAAGTCTCACACTAAGAATTTAGCAATAACAGCAAGAAGAAAATTAATGCTCACTAAAAGCTAGCCTTTTAAGTAGAATGATAACTTCTAAAGAGTAGATAAAGCACAGATAATTGAATAGAATATGGGAAGACGAATATAGCAAATGGCTTTCTTGAATGCATTTTCTTTCTTGCTCTTCAATACAACCTTGGATGGGAATTTATAAGCATGAATATATGAGATGCTTTGAACTCTCTTCAAGCTCCAAATGCTCCTCTCCTGGCTAGATCGGGTGCTTCTGCAATTTCTAGAAATATTCTCATATTTTCTGTACTTTTCATTACGATAGCTTACTCCTTTTATTTTGATTCATATGTAAATTGGAGTTATTGGGAGAAATTAATTCACTACCATAATCTCTCTCTTTGCTTCAGGATTGTCACAACCGAATTCCCACCAATTTTTAGCGAAGCATATGTGAACGACATAAGGGAGACTGCTCAAAAAGTGTTATAGTGTTAGTTTCCTGATTTTAGGGAAGTTGGTACACTTCTTTCCCCTTAAACTAGATATAGCTTGACATTTTCACCAATAATCCCATTTTGTTCCTCTTCCACTACTTCTCCAACATCTTCCTTAATGAAATCTAACCAAGCATCTTCCTTAATAGGTTTTGGCTCTACATCTTCCTTAGGTAATTTGATTAATGGAAAGTTAAGAACTTCATAAAATTCTGACAAACATGTCTATTTCCCCATACTTCAATATGGACTTTAGCCTAAATCAAGAGGAAGCCTTTCACCATATACCATGTGTTTATATCACTTTTGTCCCCCAACCTATTCAATAAGTCTTTGCATAAAATGAAAAAAAATTAAGGCCATCTATTCAAGCCACAATTGTCCCAATTACCTCACTACCTTCATGTGTCATCTCCTTGTTAGTGTCAAAATATCCTCCATGGTGCACTTAACCAATAAAGTCATAGGTATTTGCAGACATAATAAGCGAAGAATAAATAATTATAAACTAGGAGAATATGTTGGGCGTAGAAAGGAAAATGTAGGACCACTTACATGGTAATTGTCAATCACATACCCCGAAAACAAAGCAAATAGAGGATCAAGACCACACACGATAATCTAAAACTACATACCAACAAATAGCCTAAATAATATAATGGAATAAACAACAATAAAGTAATGGGTGAAACATATACCTATTTTTCAAATAATCCACCCCACAAGGGATTGGACCAACCAATAGAACCAGATGAAATTCCAAACACTAACTCACCCAGCAAATTCTTCTCCAATGAATTCAAGACTAGTGAGGTGTATTTTACTATTTTACAATGAGTGAAATCAAGCAAGTTATGATGTGGTGCCCAAAGTGGGTGTATTTTACTAATGTCATTTAAGCTTGTAGCATAGAATTATTGTTCGTTATTTGATAAAAAATGTATTTTTTTGAATATTTTGCCAAGAGATTCATTATAATTGGCCATAAACTGAAGGAAAAATTGCATTTATTCATACTGATTTATATCCTTAATTGCACCTTTTTCCTAATCTAAAATCTATTTGGATGTCCCTGTCAATGTATATCTTATAACAATTTGCCTCTTCCATCCAAATTCACCATCAAATGTAACTTTCACCGTTCAAACCACTCAAAAATATCAAAATATCCCTCCCTACTTGATTTTTATATTTCTCTTCAAATCAAATTGTCCTAACTTGCAAAAATCCCCCTAACTTGCAATAGTGTTGGTCTAAACCCTAGTCATCAGCACTGAGATGGCCTAAGGAAAAAGCTAGTATAACTAGGGCTTTAGGTGTAATAGCCATAAATTTTAAAAAAATTCAAATTAAAAAAAATTGAATAAAAGAGAGAATTTTAAAAATGAAGATAAGAACCGTTGAAAATATATTTATTTATTACATAGGTTAAATAATTACAAAGAAAATATGAAAATTTACGTTTCGGGGCCAAAATGCAATTTCTTAAAAGTTTAGGGGTCAAAATGTAAATAAGAAAAATTTGCAAGGACCTCTCTAAAATTAATTTTTGCAGAAAGGTCCTCCGGGATATTTTAAGGGCCTCAGCCACCCAAAAAGTAGCAAATTCAAAATTATCTCTCTCTCCTCCAAATTTTCTCTTCCGAAACCCTAAAACTTCTCTCTAAGGGGCCATTTGGTAAAAAGTAAAGTTTTTTGTTCTCAGGAATCATGTTTTCTGAGAAACATAATTGATGGGAATTATAATTTTTGAGAATGTATAAAATGTGTTTAGTTGACATTTAAGATTATTGGAAATCTTCTATTCTTATGTTTGATTATACTTAATTTTTTGTAAATCTTCATATATTTTCCAAAAACTCTTTATTCTTATGAGAGAGAAAGTAAGAGTGAAGAGAGAGAATGAGAGATAGGACAAGAGAGAAAGTGAGAGAGTGGAGAGAGAAAGAGATGAGAGAAAGTGAGAGTGGAGAGAGAGAATTTTTTGTTATTATTACAATTATGCCATTAATGAAGGGTATAATTGTCTTTTAACATCATAAGAGGATTCCCATTCCCATGGGAAACTAAGATTCCCACCCCTCTCCATGGGCATGTTTTTGTGAGAAATTTACTAAAAAACGATTCCTGAGAATCTTAGTTTTTCAGGAATGAATTTTTAAAAACTTGTACCAAATATGAAAATTCTAATTTTTTAGATTGAGATTCCTAGGAATAAAAAAAGAATCTGTGTACCAAACACCTCCTAAGATTTCACCGCTTTCAGATCTCAAATTTCGACACCACCACTACCACCACCAATGGACTCAGGACAAAGAGTTCTACAAATTCATCCAATTGGTTTCTGAAAAATTGGACAGAGATTGGCCAAAAAATGGAAGAAAAAATCGCCTAAAGACGTAATTTTCGAAACTCCAATCTATGGTCTTCAAATGCAAAAAATAATACCGTAGATCGATATAGAAGGTGCTAAAATCTTAAGATCTCAAATTTTAGGATAATCCTCCCTTGCAACGCACCCCCACGCACAGCCTCCCTGGTGGCGCTTGTAGCGCGTGAATCCAGACCTTATTATGTTGACTTACTTTGACTAAACTCCTAGAGGCTAAATTTCACAAATCTGGAGTCATTTTCAAGGTTTTTGGACATTTTGGACTCAATTTTGGGGTATATTTTGCCAAATTCGGACTGAAAACATAGATTTTGGGGTTATCCAACTTGCTACCCTAACTTTGTAAGTAGATGATTCTTTCTATGACTTGCCCTATACTCTTCTTGATCTTTAAACATGTATTTGATTATGTTTATGAGATATTTACACTTTTATATGTTCCTGAAATGCATTAAAATTATCTAAATTGTTTATAATTTGAAATTTAGTTCGAGAAGAGTATAGTTTTGAAAATAGATTTTTTGAACTCGTGGTATATCTGATTTCACATGTATTCCTCTTTATCTGATAAAGTGAATATTTATGCACATGTAATTGATTTATAAAGCTATATGATTGACTCGAGAAAGGGCATGTATATTTGATAAACTCTGAATGGGAAATTTATGACAAATGATTTGTATTGAGACTGAGATTCTGTATTATACTAAAAGCTCTGTTTTGAATGATATAGAATATGTGCATATGATAAATTTTATGGAGGAATCTTCTTGGAAACACTGTCTGCTAATAGTAGGTGATGTTAACCCTGGTGCACCTTGATATTTCAGCTATTAGGGGTAGTGCTAGCTTCATGTGAGGGTCAACACACGGAATATGATATGTGATGGAGAGCGGAATGCCTCATATTTGGGCGAGATGCTAGTTATATGAGATGCAATTTGCCTTCCCTTGCTTTGTGCTTGGGAGTTTGCTCATATTAAAGTCTCTTTACGTGTCCTCTTGAATGGTGGTAGAGAAAACCTTAGCTAAGATGCTAAGTATAGGCAAATCCTACACTAACAAAGTACGAAAAGAATTAAACTCTGATATAGTGGTTCTGATATGGGATCCTCCTAATATTTTGTAAGAAATTTTTTTAATGCACATCACTGTTTGATTAATGATCATATTGTATCATATATGGATACAAATATCTGAATTGACTTGAACTGAGAATATTTGAAAATGCGAGTCTCATACAGATGTACTTCTGAATTGTAATTTCTAATATAATAAATTTTAATAAATGAGTACATCCATATGTTGATCTGAGAGGTCATATGAGGTATTATCTACTCACTGAGTTGTCAAACTTACAACACAATATTTTCACATTTTTTAGATAAAGATATAGAGGTTGGCCCTATAGCTACGTGATCTGCTAAGTGTTATATTCTCTAGGTGAGTCTACGTTGTTTCCGAGGCTTAAAATTTTTAAAATATTGTGTCATTGTAATCTAGAGTTTACTCTGAATGCCACAGGTAGGATCTTTACTTCTGCTATAATATTGTTAAGTGTAGTTTTCGTATGTATAATTAACAATACTGGAAACTTGTAAATGTTTGTTATTTTCTTGATATGTGATATTGTGAAACCGTATGCAAATAAATAAGGATAAATTTATCCATTAGTTGTGTTATTCACGTTCCATTAAATTAGTTCATGACAAGTTGGTATTAGAGCATTAGGTTTCCCTGTGGCTATCAGAGCAAAGGATTCTTTAGTAGGACGTTCAGTATAGGTATGAGTCGGACATATTTATACTTCAGGTGCTGCTGAGGGATTCTATAGGATATTAACTTCATTTCCATTCCAAGTTTGATAAAGTTCCTAGTATAGGATTTGATTAAATATTATGGTATCTTAAAACGACGTTTTGTTTTGTATAGTCGATGATGCCGCCAAAAAACTAAAGCGGTTAATAGAGAAGTTGTAGATCGTACACCCTCTACAGAAGAGTCTACATAATCTACAATTTCAGTACAAGAGGCCGTGGTAGAGGCTGACCTAGAGGAAGAGGCAGAGGCCGAGTGTGTGCACAAGGTATGAGAATCTCGAGACAAGATGAATCGGTCCATGTGTCTGATAGAGTTCCTGAGGAGATAGTAGAACCCCCTCAGAAGCCACCTGATAGAACAACTAATATGATTGCCGGTATACATAGGAGTTTAGAAACATTGATTGGATTTATAGTAGAACAAGGTAGAAAGGATGGCCAACTGTTAGAAAATACTCCTAAAGCGCAAGAACTGGGAAGAACAGTTGAGCAAGAGAACAAACTTATAGGGATTGAGGTGTCATTACCACAATTTCTTAAGTTGAAACCCCTGACTTTTTTTGGATCAGATGTTCAAGAAAACCCATAGATATCCATTGATACTGTGAAACGAATTCTCAAAACTTTGGGGTGTTCTAGTAGAAGATATGTTGAACTGTTGTCCTTTCAACTATCATATATAGCCCAAGTTTGGTTTGAAATACTTGTACAAGGAAGCCAGTTATTTTACCACCAATGGAGTGGGATGAATTTAAGGAAGAATTTATGAATCGTTTTCTGCCAATGAGTGAAAGGGAAAAGAGGGCTAGAGAATTTGAAGAATTAAGACAAACACTAAATATGACAGTTTCTAAATATGACATCCATTTTACTCGGTTGTCTAGATATGTGCCATATCTGGTTCCTACTAAAAAAGATAGAATTAAGAGATTTGTTTTGGGATTGATACATCCATTGTTTAAATCGGTAGGTCCTCAGAAGAATCATTTTCCAATGTATTCAGTAGCTGTGGATTGTGCTAGAATGATGGAAACATGAGAGCAAGCAGACATAGAAGGTCTAAGGAGAAGAAAAAGAGAGCGAGATAGTAATGTTTAGACAAGTTATAATCTTAATGTTAGAGGATCAATATTTCAAAATCTACAACGTTTTACTCAAACAAGATCTGGTAGCTCTAATCAGACATAAGTTAATATTAATAAGCAAAGAATGAATCAAAAAGATATGAGACCTGTTAGTCAACAGGATTTAAGATCAATTCCATCATGTCCTATTTGTGGCAAGCCTCATACTGGATAGTGTCACAAAGAAACTAATGCATGTTTTAAGTATGGACAAATGGGTCATTTGATGAGGAATTATCCACAATTACGAAGTTTTAGTCAAGCATCAGTATAACTAGCTTCACCCCCTGCATCTGTACCAACATGACTAAACAGAGCAGCTTTAGTCCAAACAAGTAGTGGTGGTACTGGTAGAGGATCAAGAAGTCGAGGTCAAGAACAAGCTCGAGTTTTTGCCTTGACACGACAAGATGTTCAGGCCTCAAATGCAGTTATGACAGGTACATTATCAGTGTGTTCCCATAAAGCATATGTCATGTTTGATCCTGGTTTTACTCATTCTTATATATCATTTTGCTTTACTAAGAAATTGGATAGAGATCCTAGTAGTTTACATTATTCTTTCATGGTTGCTACTCCAATTGGAGAATTCTTATTAGTAAATGATGTGTATAAATCATGCGAGATTTTGATAGAAGATAAGGAAACTCTTGTAGATTTGATAGTTTTAGATATGCTAGACTTTGATGTGATACTGGAAATGGATTGGTTGTCATCATGTCATGCTATTCTAGATTATGACCTTAAGGTGATTAAGTTTAACATTCTTGGAGAATCTTCCTTCTTGATACAAAGAGATTGTAGTGAGGTGCCTAGTAACTTAATCTCTGCTCATAAGCTGTTAAAAAAAGGATGCCAAGGGTATTTAACAGTAGTCAAAGATGTTGATATGAAGTACACTAAGGTAGAGCAGGCTCTAGTGGTTAGGAAATTTCTTGATGTGTTTCTTGATAAGTTGCCAGGGTTACCCCTAGAACGAGAAATTGAGTTCAGTATTGATTTACTTCATGGAACTTAACTAGTGTCTATACCCCTATATAGAATGGCATCGACTGAGTTCAAGGAATTGAAAAACCATTTACAAGACTTGTTAGACAAGGGATTTATACGCCCTAGTACTTCTCCTTGGGGTGCTCCGATCCTATTTGTGAAAAAGAAAGATGGATCACTACGCTTGTGTATTGATTATAGACAGTTGAATAAAGTGACAATACGTAATAAATATATGTTACCTCGTATAGATGATCTATTTGGCCAGTTACAAGGTGCCCAATATTTTTCAAAAATTGATTTGAGATATGGATATCATCAATTGAGGATAAAGAAGGAGGATATTTCGAAAACTGCTTTTAGAACTCGGTACGGGCACTATGAGTTCTTAGTAATGCTATTTGGTTTAACAAATGCTCCAACTGCATTCATGGATTTGACGAATAGAGTATTTAAATCTTTTTTGGACCAACTTGTTATTGTATTTATAGATGATATCCTAGTATATTCAAAGAGTTCAGAGGAGCATGAGCGGCATTTAAAAATAGCATTGCAAACCCTAAGGGAACACCAACTGTATGTTAAGTTTTCAAAATGTGAATTTTGACTTAGTAGTGTTACCTTTCTAGGGCATGTAGTTACTAAGGATAGTATTCAAGTTGATCCTAAAAGGTAGAAGAGGTACAGCAATGGCCACGCCCTACGACAATTACAAAGATTCGTAGTTTTCTTGGTTTAGTAGGCTATTACCGTAGATTCGTTAAAGATTTTTCAAAAATAGCTGGTCATTTGACGAGGTTGACAAGGAAGGGAATAAGTTTTGACTGGTTAGAAGAATGTGAAAGAAGTTTCCAAAAACTCAAAGAATGTTTGACTATGGTGCTAGTACTGGCTATTCCTTTAGGTACTAGAGGATACACGGTATACTGTGATGCATTAATAATTAGATTATGATGTGTGTTGATGCAAAATGGTCAAGTCATTGAATATGCATCTAGACAGCTCAAATCACATGAGCAAAATTATCCGAATCATGACTTGGAAATGGCAATAGTAGTTTTTGTTCTCAAAATTTGGAGGCATTATCTATATGGTGAGACATACAAAATTTATACAAATCATAAAAGTCTCAAATATATTTTTCAACAAAAAGATCTTAATTTAAGACAAAGACGATGGATGAAATTACTTAAATATTATGACTGCACAATACTATACCATCTAGGTAAGGTCAATGTTGTGGCTGATGCATTAAGTAGGAAGTCTATGAGTAGTTTGACTCATATCATAGTGGTAAGAAGGCCGTTGGTTAAAGAAATGCATAAGTTAGAAAGTAATGGCTAGTAATGGAAGTAAAGGAGCTTGGGATATTATTGGCCCATATATAGTTTCAATCGTCTTTGATTGAGTAGGTGAAAAAGGCATAGAAAAATGATGCCTATTTATACAAGAAGATTGAAGAGGTAAAAAATGGTAGTGAAGTTGAATTTACTGTAGACCTTGAAAGAATTATGAGATTAGGTAAGCGGTTATGTGTACCTGATAAAGAAGAACTTAAGAAATTTTTGTTAAAGGAATTCCATAGATCCATGTATACCATTCATCTTGGAATAACGAAAATGTATAAGGATATAAAAGAAATTTATTGGTAGAAAGGTATAAAGAAAGACATAGTTGATTATGTTTCTCGATACTTAACTTGCCAGTAAGTAAAAGCAGAACATCAAAGGCTTGCAGGATTACATCAGCAAATAGAGATACTTGAATGAAAAAGGGAAAGAATAACTATGGATTTTGTTACAAGGCTACCGCAAACACCAAAAGGGTTTGATTCAATATGGGTGATCATTGATAGGTTGACTAAATCAGCACATTTCCTACCAGTGAAAACTACATAGAATGTAGCTCAGTATGCAAGTTTATATTTGAATGAAATAGTAAGGCTTCATGGAGTGCTAATATTAATTATTTTTGATCGAGGACCACAGTTCACAGCTTATTTTTGGAGTGCTTTCCAAGAAACCTTGAGCACGAAGTTAAATCTTAGTATTGTATTCCATCCTCAAACAGATGGACAGTCTAAGTGAACCATTCAAATATTGAAAGAAATGCTTCGAGCTTGTGTTTTAGATTTTCAAGATAGTTGGGAAAGATTTTTGCCTTTAGCTGAATTTGTTTCTAACAATAGTTATCAAATAGTATAAAAATGGCTCCTTTTAAGGCATTATATGGTAGATGTTGCCGTTCTTTGATTAGATGGTTTGAGATGGACGAAGCTAAGATTTTAGAGCCTGATATGGTATAGTATGCACTGGTCAAGGTAAAATTAATTAAGGAAATGCTATTAGCAACTTAGAGTAGAAAAAAACATATGTTGATAATAAACGTCGACCATTGGAATTTACCATAGGTGAACATGATTTTATGAAAATATCTCTTATGAAAGTAGTAGTGAGATTTAGGAAGAAAGGGAAGTTAAACCCCTGATACATAGGACCATTTGAAATTCTTGATAGGATCGGCCCAGTAGCTTATCATTTGGCTTTACCCCCTGAATTAGGTAATGTCCATCCAGTTTTTCATGTGTCTATACTACGGAAGTATTTTCGAGATCCTGCACATGTTATACAGTGTCCACATATTCAGTTACGGGAAGATTTAACTTATGAGGAACAACCAGTAGTGATAGTGGACAGACAAGTAAAGAAGTTACGTTCAAATAAAATACCTACAGTGAAAGTGATATGAAAAAATCACTCTTTTGAGAAGGCTACCTAGGAAAGAGAGGATGACATACGCGCCAGATATTCGCATTTGTTTGAACAATAAGGTTAGTATTTATCTGCAATTATGGTGATGAAATTCGGGGACTAAATTTCTTTAAGGGGGAAGAATGTAATAGCCGTAAATTTAAAAAAATTCAAATTAAAGAAAATTTTGAAAGAAAGAATTTTGAAAATGAAGATAAAAACTATTGAAAATATATTTATTTATTACATAGGTTAAAGAATTACAAAGAAAATATGAGAATTTATGTTTCGGGGGCAAAATGTAATTTCTTAAAAGATTAGTGGTCAAAATGTAAATAAGAAAAATTTGCAATAACCTCCCTCTAAAATTGAATTTTTGCAGAAAGGCTCCCCGAGATATTTTAAGGGCCTCAGCCTCCCAAGAAGTAGTAAATCCAAAATTTTCTCTCTCTCCTCCAAATTTTTTCTCTCGAAACTTAAAAACTTCTCTCTAAGATTTCACTGGTTCCGGACCTCGAATTTTGACACCACCACCACCAATGAACTCAGGACAAAGAGTTCTACAAATTCATCCGATTGGTTTCTGGAAAATTGGCCGGAGATTGGTCAAAAAATGGAAGAAAAAATTGCCTAAAGAGGTAATCTCCAAAACTCCAATCTGTGGTTCTTAAACGTAAAAAATAACACTGTAGATTGATCCAGAAGGTGCCAAAACCTTGGGATCTCAAATTTCAAGACCATCCTCCCTTGCACGTGCCCTTACCCGCTGCATTTTCCTTGGCAAGTGAAGCCCACACGCAACCTCCCTAGTGGTGCATGTAGCACGTGAATCTGAACCCTGTTGCGTTGACTTGCATTGTTCGAGCTCTCGAAGGCCAAATTTTGCAAATCTAAAGTCATTTTCAAAGTTTTTAGACCTTTTGAACTCAATTTTGTGGTCTATTTTGCCAAATTTGGACCAGAAAAGTGGATTTTGGGGTTGTCCAACTTGATACCCTCACTTTGTGAGTAGATGGTTCTTTCTATGACTTGCCCTATACTCTTCTTGATCTTTAAGCATTTATTTGATTATATTTTTGAGATATTTACACTTTTATATGTTCTTGAAATACATTAAAATTATCTGAATTGTTTACAATTTGAAATATAGTTCGAGAAGAGTATAGTTTTGAAAATAGATTTTTTGAACTCATGGTATATCTGATTTCAGATGTAGTCCTCATTACCTGATAAAGTGAATATTGATACACATGTCATTGATTTATAAAGCTATATGATTACCTCAAGAAATGACATATATATGTGATAAACCCTGAATGGTTAATTTATGACAGATGATTTGTATTGAGACTGAGATTCTGTATTATACTGAAAGCTCTGTTTTGAATGATATGGAATATGTACATATGATAAATTTTGTGGAGGAATTCTATTAGAAACACTGTCTGCTAATAGCAAGTGATGTTAGCCCTAGTGCACCTTGATACCTTAGCTAGCAGGGATGGTGCTAGTGTAACAACTTCTTTTATTATTATTATTATTATTATACAATATAGAGTTCACATACACGTCATTAATCAAAACGTACGTACAACATATCAAACACATAAATATCTACAACTTATTTATTATAGTTGACCAATTCTGGAAATACATGTGCGGATGGTTGCACCTTCACTGGGATCTGAGCCAACTAGACCACAAACATTTTATTTGTTTCTAGGATTTGCCCATCATAGAGTAACTTGATCAAACGTGCACTAAAAGTCAGAGCCATAGAAAAAAATCTGTATAACTAATTTTCTAAACATGACATGGAAATATAGTGAGAATTAAATCTTAGTAAGTTCAACAATAAATCATCATCAATATAGCTCAACACGTCATGTTCATCTGTATAAACTACAGTAAATATCTTTGGTCATATAAATGCACTTTATCTATGCACATGAAAATCGTACAGTAATGACATGCATGACAGGATTAACTATCATATGATGACTATCAATTTATTCTCATATCAAGCTACTCCGACCAGGGTGAGTATTTTGTACTCTCCAGTACGGGCTTTTCTCGCTCTGTCCGACATGTCTCACTTTCTCTTTTTTTTTCATTAACATGATCATAACGGTTGGTAGGGTGTCCCCAACTGGTACACCATACAGATTGCCATGTGACCACACTCATTTCTTTTCTTTTCCTAATAATAGCCAAAAATATGATTTTAATAACAAGTATGTTCATCAAAATATAATTATTACACAAAAATCATTGGTATTCATGTCATGAACATAACCATTTCAAATATCACTTTATAAAATATTTTCATGTCAATAGAAAAAGTCAGAGCCATAGAAAAAAATCTGCATAACTAATTTTCTGAACATGACATGGAAATATAGTGAGAATTAAATCTCAATAAGTTCAACAATAAATAATTATCAATATAGCTCAACACGTCATGTTCATCTGTATAAACTACAGTAAATATCTTTGGTCACATAAATGCACTTTATCTATGCATATGAAAATCGTACAGTAATGACATGTATGACATGATTAACTATCATATGATGACTATCAATTTATTCTCATATCAAGTTACTCCGGCCAGGGTGAGTATTTTGTACTCTCCAGTACGGACTTTTCTCGCTTCGTCCGACATGTCCCACTTTCTCTTTTTTTCTCATTAACATGATCATAACCGTTGGTAGGGCGTCCCTAACTGGTGTACCACACAGATTGCCATGTGACCATGCTCATTTCTTTTCTTTTCACAATAATAGCCAAAAATATAATTTCAATAACAAGTATGTTCATTAAAATATAATTATTACAAAAAATCATTGGTATTCATGTCATGAACATAACCATTTCAAATATCACTTTATAAAATATTTTCATGTCAAAATTTCATACTTAAGATGATAAGAAATTCATGCAATGGCATTGGCTATGGCATATACTAGTAATTTATTATTTTCATTTATAAGATTCTTCTTCTTTTTTAAATATTATTTTTATTTCATTATTTTCTTGATGCAGGTTTTCATCCTATCTGACCTTCTCATACTAATTAAAGCATAACTCTCCAATTTTAACTCGGATTTAGGTGATCTTGGTGTCAATTTAAATATAAAACAATTATCTAAAACTATTATGTTGAATAGTTTAGCAAAAGATTAAGGAATCATAGTGATATTACTCCCTCAAAATATAGGTTATTTCTTCTCGGGTAGATTCTGACCTTTACTTACTAATATATACATATCTTCCTCATAAGAATTGGAAATTGAGTGATTCCAGTGGGTAAAATTCCGTGACACATATAGCTATTATTTTGTATGTTAACCCTTTATTTTAATTCCCTACATAATGTTTCCAAAAATTAAAACAGAAGTTATTCTAACATATTCTTCCCTGATTAACCAGTTTCTGACCATTTCTTACTAATCAGACCATATCTACCTCATATGGACTCCAAATTGAGTTATTCCAGTGGCTAAAAATCCGTGAGACATAGATCTACATTTTTCTTATCAACCATTTGTTTAAGGTCTCTAATGATTCTTCCCAAAATTTTAAAAATAGAAAGTTAAAATTTTGCCACCGATAGCCTTACTTATGCAGAACTATCTACACCAGCCCAAGTATTCAAACATACATAATATGTAACATGATATAACAACATCCATGACCAATCATTAAAGTTCTAAGATCAAAATCCTATATAAACATTTCTTCAAAAAGAAATATTGTTAAACTTACCTTGAGCACTTAGTCCTCTAGATTTCTCCTTCCTCTTTCTTCCTTTGTTCCTCTCTTTTCCTCACTCTACCTTGCTTCTATTTTTCCTCTCCCTCACTTAGACAAAATTATAATGTTATAAGGGTGGGTTTTTCTTATATAGACTATCAAATAATTCACCTTTCATAATCATGGGTCTACCTTATCACAATTAGGATGCACTTGGTTGAATTTTTAGAAAACAAACAACTTATGTTCTTGTCTTCCTCTTCCTTAGTCAAGATATGCATAGGAAAAGGAGTTTTGCATTTTGAAAATTATGATATTACGTTCTTAAGATAAGGGACTATTTAGGGATTCATTTCCCTTTTCTTTTATCTTAATAGATTATGATAGGTTTGCCTTTTTAGGTGGCAAATTTCCAACCCTCGAATCTTCCTTGCTTAGCCAAAATTATTTGTGTAGGATAAGGATGTTTTGTTATAATGCTATGTATTATTACCCACTTGCTAAAATTATGAGTATAGGATATAGATGTTTTGTCCTAATGCCATGTATTATCATACCACTTGCTAAAATTATGAATGTAGGATATCACACCACTTGCTAAATTTTTGTCTTAATGCCATGTCACCCAATCTTGATTACACCATTATTTCATCACTTTATTTTATTTTTTATTTTTATTTTTCCTCTTGTGTTTGGGCTCATTCTTTCCCATTTTCTTTACTTTGGTTAAAATTATACTTTTCATAATGGGCTTAGTCACATTTTCATGATTTTTGGGCTACCGGTCCAATTTCTATATTCTAGTCCAAGTCTATGTTTTATTTCTTCTTTGAGCTATCCTATTGGCTTGCTAAAAATTCATGTGAAGTAGAAAAACTCTATATGAAGTGTCCATAGGTGAAACCGCAATTTATGGGTGGAGATATTGAATTTAGTAACTTTAACTCTTAAATTAGGAAAAATTACCCTAATCCAATCTTCTTGAAATTTTAATACCTTTAATTACTTTACAAAAATTTATCTTCCTTACAAAAGAATTTCACTTTTCTTTAGTATATTTATTTATAATATTTCCTCTTAAGTTTTCTCTCTTTACCTATTCCATTAATGTTAGGACATTTTTATGCATACACGTAAGGTGAAAAATTTCTAAGGATTATATTTATTTAGATATCTAAAAATTATCTATTAAATTTTTATTTCTTTAATTAAATATTTATATACCTTTATCAATAAAAGAAATAAAATTAGGGATGTTACTTTGAATACTTTTGTACTTTTATTAATACATGAAACGAAATTAGGGATGTTACAGTTAGCCTCGTGTGAAGGCCAACACACGGGATATGATATGTGATGGAAAGAGGGATGCCTCCTATCTGGGCGAGATGCTAGTTATATGAGATGTAATTTACCTTCGCTTGCTTTGTGCTTGGGAGTTTGCCCATATTAGAGTCCCTTCACGTGTCTTCTTGAATGGTGGTAGGGCAAACCTTAGCTGATATGCTTAGTATAGGCAAATCCTACACCAATAAAGGACGGAAGGGATTGAACTCTGATATAGTGGTTCTGATATGGGATCCTCCTAATATTTTATAAGAATTTTTTTAATGCATATCACTGTTTGATTAATGATCATATTGTATCATATATGGATATAGATATTTGAATTGACTTAAACTGAGAATATTTGAAAATGCGAGTCCCATACGGATGTACTTCTGAATTGAAATTTCTAATATGATAAATTTTAATAAATGAGTACATCCATATGTTGATCTGAGAGGTCATATGATGTATTATCTACTCACTGAGTTGTCAAACTCACAACACGATATTTTCACATTTTTTAGATAAAGATACAGAGGTTGTTGGCCCTACAGCTACGTGATCCGCTAGGTGTTATATTCTCTGGGTGAGCCTACATTACTTCCGAGGCTCGAAATGTTTAAAATATTCTGTCATTGTAATCTAGAATTTTCTCTAAAAGTCACAAGCAGGATATCTACTTCTGCTGTCGTAACATCCCATAATTTTTAGACATTTTCCTTAGAAATTCTTCACCTTACATATATGCATAGAAATGTTCTAATATTAATGGAATAGGTAAAGAAAGAAAACCTAAGAGGAAATATTCGAAATAAACATGCTAAAGAAAGGTGAAATTCTTAGGTAAAGAAAGATAAATTTTTGTGAAGTAAGTAAAGGTCTTAAAATTTCAAGAAGATCAAATTAGGGTAATTTTTCTTAATTTAAGAGCAAAAGTTACTAAGTTTAGTATCTCCATCTGTAATTGGGCTTTAACCTATAGACACTTCACATAGAGTTTTTCTACTTCACATGAATTTTTTAGGATGCCAATAGGAAAGCCCAAGGAAGAAATAAAACATAGACTTGAACTAGGATATAGAAATTGGACCGGTAGCCCAAAAATCATGAAAATGTGACCAAGCCCATTATGAAAGGTAGAATTTTAACCAAAGTAAAGAAAATGAGCAAGAATGAGCCCAAACCCAAGAGGAAAAATAAAAATAAAAATAAAATTGAAGTGATGAAATAATGGTGTAATCAAGATTAGGTGACATGGCATTAAGACAAAAATTTAGCAAGTGGTATGATTCTACATTCATCATTTTGGCAAGTGGCATAATAATACAAGGCTTTAGGACAAAAACATCTATATCCTACACTCATAATTTTAGCAAGTGGTATGATAAGACATAGCATTAGGACAAAACATCTCTATCCCACATAAATAATTTCAACCAAATAATGGAGATTGAAGGGCTAGAAATTTGCCACTTAAAAAGGCAACCTATCATAATTGATTAAGACAAAAGAAAAATTAAATGAATCCCTAAATCAAAGGGATCTTGTCCCATATCTTAAGAACATATTATCATAATTTTCAAAATACAAATCTCCTTTTCCTATGCATATCTTGACTAAGGAAGAGGAAGACAAGAACATAAGTTGTTTGTTTTCTAAAAATTCAACAAAGTGTATCCTAATTGTGATAAGGTAGACCCATGATCATGAAAGGTGAATTATTTGGTGGCCTATATAAGGAAACCCACCCTTACAACATTAGAATTTCGTCCAAGTGAGGGAGAGGAAAAATAGAAGCAAGGTAGAGTGAGGAAATGAGAGGAAGAAAGGAAGAAAGAGGAAGGAGAAGTCTAGAAGACTAAGTGCTCCAAGTAAGTTTAACAATATTTCTTTTTGAAGAAAACTTTTGAAACTTATAATATTTATATGAGATTTTAATCTTAGAACTTTGATGATTGGTCATGGATGTTGCTATATCATGTTACATATTGAGTTTGCATGTGATGTATGTTTGAATACTTAGGTTGGTGTAGATAGTTCTGCATGGGTATGGCTATGGTTGGCAGAATTTTAAGTTTCGGTATTTTAATTTCTGGGAACAATCTATATGGAATTGAAATAAATGGTTAACATAAGAATTATAGATATATGTGTAATGGATTTTGAGGCACTGGAATCACTTAATTTGGAGTCCATATGAGGGAGATATGAGCCGATTAGTAGACAAAGGTCAGAAAATGGTTCATCAGGGAAGAATATGTTAGGATAGCTTCTGTATTTTAATTTCTGGAAAGTATCTGTAAGGCATTAAAATAAATGATTAACATAAGAATTAAAGATATATGTGTCATGGAGTTTTATGCACTGTAATCATTCAATTTGGAGTCCATATGAGGGAGATATGAGCCGATTAGTTGACAAAGGTCAGAAAATGGTTCATCAGGGAAGAATATGTTAGGATAGCTTCTATATTTTAATTTCTGGAAAGTATCTGTAAGGCATTAAAATAAATGGTTAACATAAGAATTAAAGATATATGTGTCAAGGAATTTTAGCTACTGGAATCATTCAATTTGGAGTCCATATGAGGGAGATATGAGCCGATTAGTCGTCAAAGGTCAGAAAATGGTTCATCAGGGAAGAATATGTTAGGATAGTTTTTATATTTTAATTTCTGGGAATTATCTGTAGGGAATTAAAGTAAAATTTTAACATAATAATTAAAGATATATGTGTCATGGATTTTTAGGCACTGGAATCATTCAATTTGGAGTCCATATGAGAGAGTTATGCTCTAATTAGTAAGAGAAGGTTAGATGTGATGAAAACCTGCATCAAGAAAATAAAGAAGTAATAGTATTATTTAAAAAAGAAGATGAATCTTATAATTGAAAATAATAAATGACTAGTATAGCCATAGCCATTGCCATTGTATGAACTTCTTACCATCTTAAGTGTGAAATTTTGACATGGAAATATTTTATAAAGTGATATTTGAAATGGTTATGTTCATGGCATGATTACCAATGATTTATGGTAATAGTTATATTTTGATGAACATACTTGTTTTTAAAAGCATATTTTTGGCTATCATTGTGAAAAGAAAAGAAATGAGCACGGTCACATGGCAATCCGTGTAGTGCACCAGTAGGGGACGCTCTACCAACGGTTATGATCATGATAATGAGAAAAGAAAGAGAAAGTGGGCCATGTCGGACGGAGCGAGAAAAGCCCGTACCGGAGAGTAGAGGTTACTTACCCTGACCGGGGTAGCTTGAAATGAGAATAAGTTGATGGCCATCATATGATATTTTGAAAATAGTTAATCCTGTCATACATATCATTACAGTATGATTCTTATGTGCATAAATATAATGCATTCATGTGACCAAAGATATTTTCTGTAGTTTATACAGCTGAACATGACATGATGAGCTTTACTGATGATAATTTATTGTTGAACTTACTGAGATTTAATTCTCACTATATTTCCATATCATGTTCAGAAAATTATTTATGCAGCTTTTGTTTCTAAGGCTCTGGCTTTTAGTGCACATTGGATCGAGTTACTTTATGTTGGTCAGATTTCAGAATCAAATAAGATGTTTGTGGTCGAGTTGGCTCAGATCCCGGTGAAGGTGCAACCACCCGCACCTATATCTCCGGAATTGGTCAACCAAATTAAACAAGATGTAAATATCTATGTGTTTGATATGTTATATGTATGTTTTGATTAATGACATGTATGTGGACTCAATATTGTATAATAATAAAGGAAAAAAAAAGGTTGTTACAGCTGTAATATTGTTAAGTGTAGTTTTGGTATGTATAATTAGCTATACTGAAAATTTGTAAATGTTTGTTATTTTTCTGGATATGTGATATTGTTAAGCCGTATGCAAATAAATATGGATAAAGTTATTCGTTAGTTGTGTTATTCACATTCCATTAAATTGGGGCGAGACATTAGGCCTCCAAAAAAAATTTACTACATATTTTAATAATTTTTTAAAAAATGTTAAGAGTCAGTTGTACAAAAAGGATGAGTCAGCAACTGCACAAAAGGCTCTTCGTTTTCTTCATTGACCACTCACCTCATGTATTTCTGTCTCACCCACATAATGACTCGTTATTATAATAACGTTAATATTTTTTAATATTTTGTTATAAAAAATGAAAAATGACTTCTCTTCAATCATCTCTCTCCTACTCTCTCCTTTATTTCATGTCTCTCTCACTCTCTTACTGACTCTCAGACTCATTCTCACTAATATGGCTATTTGACAAACTCTTTTCTTTCAATACAGAATACATTATTGGTTATTTTGTTTCACACAAAAAAAAAATCGAAACTTCAATTTTCAAACTCTCTGACTCTCTCATCACTTGGTCAATTTTACAGTGGAGCTAGAGCATCAATTTACTATTGGTGAGATCATTTAGTGATGCTTGTTTGATCATTTTTTTTGCGCTATAACAATTGTTTATTTATTTATTTTCTTACATTATTGTAGAAATCTTGTAGTTGCTCCTCTTTCATATGGCCCAACAAGCAAGCACCCGAAAGCTAAAAGAATTTTCTTGACAATCAAGTTTCATTGTTCTAAATTTTTTCTTTAATCGTAATTTCTAGTTGTTTAATTTAATTTTGTGAAACATACATTTCTTTTTTTATTTTAACATATAGAAATGTCAACTAGAAAATTTGAATTAGGTTATTCAAAACTAAAAAAAAAAGAAAAAAGTTGAAGCTTTAATTGAATCACAAAAGGGGGCTATCGAAAACATTTTCAAAACAAATAAAAAAGTTGAAAATACAGGTGATTACTCGTTGAATGAACAAGTTAATCATGTAGACATGAATTAAAATGAAAATAGAGAAGAAGTATTAGTTAATGAACAAGAAAGAGAAATTAATAAATTAGAAGAATCCATTATTAAAAATATATAGGATTCAAGTCAACGGACAAATATTGATATAAGTTTGAGAGATTTATTAGAAGAAAAAGTCTTGTTAGAGTTACTAATATAGATTTTCCTAAGGAAGAATTTTCAAGATGCTTTTCTTCATCACTTTACATTCAAAAGTTGACCAACAATGAAAAACATAAAAGAAAATGGCTGATTTATTCCCAAGATTTGAACAAAGTATTTTTTTATTGCAAATTGTTTAAAGCTCTTCCTTGTGCAAGTAATTTAGCTAATAAAGTGACATGATATAAATTAAGCATGTATTTAGCATGTTTTAAGTTACTTTTTATTTAATTTAAGTAGAAAATAGATATTAATTAATTGAGTTTTTTGTTTTGTGTTTTAGGAGGAATAAAGAAGAAAAGAAGATGAAAATAGAGATAAAATCATGGAAAAATGCTGATTTCTAACCCTTTATCACTAATTGAGGCATATCTCACTCATTTGGAGTTCAATCGAGGTGATTCAAGTGGTTATTAAAGGAAGAGACATAGTGCTACAACTTTCATGTTCAGTATTTTGGCAAATTCCATGGATTTTCAAGCACCGCGGCACTCACAAACAAGCACCGCGGCGATACAGAGTCCTTCTGACAAGGCGCCGTGGCACCCCGGTGTCAAATTTCTGAAGCGCCGCGGCGCCCCATCAGAAGGACTCCATAGTGCCACGGTGCTAGTCGCCACACCAGGTTACTAAATTTATGATTTTTAGATCTTCTTTACTCTAATTGAAGCCCGATGGGCCATGATTTGACCTAGAAACACTCCTACTTCGATTAGGAGGAGTGAATCTATAAAAAGAGAGGAAAGCAAGCAGAGAAGGCATTCAATCATTCATCCAAGTTCTTAATTACATTCTTTAATTCTTTTTTAGAATTTCTTATGGCCTTGCGTGGCTAGTTCTTTTTAGTTGGTAGAGTTAGATTGAAACCTAAAGGGATCTTCATGCATTGTGAAATTTGGATTTGATTTTATTATTTCAATCTTAATTGAGTATTGATTATTCATATGCTCTTCTTCTCAATGATTATTCATATGATTGCTAAGAGGCCTACTATTATATTGTCTGTCTTAATCTACCACTGAATTATGTTTTGAACAAAGTGTTCAATTCTGTGATTTATGAGGCAAATAGGTTTGAGGATTTTGGATTATAAATCATTGAACCTATGATGAATAATTAACTAAATTAGATATAGCCAATGTGTTTATATTTGTTTAGCTCTATCAGTTTCTCTAGTTCTTCATGCGGTTAATAACTTATGCTTTATCGATGTGCTAAAGGTTTGCTTGTTAATTAGGGTTTAATTGATACGGTTGTCATTAATTTACTAGACTTAAGAAGGAACAAGATTAAAAATGCAATGATAGATATTCAATTACATATTGATTATGTTGTCAATGACCAATTTAATCCCTTGATTGTGGATATCAACCGAAACCAACGCCTTTCTCATTAATTACTCTCTTAATTATTTTCATTATTGTTTACTTTACTTAATTTGTGATTATCCATCCCCTCTTTTTCTAATCACATAATGTAATACCAATCTCTGTGGAATCGACCCTTACTCCCACTACTACAGGTTACTTTTGAGGTAAAGTATCAATTTAGGTGTACCTGCGACAGTATGCACTATGAAGGTAGTAGGAATTGGAGAAATATTAATAAAAAGTTGAAGAGTCATAAGACAAGTAATCAGCACATTGTTAACATGACTTTATGTATTGATTTAAAAATGAGATTGTTAAAAAATAAAACAATTAACAAACATGTTCAAGAACAAATAAATAGAATGGAAAAAATAATTTAGCTTTTCGTGGAACAAATGAAAATATGTACCAAGAAAATAAATGAAATTTTTTTAAATCTAATTGAAATGATTGCATAATTTGATCCTATAATGCAAGTATACATTCGTCGAATTAAAGATAATGAAATTTATAATCATTACCTTGGACATATAATACAAAATGAATTGATAAATTTTTTAGCAAATTAAATTAAAACAAAAATTGTAAAAAAATTATTAATGAAAAATATTTTTTAATCATACTTTATTGTACTCTTAATGTAAGTCATCAAGAGCAAATGTCTTTTGTATTATGATGTGTGAATATTTGTTCAACCCCAATTCAAATATTCACATATTTTTTAAAATTTTTAAAAGTAGATGATACAGCAGGAAAATGTCTTTTTGATGTTATTATGAATGAAACAAATATTATTGGACTTAATATTAGTAACCTAAGATGACATGGTTATGATAATGGTTCTAATATGAAAGGACAAAAAATGTTTTTAGATATTAATCCTAGATCATTTTATACTCTATGTAGTTGTCATAGTCTAAATTTTATACTTTGTGATATGATTAATTATTGTCCTAAAGCTACATCTTTTTTTGGAGTGCTATAACGTATATATACCATATTTTCTTCATCTACTAAAAGATGAAAAATTCTACAAGATCATATCCCTAACCTAACTTTTAAATCATTGTCACAAACCCATTGGGAAAGTTGTATTGAAAGTGTAAAAGTTTTAAAATTTCAAACTTTACAAATAAGTTATGCTTTATTGAAATTAGGTGAAGTTAATGACGAACCTAAAATAAAAAGTGAAGCTAATTGTTTAGCAACTTATGAGCTTGACAATTTCAAGTTTTATTAGGCATGACTATTTGGTATGAGATATTGTTTGTAGTAAACTCAGTTAGTAAAAATATGCAATCAAAGGATATGTGTATCGATGTTGTTATACGACAATTGAAAGGTCTTATTTCATTTTTTGAAAAATATAGGAAAGACAAATTTGAAAATGCTATAATTTTTGCTGAAGAAATTGCTATAGAAATGAATATAGAATCTAAGTTCCATGAAAAATGTACTATTCATAGAAAGAAACAATTTGATGAGATTATTGACAATGAAGTTGTAAAATGTAATGCCCCTAATTTACGGGCACGTGAAACAAATTTTTTTTTTTTACACAATCAGATATTTATCATAACATGCATAGCACTATTATTTGTTATGAAAATAGATACATATAGGTTCTCTCATGTGTACACATTATACAGACTAAATTATAAATGTTAGTAACAATAAAAGCATGGATCCTACATATGGTGTTCAGAGCACACTCTAGAATACAAACACAATATAATTCAAAAACTATTAGCCTTGGAAGCAACGTAGATTCACCCAGAGAATATGTGACCTAACTAATCACCTATCTGCAGAATCAGACTCTGTTTCTTATCTAAAAAATGCTAAAATATTGTGTAGTGAGTTTGAAAACTCAGTGAGCAGATAATACTTTCTATGAAATCTTAGGTCAACATATAGATGTACTCATATTTTAAAATTTGTTACATAGAAAATACAGTTCAGAAGTACATTCATATGGAACCTGCATTTCAATTATTCTCAAAACAAAGGAAATTCAGATATCCAAAACCATATGCTGTATTGTATGATCATTAGATAAATGTTGCTATGCATGAAAATATTTCACATGGAAATATTAAGATGAATCCATATCAGAACCAAAAAATACTATTCATGCCGGGCAGATTTATTGTTCACGAGGGATAAAAAGTTGTTAGATGGCTGAAAATTTTTATATCTTGAGGTTGATTTATCTTCTGAATCTATTTACGTCGTCAGATTTTCAATTTGAGAACTTTAAATAAGAGTTTCAGAGTTGATCTTTTTCTAAGATTTTCTACTTCTGATCTACCATGATTGTGCAATTGATTTGAAAAATCATTCGGCCAATATCGTAATACTCTTTATCCTGAATCTAGTGGTACCCTTAGTTTTGTAATCGGAGGCTTGAAGGTACTTTAGATCTAGACGGAAAAAAAATGAGAAGAGAGAAAGCACTATTTTTCACTATTCATTAGTTATAGGATTTCGCAAATTCCTCTTCACGCTTCATCTCCCCCTTTTTTTAATATTTAATTATTGAATAGTTAAAATTTATTAGTTTTTTATATACATAACAATATTATTTTTCATCCTAAAGTATCTCAAAATTTTCTAAAAATTTATATTCTTACAAAACTTTAGTTGAACTCTTAAATCATGATTTTTCTTAATAAAACTTTTAATAAAACAAATTACAATATAAAATATCTTCATGTATATTAAAGGAAATAAATTTATAAAAATAAAAAAAAAAGTTATTTAAAGAAAAATATAATTATTTTAAGCAAAAAAAAATTATTTTAATTTAAAAATATATTTGTTTATAGTAAAATATTATTATTTAAAATTTACGGGATATTACATAAAATCTTTTGAAGAATTATTTAAAGTTGATTACTTTTTGTACATAATAGATAAAGCAATCACTTAATTTCGAAATATATTTGAACAATTTAAAATGTATTAAGATATTTTTGGTTTTTTATTTAACATTGAGAAATTAAGGTTATTGAATAATGATAATTTTAAAAAAAATTGTCTTAACCTTAAATGTTCATTAAAACATAATCACAACTATGATATTGATGGATTAGATTTATTTACATAACTAAAAATTTTAAGAGAAATTATATATGTAAAAGATGATACATCAATTGGCATATTTAATTATATAATAAGGCTTGATTCTTTTCCAAATGCGTATATCATTTATAGAATAATATCAACAATTTTTTGTAACTGTTGCTTTTGGAGAAAGAAGTTTTTTAAAACTAAAATTAATAAAATTTTATCTAAAATTAATAATGTCTCAATAAATATTAAATGGATTAATTTTATTATGGATTGAAAAAGAATTGTTAAATGAAATCGATTACAATAATTTTATAAATGATTTTGCATTCTAAAACACAAAAAAGATAAACTTTAAATAAAAATATAATAATTTTAATAAAAATTTATTATTTGCTTTAAAGTTGACTCACTTTAGAGTTCACTTTAGGCCTCTATAAGTGTTGGACTGACCCTATATTAGCATGGTTCTTCAAATGAAAATTTCATTCCTTAATCTTGTTTCATTCATTTACAAATGGAGAGGTCATCAATACTCATTCCTTAACCCACGACAGTGTTGCTTTATGGCTTGCATCATATAATTTGTCCACCTTTTAAGAAGATTAGGGAGGGAATTGTTCATTTTAAGAACCATGCCATTGACTATAGTTTAGACCCACACTATGGCAGGTTAGGGCAATTTTCGTCGGTCAGGACAAATTGGTTTTAGAGTAAATGTAAAAATCTTGCAAAAGATTATTTTAGTATTTTTTTGGTAATGGTGAAAGGGTAGATTTGACGCTGAATTTGGATAGACAAAGGCAAATTACAATGCGATACATATATTAAATTAAGGGAAACATAACAATAATTTTTAAATTAAGAAAAAAAGAAGAAGTAAAATGGACAATATAAATGAAGATAAAAAAGTGCAATTTCTCTTAAACTTAACATCACGTGGCAAATATGCAAGGGATCAATAGCCCATTAAAGCGTATTTGATGACTTAATATTTTAGTTATAATGACTAACAAACCATGAAATGGAAAGGCAATTAATATCATATGAAAAGGCATTACCTTTGATTTTATGGTGGAAACAAAAAAGTAGAAAGAAAGTGATGTGTTTCGTTAAGCCAATAAACAGAGTATTTGGCGAAAGTAAAGATTGTCTTGAAAATTTAATGCATGTTTTGATCGCCACTGATTACCTTAATAAGATTGAATTCAGTTCTTTGCTCATGAATCAATGGAAGCTCTCATATTGGGAAAAAACCCAATTCTTTTTAATCATAAAATTGAATTACAAGAATATAAAAGAACCTTTATATAGTCACTTCTAAAGCTAATAGGAAACCCTAAAAAGTCTAATTTGATTTCTATGGAATATGCCCTATATGGTCCAAACAATATTAGTTATTCGGCATAACTAAATTAATAAAAATATAAACCCATAATTAAACTAATATTTGGCCAATATAAATAATGAGCCAAAATTATATTAAATACTAATAATATCTCAAAAGAAAGCATATAACATAAAGTCCATAATACATCTTTAACCCTTGCAGATTTGAGCTGGTTGTCTTTAAGACCCAATAAACTCTATTTGACCTCCAAGAATGCCCATCCATTTGGTTTCAAGTTTATGCTCTAAGCTGCCCTCTTTAAAGCTATTCAACAAGAATTTTGCTTACCATAAGAGTTAACAACCTTTTTAGTAGACAAAGGTAAAATATATAAAGGTGTTAGAGGTTTAAAGCCATAGACAATCTCAAAAGGACTATAAGCAGTAGTAAAATGCATAGATATATTGTAAGTAAACTAAACATGTGGTAAAACTCTTTCTTACCATCTTAAGTTCTTAGACATAATAGCATGCAACAATGTAGAAGTATCATATTAACTACGTTAGTTTGTCCATCAATCTGAGGACGTGTAACAGTGAAAAATAGAAGTTTAGTCTATAATGTACCCCATAAAGCACGTCAAAAATGATTTAGGAACTTAATATCTCTATCACTTACTATTATTCTAGGCAACCTATGCAAGCACATTACTTCCTTGAAGAACAAATAAGCTATGTGTGTTGCATCATTGGTTTTAGCACATGCCATGAAATGATCCATTTTGTTAAACCTATCAACAACTACAAAAACACTATCTTTATCACTTTGAGACCTCGGCAACCCCACCACAAAGTCTATAGAAATATCATGCCAAGGCTGTGTAGATATAGGTAATGAAGTATAAAAACCATGTGGTATATAACCTTAGACTTAGCTTGTTTACAAACCACACATTTAACACAAGCTAAAATGACATCATGCTTCATGTGAGGTCAATAAAAATTTTTATGCAGAATTTATAATGTATTATTTGCTCCAAAATGTCCCATTAAACTTTCACCACGACTCTCCCTAATTAACAAGTCACAAATAGAACACTTAGATACACATAGTTTATTCTTTTTAAACAAGTAACATTCATGTTAATAGAAACTATCAATATCACGCTTATCACAAGAATTCCATGCAGATACAAAATCATCATCATTAGCATACAAGTCCTTAATGTATTCAAAACTAAGCAACTTAGCATGCAAAGATGTCAATAACGCATATCTTTTAGACAATACATCAACTGCTACATTTTTCTTTCCAATTTTATACTTAATCACATAAAGAAATGTCTTAGTGAATTTTAACCACTTAGTATGCCTCTTATGCAACTTACCTTGAAACCTCAAGAATTTCAAACTCTTATGATCTGAATGGATAATGAACTCTTAGCCATAGATAATGCTACAAAGTTTACAAGTCCTCACCAATGCATATAATTCATTATCATAAGTAATATAGTTCAATGCCGCCCTCTTTAACTTTTCACTGAAATATGCAATTAGTTTAGAGTTTTGCATCAAAGCAGCACATATACCAACTCCAAAAGCATCAAATTCAATTTCAAAATCTTTATCAAAGTTAATTAATGACAACAATGGTACATTAGTCAAAAGATCCTTCAAATTTTTAAAAGACATCTCATGCACATCATCCTATTTAAAGACAAAATTCTTTTTAACAAGTTCATTTAGGGGTGTAGCAATAGTATTAAAATTCTTTACAAATCGTCTATAGAAACTTGCTAAACCATGAGAACTCTTAACTTCATTAGCATTCCTAAGTGTAGGCCAATCTCGGATTGCCTTAACCTTGTCCTCATCAACACTAATACCATTGGAATTAACAACAAAATCAAGAAACACCACAAAATCAAAACATAACATGAACTTTTTCATGTTAGCATACAATTTATGCTCCCTAAGCACATAAAAAACACACAAATGCAATACATGTCCATCAAGATCCTAGCTATATACTAAAATATCATCAAAGTAAACTACCACGAACTTTTCAATGAAAGGACGTAAGACATGATTTATTAACCTCATAAAGGTACTTGGTGCATTGGTCAACCTAAAGGGCATTACTAACTACTTATATAAACTATACCTAGTCTTAAAAATAGATTTCCACTCATCTCCCTCTTTCATGTGAATTTGATAGTAGCCATTATTTAAATCAATTTTCATAAAAAAAAACTAGAACCATACAACTCATCAAGCATGCCATATAATCTAGGAATTGGATGCATATACTTTACAGTGATTTGTTGATGGCGTTGCAATTTATCCACATGTGCTAAGTCTCATCCTTCTTAGGCACAAGAATAACAAGTATTGAATAGGGACTAAGACTCTCCCTCACAAATCCATTCTGAACTAGCTCATCCACTTGCCTTTTAATTTCTTTGGTTTCCTTAGGATTAGCTAAATAGGTAGGTCGGTTAAGGATGGATGATCTAGGGGTACAGTGTATCTAGTGCTCAATGCCTCTCAAAGGTGGTAACCTATATAGAATCTCCTTAAGAAATATATCAGTGAATTTCTATATGAAAAACACAATCATACTAGGAAAAGAAAGGTTATGAGTGTTAGTAAAATAAATATCCATATACATAAGCACAAGAAGGTTTGATTTGCACACCAAAGAACTCTTTGCCTCAGTTTTTAGTGCAAAAGGACTTGCTCTTTTACTTTTCTCTTTCTTTGGCTCACAACTCTCTTTCTTTTTTTGCTCACATATCTCATCCTTTCCTTCTTTTCTCTCACTCTCAATTTTAACCTTACTCTCTTTATTCTCTTATTCTTTTGTTTTTCTCAACTTACACTCTTTTGTAATCCTTACTCAATCAGTAAAATCCTCAACAAGCTTTTATGGATGTTACAATAATGGTTCGATTATGCATGGTCAATGTATATCAATTCTTGTAGTGATCATAATTGACCCTTCTATAAAATTTCCATTGACTTCCCAACAACAAGTATCTAGCATCCATTCGTACTATATCACAAAGCACCTCAGCTTTGTAGTTACCAATAGAGAAAGTTACCTAAATTGATTGTTCACCTATATATCTCTCCTATCATTCAACCATTTTAGCCTATATGGCTAAGAATGTTTCAATGTGGGTAAACTCAATTTATCAACCATCAAGGTACTAGGTATATTAGTGCAACTCTCACTATCAATAATCAAGCTACATACATTGTTATTCATGTGGCACTTGGTTTGGAAGATGTGCTCACATTGCTTCTCATCACCATCATCATTAGGCTGCATATTAAGAACACGTCGAGTAACCAATATTTTTTTATGCACTGGTTCACCAATCTCTGTATCACTATAATCCTCCAATGGTGACATCTCATAATAACTAAAATGTTCGTTCTCCATGCCTCCATCATTAAGAAGAATAATGGCTCTCTTATTAGGACATTGTGATGCAATACGTCCAAACTGTAAAAACTCCATTTTTTTACATATATACTTATATGTATATTTCTAAAATTTCATGAAGCCATTACCTTCTTACTTCTAATTATTTAACTCATAATAACATTCAATTAAATTAACTAAACATAAATAAGGTTTAAGAAATACCATTAACACTTATATAATTCTGGGTTCACGTAAAAATTATTAATCAAAACATATATATAAAAATCAAACACATATAAGTCTATATTTTATTCATCAATATTGACCAGTTCTGGAGATACGGGTGCGGGTGGTTGCACCTTCACCGGAATCTTAGCCAACTCGACCTAACGTACGTTAAAAGTCAGTTATAGAAAATTTCTGCATAACTTAGTTTTCTGAACATGATATGAAAATATAGTGAGAAATAAATCTCAGTAGGTTCAACAATAAATCATTATCAATAATGCTTGTTACGTCATGTTCATTTGTATAAGTTACAACACTTATCTTTAGGTCACATGAATGCACTTTATCTATGCACATGAAAATCTTACAGTTATGACATGAATGACCTGAATAACTATTTTCAAAATATCATATGATAGCTATCAACTTATTTTCATATCAAGCTACTCCGGTCAGGGTGAGTACTTTATACTCTCCAGAACGAGTTTTTCTCGCTCCGTCCGACATGGTACACTTTCTCTTTCTTTTCTCATTAACATAATCATAACCATTGGTAGGGCGTCCCTTACTGGTGCACCACACGGACCGCCATATGACTGTGCTCATTTCATTTCATTTCTTTTCTTTTCACATTAATAGCCATAAATATGATTTCAATAACAAGTATGTTCATTATACTCACATGCCATAATTTTAATCAAAATATAGTCATTACCAAAAATTATTAGTAAGCATGCCATAACATAATCGTTTCAAATATCACTTTATAAAATATTTCTATGTCAAAATTACGCACTTAAGATGGTAAGGAGTTCATGCAATCGCAATGGCTATGGCATACACTAGTTATTTATTATTTTTATTTATAAGATTCTTCTTTTTTAAAATATTATTATCCTCTCTTTACTAAACAGAGTATAACACCCTCATTTTAAATCCGATTGAGGTGATATTGGTGTCAATTGAACTATATGACAATTCTTTAAAACCCGTATGTTGAACAGTTTAGTGAAATATTAAGTAATCGTGGTGTTGCTACTCCTTCAAATTCAATGTTATTTCTTCTCGGGTAGGTTCAAACCTCTACTTACTAATCAGATATCTCCCGTATATAAACTCCAATTGAAGTGATTCCAAAACCTATAAAACACTAAGACATTTATATAAAACTTTCATGTTTATCATTTCTTTAGATTCCTTACTAATTATTCCAAAAAAATTGAAAACAAAAGCACTTACATTTACCACTCTGGATTCTAGATTGATTCTAACATTTACTCATTAATAAGCCATATCTCTTTCATATGGACTCCAAATTAATTTATTTCAGAGCCTATAGATCCGTGATACATATATCTATATTTATTATGCAAACAATTTTCTTTAATTCCCTACATATTTTGCCCAGAAATTCAAACACAGAAGTATATTTAATAGATTCTTTCCTGCTTAGCTAGTTTCTGACCTTTGCTTACTAATTTGACCATATCTCCTACAAATTGATTCCAATTTAAATGATTCCAGTGGATAAAAATCTATGAAACATAAGTCTACATTTTTCATGTTAAGAATTGAATTTAATTTCTTACATATTTATCCCAGAAATTCAAATACATAACGATACCTAACAGATTCTTTCCTAGTTAACCATTTTCTGACCACTACTTACATGTTGGGCAATATCTCCCTCATTTGAACTCTAAATTAAGTGATTATAGTGATTAAAAATCCTTGAGAAATAGATCTAAATTTTTTATGTTAACCATTTCTTTTAATTCCTAACCAATGCTTTCCAAAATTTCAAAAACAGAAGCTCCCCTGATTACTTTGAAATCCAGTTTCCTAACCAATCCTTTTCTAAGGTTTTAGTTCATCATTATATTACATCATCTTCCAATTTCTTTATATCTAATCATATTCTATCAATTTTTCACCACATTCAAATATAAAAAATAGTATCATAAAAATCATAAAATTTTTACCACCCATAGCCATACTTATGTAGAACTTTCCACATCAACCGTAATGTCCAAAACATCCATCATGTGAAAAATAACATGTAATATGATATAGAAACATCCATGAACAATTATCAAAGTAGCAAATATTGTAAATTTCATCAAAATTCTAAGATTGAAATCCCACATAAATGTTATAAATTTCAAAACTTTTCTTCAAAAAGAGATATTGTTAAACCTACCTAAAGATCTCTCTAACTCACATAGTAAATTTTTTTCTTGTTTCTTCTTGAAGGAAGTAGCAAGATTACTCCCTTCTCTTAACTTGTCTAGTAGTTTAAATAAAAGAAGAAGGGTGAGTTTTTGAACCCCAATGATGAAGAAAAAAGATTGATTCAAGTAGAGATTAAGTTAACTTACCTTGAGTACTTAGTCCTTTAGACTTCTCCTTCTTCTTCCTTCCTTTCTTCTCCTCTCTTTCTCTCATTTCCTCACTCTACCTTGTTTCTATTTTTTCCTCCCCCTCACTTGGATGAAATTATGTTATAGGATTGGGTTTTGCTTAAATAAACTAACAAATGGTTCACCTTTCATGATCATGTGTCTACCTTATCACAAGTAGAATGCACTTGGTTTTTTTTTGGAGAAAAAAATAACTCATGTTCTTATCTTCCTCTCCCTTAGTCAAGATATGCATAACAAAAGGAGATTTTTTTTTTTGAAAATTATGATAATATGTTCTTAAGACAAGGGACAAGATCTCTTTGATTTAAAAATTTATTTCCTTTTTCTTTTGTCTTAATCAAGTATGATATGTTTGCCTTTTTAAGTGGAAACTTTTCAGCCATTGGATCTCTGTTGCTGGGCTAAAATTATTTGTGTATGATAAGGATGTTTTGTCATAATACTATGTATTATTATCCACTTGTTGAAATTATGAATGTAGGATATATATGTTTTGTCCTAATGCCATTTATTTTTATCTACTTGTTGAAATTATGAATATATGCTATATATGTTCTGTTTTAATGCCATGTGACCTAATATTGATTATTATTGCATTACTATTTTCTCACATGATTATTTTTTTCCCTCTTGGATTTGGGTTCATTCTTATCCATTTCCTTTGCTTTGACTAAAATTCTGCCTTTCATGGAGAGTTTGGTCACATTTTTATAATTTTTGGACTTTCGGTCCAATTTCTATATCCTAATCCAAGTCTATATTTTATTTCTTGCTTGGCCTATCCAATGGGCTTGCTAGAAACTTATGTGAAGTGGAAAAAATCTATATGAAGTGTCCATAGGTGAAGACCCAATTTATGGGTGGAGATGTTAAATTTAGAAATTTCTAACTCTTGAATTAGAAAAAATTACCCTAATCCAATCTTTTTAAAATTTTAAGACCTCTACTTACTTCACAAAAAACTTATCTTCCTTACCAAAGAATTTTGCCTCTCTTTAGTATGTTATTTCTAAATTTTTCTATTAAATTTTCTCTCTTTACTTGTTCCTTTAATGTTAGAAATATTTTCTATGCATACACATAAGGTAAAGAATTTCTAAGGATTATATTTCTTTAGATATCTAAAAAAATTTTAATAAATTTTATTTCCTTAATTAAATATTTATGTACCTTTATTAATAAAAGAAACGAAATTACGGATGTTACATTTTATATTTATGTACATTTATTAATAAAAGAAACGAAATTAGGGATGTTACACAAACCCTTGGCACATAAAACTTTTTACATCTTGTGCTTTAGAGAAAGTAGAAGTCTCAACCTTGGCCTTAGGGTTAGGGGTTGTAACCGAACTCCTCCCTTTGCCTTTTTTGTTCAGCTTAGTAGTAGCCTTTTGGTTGTCTTGCCAATTCAACTTCCATGAAGTTTTAGGAATGATGACAAATTTAGAAGATGCTCTAACATTTAACTGCTTCTCAACTTTAATTGCTTTATGCAGTAGATCCTTTATCTCCACATAATGGTGCATATCTAGTACATCTGTATTTTTTTTTCTTTAAACTGGCAATAAACCTTGTCATTGTAGCTTCCATATCCTCCTCCATATTAGAATTCATCATGGCGATCTCCATCTCAGTGTAGTAATCGTTTACGCTCATAGATCCTTAATGAAGGTATTATAGTTTTCTAAAAAAGTCTCTATAGTATTGGATAGGAACAAACCATTTTCTCATCACAATCTTCATTTCTTCCTATGATCGAATGGACCTCTTACCACTCCTCTGTCTATTAATTGTTAACTGATCCCACCAAATATTTGCATAGTCAGTACACTCCATAATAGCTAGCTTCACATTTTTCTCCTCAGTATATGCATGACACTCAAACACATGTTCCACCTTCCTCTTCCACTCCAAGTATAGTTCAGGGTCACTTTTACCTTGAAATGTACGAATATTCATTTTGATGCTTCCTAAGCCACTATCATGCCTAAGAGATGTCCTCTTTTCTTTTCTTGACCTTAATCGTTTACCATCTAAATCTTCCTCTTCTTCTTCCTCATCAAACCCCAACTATTTGGTAGGATTAAGCTTGGATAGTGACTCGAGGTTATTCAACCACATATTTAGAAACTAAAGTTGTTCCTAAACTGCCTTCATGAAAAGTTTAAGGTTGATTTTAGGTTGGTCTCTTTTATTGCTCATGTTTATCTCAAAAAGCTCATGTATTTGCACTCAATTTTACTCTCTTTCCCTTAAAGCTCTTAAACAAGAATTTGATCAATAAGCTTATCAAGGAATCAAGTGAATTAAGAATGATAAAAACAAAATTTCAGACTATGACAACCCTAGGAACTAAATTTGAGAAAATGAGGGATAATAGAACTAGTATGTTATGTTTGGCTTCCTTCTGCTTTTTTTGAACAAATTTATTCTCTCTTTTTTGGACGAATTTATGCTTTTTTTAACAAATTTCTGCTCTTTTTTTTTTACTTTAGTATTCAGGAAACCAAATGGGCTAGAACTCTCTCTTTTTTGGGTGTTTTGAGGATTATACTATAACTAAGAAAAGAAAATTGAATAGAAGTATGACTCTTAGTTTTTGGAAGGAATTAGACTATAGCTAAGAAAAGAAATTTGATTAGAACTAGGTAGACTATAACTAAGAATAAAATTGACTAGAACTAAGACTCAAATATGACATAGAGAAAGGTAGAAGAACAAGAACGACTCTTGAACACAAATAGAAGAAGAAAAGATAGGACACTAACTGAATTTTAATGAGCCAAAACTCTGATGCTAAATGATGCATTTACTTAAACCAAGAAGCGAAGTGTTTGGTGGAAGTAATGATTGTTTTGAAAATTCAATAGATGTTTTGATCGTCATGAGTTGTCTCGATAAGATGGGATTTAATTCTTTGCTTAAAAATCAATAAAAACTCTCACTTTGGGAGAAAACTCAATTCTTATTAATCATAAAACTGAATTATAAGAACATAAAAGAACTCTTATATAGTCACTCCTAAAGTTAGTAAAAAAACCCTAAAAAGCTTAGTTGCACACTATATGGCCCAAACAACATTAGTTATTCAGCCCAACTAAACTAATAAAAACATAAAACCATAATTAAACTAATATTTGACCATCATAAAGAATGGGTTCAAAGTACATTAAATATTAATAGTATCCCCAAAGAAAGCATATAATATAAAACTCATAATACATATTTAACCATGCAGAATTGTGCTGGTTGTCTTCAAGTTCCAACAAACTCTATTTGCCTTCCAAGATTGTCCATCTATTTGTTCTCAAGCTTATGCTTCAAGCTGTCCTCTTTAACGTCATCCTCAAGTCTGTAAACTGTAATCCACTTGATGTCTTAACTTGACCCAACAGTTTTTTCTTTAGCATGCACGTTCGAGATAAAGGTCAATAAAAAATTTTTGGCACTCTTCGCCCTACTCCTAATCATTGGACTGTTTATCTCTTGTAAAGGATCTTGAGAACAATTTATAATAGGTTTGGTAGCACCTTGATTTCCATTAGAAATGAATATCTTAATCTATAAATATTTTATCTTTGTTTAAGCATAGTATGTGATATTGAGATTTGAAAAATCTACGTATACTATGTCTAATATTCCATGCATTACATCCTTTTCCTTTTATTTAAAAAAAATGTTTTTGCTTGCATAGAATGAAAATGAAGTATTGAGTAGGAAGATGAAGTAAACGACACAATTTAAAAATAGTTTTGTCAACTGGGGTTGGTTTATCAGGTAAAAATAAACACTTCACTTGTAAAGCACATTGATTTGATTTTCACTATCAATAATTTTCCTTCTAAGTAATACTGTAAAACTTTATTGAGACTAGTAATATGTTCTGATATTGAAATGGTGTAGTCTCCCTTGACTCTAAACAATTTATTACCAAAAGACATTTAAAAATAGCTTTAGTCAATTTTAATTGTCTGTGCTTAAAACCTAAAGATAAAAGAAAGATAAAACATTAATTATTGAGTTTCTATACAAATCCAAAAAATTGACCTAAGATATTTAAAACTTGTAACTTGTTTTAATATATAGTCTCCAAGTTTCACGTCTACATTCGTATTTGTTCGTCTCTTACTAAAAATACATTCCATATATTCTGTTTTATTTCTACTTATCTGAAAACCATTTGTTTCTAAAACTTGTCTCCATGACTCTAACTTCATATTTATTTCCTCTTTCGATTTACCAACTAAGACTATATCATCTGCAAAAATCATGCATTAAGGCCCCAACTCTTGTATTTGTTCAGTAACTGCGTCCAAAATCAAATTAAAAAGATACGGACTCAGAGAAGACCCTTGATGTAGTCCTATAGTTATGGGAAAATCTTTTGTATCTCCATTTTGTGTTCTCACGTAAGTCGTTATCCCATCATACATATCTTTGATTGCTCGAATATACGCAATACGTACTCCTTTCTTTTCTAAAGCCTTCCATAGATTCTCTCTTAACACTCTGTCATATGCCTTTTCCAAATCAATTAAAACCATATGCAAATCTTTTCGTCTACTTTGATACCTTTCCATCAATCTCCATAATAAATAAATTGCTTCCATAGTTGACCTTCCTGGCATAAATCCAAAGTGGTTCTCTGTAACTTGAGTCTCTTGTCTTAATCTTTGCTCAATGATCTTCTCCCATACATGGAGTAAAATAATGCCATTAATAATAGATCTTTTTTTTTTGCCAGAGCACTAATAATAGATACTTTGTATTTGGTTGTAACCTCCAATATAAATATATTGGCTCAAACCCTTCGAAGAGAATCATCATTTCCAATTTACTTAGGTTTAATTTTTCAAAATTGCAGTTCAAAGGGATCAATGGAGAAGCTCTTTCAATTTTCTTTCAAGCTCTTGCTCGTGGGAATGGCTATGATGATCACAAACAAGGAAATTGCCATGGGATCAGAGGAAACAGATTGGATTTGCCCTTGCCCTCGTTTTCCTGAGTGCTGCGATTCAAAATAGACATGACTTCTATATATTGAACATCTTTCCCTATTCTTTTTAGGGGTTCAAAAGAATGGAACAATGCAAAGTGAATGAATAAAGAGACTACATATTGCTCTTTGTAATGGAATAAAAGGTATTTGATCATAAAAAGTTACTCTTCTCAAGCTCTTTGATATTGCTTATTGTCAACATTGCATTTTCCCAACCATAAAAAATTGTAGCAATATATTGACATAATATTTATATTATGAGATATAGTATTTACTATAACAGATGAAACCTACTATATGATCTTGTATAAACAAGTTGAACTAAGTAGTAGGTAGAAATAAAAAAGGAACCAATTAGATAGGTTGTTTAAGTATTAAATTTTATATTTAATGAAATAAAAATGAATTATTAATCCATTTCAAATTTAATAAAAAATTATATACAAAAAGCTAACTTATTTATGATAAGATTGTGTCTTACATCGATTAACTAAAGAAGTGTTAGTTGTTATATATATAAATTTACAATTATTTTTTTATAAGCTAGTTATGTACAAAGGATCTTGAAATCTTCTTAAATCCAAAGTACTAAATTTCATTTCGAGATACCGTTTCGGTGACTCCAGAAACAGAAACATTTCAAAAATTTTGAGAAAACGGAAGATTTTTTAAGAAACATTTCAAATAATTTCAAATAATATTTTTTTAAATTTTAAAAGATTTTAACATAATATTAATGATATAGATATATAAAATTATATTAAAATTAATTAAAATTAATGTCTATAATTGAATAGTAAGTAAACATGTTATTATAGTAGGGATTCCGACTCAAATTTTAACAGCATTCAACAACAATATCTCTCTTACATCCATCTCTCCATATTATTCTTAACTCTTTTGTGGCATCTATATTTAAGTCTCTCTCTTTGTTGACTATTATTCTGTCTCTATCTTTAGGTATCTTCCTCTCTCTTTGTCTTTTAATCTCTCTTTTTATCATTTCTGTAGTTTCCTCTTTAAAATAAAGATAACGAAAGAAAACAATGTCACGGGAGCAAAGGAGGAGAATAAAAAGTTAATAAAGATGTTGTGACTCCTGGGAGAAAATAATTTGGTATTCGATGTGATATGATACTACTTTCATATATTTTTAGATTGTCAATTTTTTATTTTTAAAATTAGTTTAGTACTTTTCCATCGAAACAATATTATTTCTATCAAAATAACTCAAAATAAGAGTATTTCTATCAAAATAACTCGAAACAAAAGTACTTCTATCAAAACAACTTGAAACAAGAATATTTTTACCGAAACAAGAGTATTTCCATCGAAATTTTCACTGAAACAAGAGCATTTTTACCAAAATATTTCGAAATATAGTAATTTCAATCGAAATAATATAATTTTTTTAATAAATATTTTGTTTCGTTTCAATAACTCTATTTTGTGTCGGTGACTCAAAAAATGAAAACGTTTCGGTCATTTCGATGAAAAAAAATAAAATTTAGTTCCTTGCTTAAATTACAAATTTTGTCAACTCATATTGGGTTCGTGTTACACGGTTAATGGAGAGTATCAAATTCACTCATTATTATTTCTTTACAACTTTTCGTGGAAAAATGAAAAAGATTGGCTCATTCTTGAACAAGTATACACTTGATTTTCATTGATTTGGAGATTACAATATGTCCAAAAAGTCAAATCGGAGACTAAATGCGCCTTTAATTACTTGCTTATCGAGGATCGAAGGAAAATCAAATTTAAACTGTCCATTGAGCAGAAAGGGGGGAAAAAAAGAAAGAATAAACTTTATAACCCTTTTCTTTTATTAATTTAGTTAAAGATATGTCAAAAGTAAAATTTTATAAACCGTTTAAGATATAAAACAAAATGCATATAAAAAACTATCCAAAGTTGTCTTTGAATTTTAAAATATTACCTGCTTGATTATCATTCGAGAATATAGAATAACACTATCATCTTTATTTTTGGTACATGACTATGACCCTTTATAAACTACTTAAAATTTCTCATCATCATATAACATGGTGTCACCATTTTTTTCTTCAAATCATTTAAATAGAAGGCCCATTTTCAAGTCATGAATAATTAAAATATTCATCCTATTATTCAATTTTCAAATTCAAATTGTCACATAAGTATTACATTTATAAATTGAGATTTTTGGCTTTCTTGAAAAATTAATAATATCCTCGAACTAACAAAACTGACTAGTGTCTTAGAAGATATATTTTAAAAATCAGACTAGTTACTAATATGATAAAAAAAAATTAGTTCATGATTCACTAGTTTTATTATTGTTGAATCAGAACATATTTAGTAATTTTTTTAATTCAAATTTTTACATTATAGAAAATGATATACTATGTAAACACTGTATTTTGTTTAGACTTCTTTTCAAAAATAAAAATATTATAGTAATAATAAATAAAAAAAAAAGAAAAAGAAAAAGTCAAAAAAATATAATATGTTGGAGTTTTGTGTGTGTCAAGTTTTTAGTATAACTTCGAGTATCTCATATGGGTTTTTGCCGGTGTCAAATCTTTTACTTTAAATTGAATTGCATTTTTTGTGGTTTTATTTTTTAGAATATGTTAATTTAATCCTTCTATAATTTTCAATATAAATTTACTCTCTCAAATTCGTCCAAACACATCAAAATATTTTAAACTGAGAGGATGGGACCATCCGAGCAACAGGGGAGATCGAGATTGATCTGGGTAGCAGATTGAGAAGGATGAAGGGGCAAAGGACCATCGCTCAGAATTTCTCAGTCTCACGAGGGAAAAAGAAAAAAAGAAAAAAGAACAGAGACATTTTGAAGTAGAGCCAAAAAATTCTTAGCCACATTGACGGTAATACTTTGCCCCTTTTCTTTACTTCTCCTTCATGCCTCTAAGTCTCAATTTATGCTAACTGGAGGAATGGGGTTTAGTTTGGATTCAAACGCTTCTGTTTGAATTAGCCTATGCTTATCTGCTTAAAGTTATAGGTGAGTTCTTTTATGCTTTTCTTCTTTGTTTCTCTCTTTCGTTTTCTTTTGACAATTTCTAATAGCTCAAAGAGCCCATGACTTGAGAAAATGTAGTGGTCTGAATATTAGATTATGGCGTTAGTAATACTTGATAACACTTTGAATCTAAATACCGGGATTGCTTTGAGTTAAAAGCTACGACACCATGCTGATTTTCAAATCCATTTGTGCTTTAGTATCTGTGGTTAGATTTCGTTTCGGCCCAAATTACATTCTCCATATGATGTATATCTAATATTTTTGTCCTAAGATATTTAGATGCTGCGTGTTTGGTTTAAACCCAGTAGCATTTTTTGGTTCCTCGAAATGCTCATGCTAGCTGGGCCACGTTTAAAGCTCATTGATCATATGTCATTCATTTTGCTCATTTCAGGATGACTTTTTTTTCTTATCACATACCCAATGAGCAATGCGTGCCGCATGTTCGTCGAGGCATGGTTTAATTGAACTTGTTCCTTTGATCAGTATATCAGCCTAAGAAGGTATAAGAATGCTACTGGCTTTGAATTCACTTTCTATGCATGACTAATCAATGGGAGCAATACGGCTACGTCGTAGCGAAGCCAAGCATAAATCAATGTGGTGCCGTTACATGTCTTTTGCTGGTGGGGATTGGTGGCTTCATTTTGGTTTGCTTACTAAGAAGAAAGTAGATAGTAATCAGATTCTTATCCTTTTTACTTTAAATTTATTTGGTCGTAATATTTGATATAAACACCGTTGCTATAGAGCACACACTAAAGTTCCTTGAATTGTGTGACAATTTTATTTTACTTTTATTCAATTTCTTTTTCCTAGAGTTTTTGTGTGTGGACCTTGAGACTACCACAAACAAATAAGGTGTCAACTGATGAGTTTGTGTAGGCATTGAGCCTATTGTAGTACTAACTCTGATTAGCGTTTTAATAAAAAATGAATTCCAATGTCCTATTGTTTCTTTTCTCTTGTAGAATTCTAAAATATTTATATAAAAAAATAGAAATAGAGTCGAAGAATAATAAAAAAAAAAATGAAAATATCTGTTCTTGAAAATCCCAGAAAAAAGTTAAAAAATAATTTTTTTTCCAAAAATCTAAAAAGAATAAAACAAAAAACAAAAAATGAAAGATAAGGTCAAGAGAGATTGTAGCCTTTCAAATAAAATCAACCAAACTCACCAATGACTTTTTTGAGGTACCATAGCTATATAAGTCTTTTCTTTTGCCAAAAACAGTTTAAAAACAACTAACTCACCACAGCTTAATTTTTACTCTTGCAATCTACGCAAAAATTGATCCTTTCACTAGGTACGTAGGTCCTAATTAAGTCCCTTATTAGGTTAAGTCTCTCTTTGTAAATAATTTTTTTCTTTTATTTTGCTTTTCTTTCCTTGCATGTCTTTGGCAAGGAGAATTAAAATATAATTAAAACCATAAAACATTTTGTATAATTCTATTAGGGTAATTGTTTCTAGGAACGAGTGCTGTGAGGTGCTTTACACTTTTTTCACGCACAATCGACTACTAAACCCTTTTTCATTCATTAACAATGTTTTGAAAAAGTTGTTTTGTTAAAGTTTTTTTGTTTCAAAATAAACTTTGGCGACTACTCCAGTGAGAAAAGACTTTTGAAATGCTTTTTAAATTTTTTTCCTTTTTAAAATCCACCATGAACGTCACATGATTTCTTGATGGAATGTGAGTGACATGCTAAAAGTGAAATATATAAAATTAATTAAATTACGTCATTTAACATAGATTAATGAATTTACTAATATATATATTTCTATATGATGTAACACTCAATTGTTACACCTCTAGGTACAAATGATCATGTTTTATCTCATACTATGGTTTGTTAAGAGAATTATTGTTAGTCTTGCCAGATGGATATCTTAGGAGCGAAAATGGAATATTTTAAGATTTTTTGGAGGCTTCAGCATAGTATCTATCTAGAGGCGCTTGCATCGCAATGCCATGCTCCATCGCTGCACCACCATTTTTCCAAAAACTCAAGCCTAGAATCTAGAGAGGCTACCACTGCAACGTTAGCTTGCCACAATCACGACAGTAGAACTGAGAAAGGGCAGATACAAAAACCAGTGAGCTCAACAAAGTGATACTAGATTTCCATGGTCGTATCTCTAGAAGCAGAACACATAGGCCTAGAATCCAAAATGTTCAGTGCTACGACATCAGGTGAAATGACAAAAATACCTTATTCTTATTAAAATTGCACCCACAGGAATTCTCCAGAACACTCAGCAATTTTTCTCTTCCTCCATTTCTCCCTCTATTTTCTTTCTTTCTCTCTTTAGATTTTTAGCCCTTCCATATCTCTGTTCAAGATACTGAAGGTGCCATTGGAATCAAAATGAAGAATACCACAACTTTTTCTTATTGATTTTGCCAAAAAACCGTTGAAAAATTTAAGGAAAAAAACCCTAATAAGATAAGCTAAGAAAAATATTACTTAGAGACTTGAAAACAAAAAATAAGCATAGTAGATGGACTTAGGAGTTGTCAAAACCTTATTTCATGGTCATATGACACCTTTTTGTCTAGTGTAAATAGTATCTCAATTGTTTTTTAACACTAATTGACTTGTTGAAGATGTTTTTTAAGTTTTTGGACTTTTTGAGTTCAATTTTGAAGTCAGTTTTGACTATATCGGCTTCAAATGTTGGCACAAGAGTCAACCAACATCAAACCTATTATTTTATGAGTAGATATGCGCATTATATATGTTTTCACCATTCTCTCAATTTCTAGATCATATTTTTACATATTATACATATATGTCATATATTGTGATTTTCGTATTCTTCTTGTTCATTTGAATATTGTATCTTGTTACGATGGAACTAAAGTTTTATTAAAAGTCCTCATAAATTAAATGCTTTCCTTATAGAACCATTAGGCCACAAGACAAGCTTCTATTGTGAATCACCCCTTCAACTTATGAAGGGAAAAAATCTGAGCTGAATTTCATTTTTGAGATTTTTGAGAAAGAATGGAAATCCAAGTGTATTATGAATATTAGTTTTAGAATCTTTGAATGCATAATATATTTGAAATATGGAATTTTGAGATATTACATAATCCAACTAAATGGAAATCAAGGTTTGTAATGAGCTCATTGAGTGGAGAAATAGTTTACATAGCTTTTCTTTACTTCTGTCTCCATAGTTTCAAAAGTGTTTTCATGCATTAATTTCTTTTGGAGTAACTAAATATAAAACAAAATCAACTAGTAGCTGTAGATGCTAGCCTTAGTGTACCTTGAAATATAACTTATAGGTTTTTGCCTAATGAAACTTATGGGTTGTTGCCTAATGGAACTTGTAGTCTTTTGCCTAATGAGAATTATAGGCATTTGCCTAATATCATTGTGATTTTCCCTCCATTGTTGACTACTTAGGAAGTAAACTGGTCCTGAAGTAGGATACTCTAGTAGATAGATGTTTTCCATATACTTAGTCAAATTGTTTATTCTCTTATAGCTTTATGTATATATTTATATAAATTTTTGTTAAATGATTTTACGTGAGTTCATACTAGAAATTTAATATTTTTTGATATTCTTTAAAGCTTTTGATGGATTAACTTATAACCTTTGTTTGATTAATTTGTTGTGCATTATATATGATTCTTTGGTTTTATAAAAACTCATGCATCGCTTGTGTTGCTTCCTTGATAGTAGAGATTATCTGCTTATTGAGTTTCCCTAAACTCATTGCTTACATTTCCAAATAGTACTAAAGAGTTTGAGCCAGCTCCTCAAGGACAGTGAACAAAAATATCTCTGTGATGATGCCGATTTTACTTGCAAGGGCTCTATGTTTTGTAAATGTTTTGGTTATTGTATTTTAGAGTAGCTCTATAGACTATAGGTAGGATCCTTGCTTCATTATGCAATTTGATTTTTGTGAGATTATGGATTTGTAATTCCTTGAGGACCTATAAGGATTGTGGCTTGGAGCCAATAGTGAATATTAGGGTTGAAGTTATGCTTATATACATGCACATCTTATTGATTGTTATTTTCTCATATGTTTGGTTGTTGTGTGATAGAGGCTTATAGGTTAGGATTAGCCTTTACCCATCCCAAACATGTGCCTTTCCAATGGGGGCCATGATAGCTTCTATTTGTTTAAGACTTATAGAATGAGACTATACTTAATACCATGTGCTGGTCACATACTCTTGATTTGAGGTTGTGATATCAATGGTCTATAATAATTATTACAATATCATTTTTAATCTAAAAAAATTAAAGAAAATTTCTAAATTCAAATTGTCACATAAGTATTAAATTTATGAATTGATATTGTTTTGCCTTTCTTTAAGAAAATGACATTGCCCTCTAACAAAAAAAAATTGGCTAGTGTAAGGAAAGAAAAAGATAAAATATATGGAGTTTAGAATTTAATTTGTAAATCCCAACTTACTTTTAAATATATAAGCTTCATAAACATTGTGTCTTTCTCTTTCTAACATAGTCAAATTTTCTAAAATTACATTATTACTAATTCCTACATTTATGACTTTAGGGGCAAGTAATTCTTTCCATAACTGGAGTAACTATTATTGATGAAGCTAATAAATTGACAATATAAAAAAAATTCCCTTTTCAAATACAAAGGACTTTCAAAATGGCATTAGCCTATACAAATGGCTTGACCCAGACACTGTAAATGGACTGAGATATGCTAGCACATTTTGATCAATTACAACCAACAGTAATTTTTTTTTAGAAATAATTTCTAGGAAACATGTCCAATAGACATTGGATCATTGGTGATCATTGACTCTAAGCCATTGATGCAAGTGTCACAAATGAAGACAATAAGGGAATGTTTGGAGCACTGGATAAGAGCAATAAGATATGATAGTATATCCTATCATGTTCCTATTTTATGTTTGGGGAACCAACTAGATAGGATAATGTTATCTTATTTGATATCCTATCCTGCTCTTTAGTGTAAATTTTTATCCTGTCTCTATACCTAAGTTAAAGACCAGATATCTCTTTCACTCTCAACCACGAGGATCGTCCACCCACGAGCTTTCTTGCCTTTCTCCCCCTCGAGCTCTATGCTCCTCACCCTTCGAGCTCTTTCCCCCTCACCCTTGATCTCTCTCCCCTTGCCCCTCACCCAAGCTCTCTCCATCACCTGAGCACTTAAGATCCTCCTTCACCCTCGAGCTCTCTCCCCCTCACCCGAGCTCTCTCCGTAACCTAAGCACTCAAGATCCTCCCTCACCCTCAAGCTCTCTTCCCCTCACCCGAGGTCTCTCCATCACTCGAACACTTGAGATCCTCTCTCATCAATAATGCTACTCCATCATCAAGGTAAGCATTGATTCCCTTTATACAGTTTTGTTCTATTAAATCCATCTGAGTTCTCATTATGCTTAGGTATTTGGGTATCAATTTCTGCTTGTATTTAGGGGTATCGATTTTTGGCACTGGTATCAGCCTAAGTATTGATTTCTTGCTATATTTTGGTTTCCCTTATTGGTTTGGATATCGATTCTCTCTCTGCTTGGTTTCCCTGCTTGGTTTTGCACTCTGTGATTTGCGCTAGTTTCCCTCTCTAGAGGATTCGTATATACATATGATTTGCTCTCATTTTTACATTTTGATTTGCTCTATTTCTTGCCTGTGATTTCTGCTTATGAATTCTGCCACTTTCTGCTTGATTTTTGCCAAAGAAGATTTGCACTGTTTTCCTCTCTGTCATGTTTTTCCTACACTTTTCTTGGATTGGTAATTGTTTGAATTTAGCTGTTGTCAATTCCATCTCAGATTCTGGTTTGGCTAAATAGTTGCTGTGAAATCCATCTTGGATTTTGCTTTGGGTTTGAATTCTGGTTGTCAGAGAATTCTAGTTTAGCTTTGGATTTAAATAAGCATTAACTAGATTATTATTTACTATCTATGAATTTTGGTTTGTTATTTACTGGATTTGAACTGAATTCTAGATTGTTACTTACTGGTTTTTTTTCTGGTTTGTTATTTTTTCTAGTTTGGTGAAAAGGCTTGGCTTTGAAGTGAACTAGATTCTGGTTATATACTGGTCAGTTAGTCTGCCTACTGAGAAATTGGTTGACCATACATAAGTAATTTTTTAGTGAATTACTTTACTGGTTTGTTATTTTTTTCTAGTTTGGTGAATAAGCCTTTTGGTAATCCATGCATAAGTATGTTCCTGGTTTGATTCTTTCAAGTAGATAGGCCTTTTCTGGTTTATTGGTTCTTGTCCAGGTCACATAAAACTTCACTGAAAATCCACCAAGGAAATGGTGTCCAGGTCACTTGCTCCACTAAAATTTTGTGATTTATTTGGTTTGTAATATTTATTGTTCATCATTTGAATTGTGTTAGAGGAAAGTGAGCAAACGTTTAACAGCATTGTCAACTGCATTTTGTTATGGTACCATATGCACACACAGACAGTAAAAAAAACAAAATCATTATGAGATTTTTAAAATAAACTACACCAAGTGTCAAAGAAACAATTAAGATGTTTCATTAAGAGACCTTCTTCAGCTTTGCAAATGAATTCTCATCCATTACTGTAATGGATGCCATCATGGTCCTTGTTGAAGCAAATAGATCCACCTTTGAGTACAAATCATTACTGTAATGTGATAAACCTCTTGAAATGGAAATGCTGGTTGTTTTTTCTTTTAATTTAATTGCAATCAAAATCATACTAAATTCAGAGGATATTTTTTCTTTTTAGCTATTTGATTGTAATCTTCTTGGCTTTATGATCTCTATTTAAGTTATTTATTTTTTCTTGTTATTTGTATAGGTTAATATGAATTCAGAGGATCAGCTTGAGATTATGTCATATCTGCTTTTGGAATAAATGTTTTTAGAGATGATTGGAATGTGTTTTGCAATTTTCATTACATTGAGTGTTTTTGCATTGTGGTTTTATGAAAATCATAGTCCTAGGGAACAACCAAGGGTTAGAGAGAGTTTAAGGAGAAAACTTTTAGAGGGATTAATAAGCCAAGATGATGTTACATCTATTGATCATCTTCACATGGATATTAGGTCATTTCGTTCATTAAGCTTTTTCCTTCGTACTAAAGGCAGATTAAGAGAGGATGGACCAGTAAGTATTGAAGAACAAGTAGCTATGTTCTTACACATATTGGCACATCATTCTAAGAATCAGGTCATTAAGTTTTTGGTTAAAAGGTATGGAGAAACAGTTAGTAGATACTTTAATAAAGTGTTGAAAAGTGTCTTACGATTGCAAGAAATACTTCTTGAAAAGTGTTGTGAAGTAGTCCATCATTATATGATATATTAATTTATGGATATTATTTTGTTAATTATATATATTTATTTTTATTTTAGAATTTATACCAATGTATAAAGTAATAAAAAAATTGTATTAAAATTGATTTTAAATAAGTATATATACAATTTTATTATAAGGGTAATTTTGTCATTTTATACCATTTATATCATATCCTATCATTATCTTATTTACTCCAAACACATGATAGGATAACATAATGCTTATCTTGTTGTACATTAAACACATGATAGGATAGAAGCATATTAGGCCCATATCCTATTCTGTTTTTATCCTATTTGCTATCATATCCTATCTTGACTACCAACTAACATCAAGATACCACTATGGAGAAGACGTCGATAGTTATGAAGATACTGATTGTCACGACCCCTATAGAAATAAGCATGTGACCGACACAAGAAAAGGGAAGATCCCACCCTGTGAGCCTCAAACCAACTAACATCAAGATACCACTATGGTATACAACATATAGGCAAAGACAACAACATGCATACCATAAGAATAGTTTAGAAATCATAAATCCACATACAAATGGCATTAAGCCAAACAATACAGAAATCATCTGCTTCTCATACAACAAAAGTTCAACAAACATCTAGATACGTAGGGATGTAGGGATCCTGCCTGTAGTTCATGGAGCTACCATTACAATACAAAACAGAAAATATCTAAACAAATTGGGAGCCCTGAGGGCAATTTGGGCTCACCATAACTCCCTCAACTCACTACACATTTGGAGCTCGATCTGAATCTTTTTGACTATCTAAAAAATGAAACATATAATGGAGTGAATATAAAACTCAGTGAATAGGTAATCTTTACCATAACAGAAACAGGACAAGAAGGGCACGAGTTTTTCTTTTTCACAAGTAAAAATTTAATGCAAGGAAAAGATGAAGGCTATATGTATCATATGGTTGAAAGATCAATTACAAGAAAAATTTGAGTACTAAGAGACATAAATATAATGTTAATGTATTCCATAAATAATTACAAATCAATCTCTAAAATAATTTATGAAACTTAACTAAAAGATCATGCACCAAATAAAGTCAAGAGTCTCTTATAAGAAACAAAGAATGCACATCAATAATAGAGAAAATTATATTTAAAATAAATTTAGATCTTTTCATAGATTGAAGAACTCTATCTATATCAGAACCATAACCATTTCTCAAGCATGCACCAAAGGGAGTGTTCACCATCAATCATGCCAAAAGCATGTAATCCATCAGCCAAAAACCTATATTCCATCATATCATTGTCTGTAAAATCCATAAAAAAAAGTCCGCACAATCCATAAGGAAAAAGCCCGTTACATAGAACTTAAGATGCACTAGGATTAGTATTCACAGCTGCTAGTTTGCAATGTTTCCAATTCAGGTTCCTCTGTATAGGTACAATAAAGAAATAACAAGAAATGTAAGAAATAAATAAAAGATCATGACACTTTCAAAAAATCATATCCTCAATGATCAACAATTGCCATAATAATTCCAACCTAACTTGCATATTTATATCCATAGGCCCATACATGTGCCTCATACAATCATTTATCAATCCATGTGAAATATAAAACATCACCACGACTCAATGCAACTTTTTTTAGGTATTCATAATCAATATCAATTAATATCAATAGAGAAATAAAGTATATATGATGCTTGTTCTGCATTCCTAAAGTTTATACTAGGAGTCATGCTTTGAAATACATGTTCATAAATAAAAATGAGTTTCACATTAGTACTAATGTCTCATATGGATATATTAAATGAATAGCTAGAAATTATGTTATAGTAAGTATTATCTACTCACACACTAATGATTCAAGGTAGTTTGATCCCTTTGATCACTTCCAAGGCTCAATGGTCGAATCGATGTTGAAAGTTGCCTTTTGATGTTTCAAAATCTAGAAAAACAACTTTTGAATATAAGTTTCTAACTAAACATCACAAAATCACTATTCATTCCAGCCAAAAACACTGTTCACAATGGCCGAAAAAATTATCCTCTAGTTTTAAACTCCCAAATTTATCATACTATACATATCTAAGACTATTATAGCAAAACTTTTGGAAATAGAGCTACCAATCATACCTATGAAAAGCTCACCATGAAGGTACTATTCAAGACCCTCCGACATGATTCCAGCGACACTCTGGTGAAACCAATCAATGGGTTTTAAAGCTCTCTTCCTCACAATTCCAACTGTCCAAACGGTTTATCAATCGGAAGTCTATAGCTCCAGATGTAAAGGTTTGAAGGTGGGAGGAGAAAATGGTTATAGGGAAAGGGTGCTGGTGTTCTTGGGTTCTTGGAATGCATACGCGCATATCTATATGCGCAGAGCTACAGTACCCGAAATGCATAGGCACCATTTTTTTAAAATTAACATACACATTCTTCTTAGCCCTTTTGACATCAAAAGTTTTGTAACTAGTCTCCAAATGTTCCATTTTCATCTTAAATCATGTTATAGGTTATCAAAAGTATTTTAATACCATCATGTATATATTAACCAATTATTACAAAATAAAACATAACATATTGCATCTATACTAGTAAACAACAAATATAAACAATTGTAATGAAGGGCGTTATATTCTTCCCCCTTAAGAAATTCGGTCCTCGAATTTCAAAACTATAAGATTGAATATATATAAGGCTTACCACTCAAAAAGCTCCAGGTACCTCCTTTGCATATCACTCTCCATTGACACATGAAAAACTGGATGAAATGTACTTAACTCAATAGGCAAAGCTAAACAATATGCAACTGCATCGACTATATCCAGGATTTTAAAGAGTCCAATATAACTTAGACTTAGTTTTCCTTTTTACCAAACCTTGTAATCCTTTTTATAGGCAAAACTTTCAAAAACACTTTATCACCTATGGAAAATTCTAACTCTCGTCACTTATGATCAACATAAGCCTTTTGCTGACTTTGGCAGCTAGCAGCCTTTCCCTGACCAATTTTACTTTATCCTTAGCTTCTTGTATCGAGTTTGGTTCTAAAAGTTTAGGCTTACCTACTTTAAACCATCCAATAGGAGATCGACAACGCCTCCCATATAAAGCTTTAAATGGAGCTATTTGGATACTTGATTGGTAACTATTATTATATGCAAACTCTGTCAAAGGAAGGTATTTTTCCCAACTCTCACCAAAGTTCAAGATACATGCTCTAAGCATATCCTCTAATACTTGAATTGTTCGTTCAGATTGACCATCCATCTGGAGATGAGAGGTTGTGCTTAAATCTATCCTCTTCCCTAAAGCCTCTTGGAAGGCTTTCCAAAAATGTGCTGTGAACTACGGGCCTCGATCAGATATGACAGATGTTGGAACTCCATGTAATCTAACTATCTCATTCAGGTAAAGGCTCGTATATTGTGCCACATTGTATGTAGTCTTCACTGGTAAAAAGTGTACTGACTTAGTTATTCAATCTACAATCACTCATATAGAATCATACCCTCTTGAAGTCTTTGGTAGTCTAATGACAAAATCCATAGTGATTCTCTCCCACTTTCATTCTGGTATTTCAATCTGTTGATGCAACCTTGTAGGCTTCTGATGTTCTGCTTTCACTTGCTGACATACCAAACATCGGATAACCAACTCTGCTACATCCTTCTTCATTTCGTCCCATCAGTATATTTCTTTAAGGTCATTGTACATCTTGTTGGTTCCTAGATAAATAGTATAAGCGGATCGGTGAGCCTCCTCTAAAATCTTTTTCCTCAACTCATCCACATGAGGTACACATATGCGCTTCCCACACCTTAAAACTCCTTCTGCATCAACATTAAATTCAGAATTCTAATTATTCCTCAATGCATTCTTAAGGTTGCATAAGCTAGTGTCCTCACCCTATTTAACCTTAATTTGTTCAATCAATGATAACTGGAGCTGTATATGAGTTATCAATGCCCCTGGTTTCTTTACCTCAAGTCTTGTCCCGTCACTTTTCAATTGATGAATGTCTCTCAATAATGGTCTTAGTAATTGTGTTAGTAAGCCAAACTTACCATAGATTTTTTACTCAAGGCATCTACTACTACATTTGCTTTACCCAGATGATATAAAATTATACAATCATAATCTTTTAGTAGCTCTACCCATCTTCTTTGCCTCAAATTAAGGTCCATTTGTTGAAAGATGTATTTAAGATTTTTGTGATCAGTATAAATCTCACAAGATTCACCATATAGGTAGTGTCTCCAGAATTTTAAAGCAAAGATTATTGCTGCCATTTCTAAATCATGTGTTGGATAATTTGCTCATCCTTTTTAAGTTGCCTAGACACGTAGGCTATGACATGCCCATTTTACATTAGCACACAACCCAAACCTATCCTAGAAGCATCACAATACACTACAAAGCTTCTAGTACCAAACGGAATGGCTAAAATTGGAGACGTGATCAAACACTTCTTTAATATCTAAAAACTTTTCTCACATGCATCAGAACACTCAAACTTCACTCCGTTCCTGGTCAACCAAGTTAGAGGTATGGTAATCTTAGAGAAATCCTTAACAAACCTCTTATAATACCCTGCCAGACTTAAGAAACTACGAATCTTGGTCACATTTGTGGGATGTGGCCACTGTTGTACTACCTCTACTTTCTTGGGGCTTACCCGAATACTATCTTTCGTAATTATGTGTCCTAAGAATGTGACACTATCCAACCAAAATTTATATTTAGAGAACTTTGCATAAAGCTGTTGTTCTCTTAGAGTTTGTAAAATAGTTCTCAAATGCTACTCATGCTCTTCAAGACTCTTTAAATACACTAAGATGTCATCAATAAATACTATGACAAATATATCCGAAAAGGGTTTGAACACACTGTTTATCAAGTCCATGAAGGCAGCTGGTGCATAAGTCAATGCAAATGACATCACCAAAAATTCATAATGGCTATATCAAGTTCTAAAAGTTTTTTTTAGGGATATATTCTTTTCTTATCCTCAATTAATGGTACCTTGACCTCAAATCAATTTTGGAGAAGCATTGTGCACCCTAAAGTTGATTGAACAAGTCATCTATCATGGGCAAAGGATAATTATTCCACACTGTTACCTTATTCAACTACCTATAATCTATACACAATCGTAAAGATTCATCCTTCTTCACAAAAAGGACTAGAGATCCCCAAGGAGAGGTACTAGATTGAATAAAACCCTTCTCTAGTAAATCTTGTAATTGATTCTTCAGCTCTTTAAGTTCCATAGGTACCATTCTATAAGGTGGTATTGAAACCAGTTGTGCCCCAAGAATGAGGTCAATATTGAACTCAATCTCTCGTTCAAGAGACAATTCTGGTAACTCTTCCAAAAAGACATCAAGGAATTCTCTAACTATAGGTATTTGTTCTTTATCAATAGCGAGCTTATCAATGTCCCTAACCAAAGCTAAGTACCCTTGGCATCCATTTTTCAGTAGTCTTTGAGCTCCCAAAGCGGAGATCATATTGCTTACAACTTCACTATGGTCACATTGAAATCAAAAAGGGGTTTTATTAGGGATATTGAACTCAATAACCTTGCAGTTACAATCCAAAGTGGCATAACATGCAGCTAGACAATTCATACCCAAAATCACATCAAAATCTAGCATGTCTAAGACAATCAAATCAACTAAAGTTTTCCTATTATCCACAAAAATATTGTAGGACTGAAATACATTTTCCACCGTTAAATAATCACTTATTGGGGTTGTAACCATAAAAGGAGTACCTAATTTAGTTGGATCCTTACCCATTCGCTTAGCAAAGTAAGCAGATACATAAGAATGGGTAGACCCAGGATCAAACAACACATGTGCCTTATGTGAACAAACAAATAAAGTACTTGCCATAATTGCATTTGAGGCCTATGCATCCTATCTAGTCAATGCAAATACTCTGAGTTGGCCTTGACTTGAAAATTTTTGACCTCGGCCCAATAATCCTCTACCTGACCCACCATGGCTTACTTGGCCAGGCACTGCTCTCATTGGTTGAGCTGCTATTGAGAAATATGGCAAAATCAGTCACACTGACTCTTAACTTGAGCTATGTAGTTGTGGGCAATCCCTCTTCATATGCCCAATCTGCTTGCAATAGAAACAAGCACCTGATTCCTTGTAATATTGCCCAGAGTAATATCTGCCACATGTTGGACAAGGGAGTTTGTTTTGCTGAACTGACTTCGTCTCTTGCTGACCAGTTAGCCTCATGCCCTCTTTTTCTAACCTCTGTCCACCACTCCTAGCTAATACAAGGCTATAAATTACAGATTCTAATTGTAATAGGTGTTGTTGACTCTGTATGTTAAGCCCCTAGGTAGTGGGAACATGCCCATATTTAGAATTACCTTCTCTATCTCTTTTTCTTTTCTTCAGCCCTTCAATCTCAGCTAACTATCTGGTTTCAATCATTCTTGCACAATCGACTGCTGCAGCATAATTAGAGAATTGTTTCATCTGTGGTGCTATAGATTTGAACAATGGTCTCACTAGCCTATTGACAAGTAAGGTGCAAACTGGGACAACTGGATAAAGTGGATATCATAATCTATGACCATCATTCCTGGAGTCTGTCTTAACTCCTCAAATTCCTTTGTCCAGCTATCTCTAACACTTTCAGATAGAAAACGCTCCATAAATGATTCTTTGAATTCAGCCCATCTAAGTGCTGAAATAGCTATTCTTCCTTGCTTAAAAGTAGTAACACATACTTGTGTCATTCTTGATAATTGAAATGACACAAACTCCACATATTAGTTATCAGAACACCCCAAGGCTTTGCAAATCTTTTCTATTACATCCATAAACTATTAAGGATCTTCACTGCTTGATGACCCAGTAAATGTTGGCGACTTTTGTAACATCCCGTAATTTTTAGATATTTTCCTTAGAAATTCTTCACCTTACATATATGCATAGAAATGTTTTAAAATTAATGGAATAGGTAAAGAAAGAAAACCTCAGAGGAAATATTAGAAATAAACATGCTAAAGAAAGGTGAAATTCTTAGGTAAGGAAGATAAATTTTTGTGAAGTAAGTAAAGGTCTTAAAATTTCAAGAAGATTAGATTAGGGTAATTTTTTTCCTAATTTAAGAGTAAAAGTTACTAAGTTTAGTATCTCCACCCATAAATTGGGCTTTCACCTATGGACACTTTATATAGAGTTTTTCTTCTTCACATAAATTTTTGGCAAGCCCATAGGATAGCCCAATGAAGAAATAAAACATCGACTTGGACTAGGATATAGAAATTGGACCGATAGCCCAAAAATCATGAAAATGTGACCAAGCCCATTATGAAAGGTATGATGGAATAATGGTGTAATCAAGATTAGGTGATTTGACATTAATACAAAAATTTAGCAAGTGGTATGATAATACAAGAATTTAGGACAAAATATCAATATCCTACACTCATAATTTTAGCAAGTGGGTAATAATACATAGCATTATGACAAAATATCTTTATCCCACATAAATAATTTCAACCAAATAATGGAGATTTAAGGGCTAGAAATTTTCCACTTAAAAAGGAAAATCTATCATACTTAATTAAGACAAAAGAAAAAGGAAATGAATCCCTAAATCAAAGGGATCTTGTCCCATATCTTAAGAACATATTATCATAATTTTCAAAATACAAATCTCCTTTTCCTATGCTTATCTTGACTAAGGAAGAGAAAGACAAGAACATAAGTTGTTTGTTTTCCAAAAATTCAACCAAGTGTAATCTAATTGTGATAAGGTAGACCCATGATCATGAAAGGTAAATTATTTGAGGGTCTATTTAAGCAAAATCCACCCTTACAACAATATAATTTTCGTCCAAGTGAGGGAGAGAAAAAATAGAAGCAAGGTAGAGTGAAGAAAAGAAGAACGAGAAGGAGAAGTCTAGAAGACTAAGTGTTCTAAGTAAATTTAACAATATTTCTTTTTGAAGAAAATTTTTGAAACTTATAATATTTATATGAGATTTTGATCTTAGAACTTTGATGATTGGTCATGGATGTTGCTTTGTCATTTTACATATTGATCTTGCATGTGATGTATGTTTGAATACTTAGGCTGGTATAGAAGGTTCTGCATAGGTATGGCTATGGGTGGCAAAATTTTAAGCTTCTGTATTTTAATTTCTGAGAATTATCTGTATGGAATTAAAATAAATGGTTCACATAAGAATTATAGCTATGTGTGGTACGGATTTTTAGCCACTAGAATCATTCAATTTGGAGTCGATATGAGGGAGATATGAGCCGATTAGTATTCAAAGGTCAAAAAATGGTTCATCAGGGAAGAATATGTTAGGATAGCTTCTGTATTTTAATTTTTAGGAATTATCTGTATGGAACTAAAATTAATGGTTAACATAAGAATTATAGATATGTGTGTCACGGATTTTTAGCCACTGAAATTACTCAAGTTGGAGTCCATATGAGGTAGATATGGACCAATTAGTAAGAAATGACCAGAAAATGGTTAATCAGGGAAGAATATGTTAGGATAGCTTCGGTGTTTTAATTTCGGGGAACATTCTATAAGGAATTAAAATAAATGGTTAACATATGAATTATATATATATATGTGTCATGGACTTTTACCCACTGGAATGACTTAATTTGGAATTCTTATGAGGGAGATATGGACCGATTAGTAGGTAGAGGTCAGAACCTATCCGAGAAGAAATAACCTATACATTTAGGGAGTAATAGCACCTTGATTTCTTAATATTTCACTACAATGTTCAACATAATAGTTTTAGATAATTGTTTTATATTGAAATTGACACTAAGACCACCTATATCAGAGTTAAATTGAGGGAGTTATGCTCTAATTAGTAAGAGAATGTTAGATAGGATGAAAACCTGCATCAAGAAAATAAAGATTAAGTTGATAGCCATCATATAATATTCTGAAAATAGTTAATCCTGTCATACATATCATTACTGTATGATTATTATGTGTATAGATATAATGCATTCATGTGACCAAAAATATTTTCTGTAGTTTATACAGCTGAACATGACGTGCTGAGCTATATTGATGATGATTTATTGTTGAACTTACTGGGATTTAATTCTCACTATATTTCCATATCATGTTCAGAAAAATTAGTTATGCAGCTTTTTCTATGGCTCTAGATTGTAGTGCACATTGGATCGAGTTACTTTATGTTGGGCAGATCTCAGAATCAAATAAGATGTTTGTGGTCGAGTTGGCTCAGATCCCGGTGAAGGTGCAACCACCCGCACCTGTATCTCCGGAATCAGTCAACCAAAATAAACAAGATGTAAATATCTATGCATTTGATATGTTGCATGTACGTTTTGATTAATGACGTGTATGTGAACTCAATATTGTATAATAACAATAATAAAAAGGTCATTACATCATCAACTTTAAAAACTAAGATAAGCTCACTTCGACCTTAGTAGGCCTAATAACTTGCTTAACAATCTCCACGACACTGGAGCTGTTGCTGTTTCTGGTTGTTATGACTTCTTTTTGTCTTGTTCTACCAATAGACTACCCAAATTCTCCATTATTTTCTATATACCTTGTATAATAGCCATCATTTCAATCATAATGTTGTCTTTAGGATGTAGAGGCTCTACACTTGCCTCAGGAGTTTTCTCTAATCACTACTTTGCTCATTCTGACTAGGTACCGCAGTAGCCCTAACACTTTAACTATTTCTTTTAGTTTTAGAACTAGGTTGACTCCTACCATAGCTTCTAGATGCAAGAACGATAGATTGAGCAGACTCTTCAGCTGTTTGCTTACGCTCCTCAGATTGTCTAATAATTGGTCTAGTTCTCGATGGCATCTTTACTACAAAACCAAGTCAAACTTTAAAACTATAATCAACATCAACATGTGACATATCATCAAAGAAAGACTGACTCAAATAAGTAAAGAATAACATCTTACCAGATATCTTCAATAGCACCCTGAGTATAAGTATATGCAGCTCATATCTATACTTAAGGTCTAACTAAAGAATCTGTTGCTCCATGAACACAAGGAAACCTAATCCTCTTATACCAACTTTGTCATGGCCCCTATAGAAACAAGCATGTGACTGGCATAAGAATAGGGAAAATCCCACTCTGTGAGCCTCAAACCAACTGATATTAAGATACCATTATAGTATACAACATATAAGTAAAGACAACAGCATGCATACCATAAGAATGGTTTCTCATACAAATATCCAGATATGCAAGGATGCAGGGATCAAACCAAAAAATAAAAAAAAATCATATGTTTCTCATACAACAAAAGTTCTACAAATATCCAGATATGCAAGGATGCAGGGATCCTGCCTGTAGTTCATGGAATTATCCTTACAATACAAAATAGAAAATATCTAAACAAATTGGGAGCCCTAAAGGCAACTTAGACTCAGCACAACTCCCTCAGCTCATTACACAGTTGGAGCTGAATTTGAGGCTTTTTGACTATCTGAAAAAGAAAACATATAATGGGGTGAGTGTTAAACTTAGTGAGTAGGTAATCTTTACTGTAACGGAAACAAGACAAGCAGGGCACAAGTTTTTTTTCACAAGTAAAAATTTAATACAAGAAAAATATGAAGGCTATATGTATCATATGGTTGAAAGATTAATTACAAGAAACATTTGAGTACTAAGGGATATAAATATAATGTTAATGTATTCCATAAATAATTACAAATCAAGTTTCTAAAATAATTTTTAAAACTTCACTGAAAGATCATGCATCAAATAAAGTCAAGAGTCTCTTACAAGAAACAAAGAATGCATATCAATAATAGATAAAATAATAGTTAAAATAAATTTAGATATTTTCATAGATTGAAGAACTTTATCTATATTAGAACCATAACCATTTCTCAAGCATGCAACAAAGGTAGTGTTCACCATCAATCAGGCCAAAAGCCTATAATCCATCAGGCAAAAACCCGTAATCCATCAGATCATTATCTGCAAAGTCCATTAGGAAAAACCTCGCACAATCTATCAAGTAAAAGCCCGTTACATAGAACTCAAGATGCACTAGGATTAGCATTCACAGCTACTAATTTGCAATGTTTCAAATTTATGTTCCTCCGTATAGGTACAATAATGAAATAACAAGAAACATAAAAGATAAATAAATGATCATGACACTTCTAGAAAAATCATATTCCCACTGATCAACAATTGCCATAACAATTCCAACCTAACTTGCACATTTATATCCATAGGCCTATACATGTGCCTCATACAATTATTTATCAATCCATGTGAAATATAAAGCATCACCATAACCCAACACAATTTTTTTTGGATATTCACAATCAGTATCAATTAATATCAATAGAAAAATAAAGTATATATGATACTTGTCCTGTATTCCTAAAGTTTATAGTAGGAATCATGCTTTGAAATACATGTTCATAAATAAAAATGAGTTTCACATTAGTAGTAATGTCTTATATGGATATATTAAATGAATAGCTAAAAATTATGTTATAGTAACTACTCACACACTAATGATTCAAGGTAGTTTGATCTCTTTGATCACTTCCAAGGCTCAATGGCCAAATTGATGTTGAAAGTTGTCTTTCAATGTTTCAAAATCTAGAAAAACAAATTTTGAATATAAGTTTCTAATTAAACATCACGAAATCACTATTTATGCTGGTCGAAAACACTGTTCACGGTGGCCGAAAAAATTATCCTCTGGTTTTAAACTCCCAGATTCATCATACTATCTATATCTAAGACTATCTATAGAAAAACTTTTATAAATAGAGCTACCAATCATACCCATGGAAAACTCACCACAAAGGTACTATTCACGACCCTCCGGTGTGATTCCGACGATGCTCCGGCAAAACCAATCGGTGGGTTTTGAAATTCTCTTCATCATAAGTTCAACTGTCAACATAGTTCATCAATCGCAGATTCGTTAAAGATTTTTCAAAGATAGCTACTCCTTTGACGAGGTTGACAAGAAAGAGAAGTTAAACCCTCGGTATATAGAACCATTTGAAATTCTTGATAGGATCGGTCCAGTAGCTTATCGTTTGGCTTTACCTCCTGCATTGGGTAATGTCCATCCAATTTTTTATGTGTCTATGCTACGAAAATATTTACTGTATCCTACACATATTATATAGTGTCCACATATTCAGTTACCGGAAGATTTAACCTATGAGGAACAACCAATAGCGATAGTGGATAGACAAGTAAAGAAGTTGCGATAAAAAAAAACACCTACAGTGAAAGTGATATGGAAAAATCACTCTTTTGAGGAAGTTACTTGGGAAAGAGAGGATGATATACATGCTAGATATCTGCATTTATTTGAACAATGAGGTTAGTATTTATCTGCAACTATGGTGATGAAATTCGGTGACTGAATTTCTTTAAGGGGGAAGAATGTAATAACCGTAAATTTAAGAAAAATTCTAATGAAGAAAAATTTTGAATAAAATAGAAGATTTTGGAAATGAAGATAAGAACCGTTAAAAATATGTTTATTTACTACATAGATTAACAAATTACAAAGAAAATATGAGAATTTTCGTTTTGGGGCCAAAATATAATTTCTTAAAAGTTTAGGGTTAAAATATAAATAAAAAAAATTAGCAAGGACCTCCCTCTAAAATTGAATTTTTGCAGAAAGGTCCCTTGAGATATTTTAAAGACCTCAGTCACTCAAAGGAGAAAAAATCTGGAATTTCCTCTCTCTCCTCAGAATTTTCTCTCCCAAAACCCTCAAATTTCTCTCTAAGATTTCTCTGCTTCCGAACTTTGGATTTCGACACCACCGCCAACAAACTCAAAATGAAAAGTTCTACAAATCCATCAGATTGGTTTATGGAGAATTGGCTGAAGATTGGCGAAAAAATTAAAGGAAAAATTGCCTAAAAAGGTAATATCTGAAACACCTATCTGTGGTTCTCAAACACAAAAGCTAACACCATAGATCGATCCGGAAGGTGTTGAAACCTTAGGATTTTAAATTTTAGGACCATCCACCACTGCACGTGCCCCCACACACCGAAACTCTCCCGATGAGTGACGTCCACGAGCAGCTCTCCTGGCGGCGCGTGCAGTGCGTGAAACTAGACCTATTTGCATTGACCTGCATTGAATGAGCTCCCGGATACCAAATTTTACAAATTCAGAGTGATTTTAAGGTTTTTGGACCTTTCAGACTCAATTTTGGGGTTTATTTTGCCGAATTCGGACGAAAAAAAGTAGATTTTGGGGTTGTCCAACTTGGTACCATAATTTTGTGAGTAGATGATTCTTCCTATGGCTTGCCCTATACTCTTCTTGATCTTTGAGTATGTATATGATTATGTTTATGAGATATTTATACTTTTATATGTTTTTGAAATGCATTGGAATTATCTGAAATTGCTTACAATTTGAAATATAGTTCATGAAGAGTATAGTTTTGAAACTAGATTTCTGAACCCATGTATAGCTGATTTCACATGTATTTTTCATTGAATGGTGATATGAATACTTATGCACATGACATTGATTTATAAAACTATATGATTGCCTTGAGAAAGAGCTTGCATATGTGACAAACCCTGAATGGGTAATGTATAATAGATGAACTATATTGAAATTGAGATTTCTGAATTATTCTGAAAGTTTTGTTTTGGATATTATAGAATATTTGCATACAATAACTTTGTAGAGAAATCCTATTAAAAACACTGTCTGCTAATTACAGGTGATGTTAGCCCTGATGCACCTTGATAACTCAGCTAGCAGTGGGTGATGCTAGCCTCGTGTGTTGGCCAACACACGGGATATGATATGTGATGGAGAGCAGGATGCCTCTTATTTGGGCAAGATTCCATATGAGATGTGATTTTCCTTTCCTTGCTTTGTGTTTAGGGAATAGCCCATATTAGAGTCCATCTACGTGTCCTCTTGAATGGTGGTAGGGCAAACATTGGCTGAGATGCTAAGTATAGGCAAATCCTATACCAGCAAAGTACAGAAGGGGTAAACTCTGATATAGTGGTTCTGATATGGGGTCCTCCTAAGATTTTTATAAGAAATTTGTTAAATGCATATCATCATTTGAATCATAATCATATTGTATCATATTTAGATATAGATATTTGAATTGATTTAAACTGAAAATATTTGAAAATGCGAATCCCATATGGATGTACTTCTAAATTGTACATTTTGAAATGATAAATTTTAACTAATGAATACATCCTTATGTTAACTTGACAAGTCATAGGGGATATTATCTGCTCACTGAGTTGTCAAACTCACTACACGATATTTTTACATTTTTTAGATAAAGATATAGAGGTTGGCCCTGCAGCTATGTGAATAGTTAGGTGTTATATTATTTGGGTGAGTCTTTGTTGTTTTCAAGACTCTAAATGTTTAAATGTTATGTTATTGTAATCTAGAGTATGCTCTGAAAGCCACAGGTAGGATCTCTGCTTTCATTGTAATATTGTTAAGTGTAGTTTTGGCATGTATAATTATACTGAAAACTTGTATCGTATGATATTTTCTGAATATGTAGTAATGTGAAGCCGTATTCAAATATATAAGGGTAAAGTTATCTGTTAATAGTGTATTCACGTTTCATTAAATTGGGGCGTGACATTATCTCTTCGAAAACTTTGCTTGCAAAATGTGATTGGTCACAATTTTTATGCTCTAAGAACCCCTCAACAAAATGAAGTTATTAAGAGGGAAAATATAATTGTTCCTGATATGGTAAGAAACATGTTATGTGAAAATAGATTGCCTAAACAATTTTGGATTAAGGCTATAAACATTAATTGCTATATCTTGAATAGGTGTTTGATTAGACACATTCTTAAGAAAACACCTTATAAATTATGTAAAGGAAAGAAATCCAGTATAAGCTATTTTCATGCATTCAGTTGTTGATAGCTCTCCTTTAAGGAGTTATTTTACCTTTGTTTCTACTTATATTCAAAGCTTATTCTTGAGTGAAAATGAGAAATATTGTGTTATTTCATTTAATCTTGATTTCTCATGAGAATCTGACCCAAAGTTATCTTATGATGCAAGTTTATGATCAATAAGCAGCCAAGGAAGGAAAACATTCAAGATTTGTAATTTATATAAATAATTTTCTTAAGGCTTCATCTAGATGCTTATTCCCTGATATTTTAGAATGTTCAAGAGGAGAAAGGTGGCTCCCAATTGTAGGATCTTCGTATTGTTTAAGAAAGCAATTAAGGCAATTGAGATTTGACAAAATTCCATCAATATTCTTCTTCAACTCTTGTATCTTGATTCTAATGTTTAGTTTCTTCTACTTTGGGATGCTATAAGGTTTAGTGATGGAGTAGTTTGTTTTGTCTAGGTAGTTAATGGATCTTAGTATATAATTTGATTTGGAACCCTAATTATATCTTATTTTGAATGTTAATGAGTTATTTATTCAATTATGTTCTAAATGTCTTTAATTGATTGATCGCCAATTATATTATTAGGAAACTTGAATTCTTCCAATGAAAGGATTTGGATTATTTTGATATGAATTGAATAGTATATGATTAGTCATAGTTGTCATGTAGTGAATTAATTAATTTGCATGTATGGCTAGAATTAGACCTAAATGCCATTTGTAGCTATTAGAGCTTGATCTAATTATCTGAATTCATGACTTATTAATTTGCTATAGAATTTTAATGGACTAATTATGGATTGAATCATGTTTATCTATTATTGAACAAGGCTTATAAATAACAGTGTATTATCCCGTAATTTTTAAATAATAATGTTTTGTTATAAACAAATATATTTTTATTTTAAATGACTATATTTTACTAAAAGTAAATACTCTTTTAATTAAAATAATTTTTGTTTTTCTTAAAACAATTATATTCGGCTTTAAATAAATTTTTACTTTATTTTTATAAATTTCTTTCTTTTAATATGCATAAATTTATTTTATATTAAGATTTGTTTTATTAAAATTTTGATTAAGAAAATCATGATATAAGAGTTCAATTAAAATTTTGCAAGAATATAAATTTTTAGAAATTTTTGGGATATTTTAGGATGAAAAAAATAATAATATTATATATATAATAAAAAAATTAAATATTTAATTATTAAATAATAAATAAATAAATAGATAAAAGGGGGAAGGAGAGATACGAAAGAAGAGAAATCTACAAACCTTCGTAATAGTGTGAATAATGTTCCTCTCTCTCCATTTTCTCTTTCTAAATCTAGAGTATTTTCAAACATCCAATTTTAAAACTAAGGGTGCCACTAAATTCAAGACGAAAAGTACTATGATATTGATCAAATAATTTTTCAAATCAGCTGCGGAATCATCGTAAATCGGAAGTAGAAAATTTTATAAAAAGGTAAACTTTGAAACTTTTATTTAGAAATCTCAAATTAAAAATCTAACACCGTAGATAGATTTAGGAGATAAATAAATCTTAAGATATGAAATTTTTTAGTCATCTAACAACTTTTTATGCGTTGTGAACAGTAAATTCGACCGGTATAAATAGTAATTTTCGACAGTGAATAGTAGCCTTCAGTTTACCAGTGTTAACCAAGTTCTCCGAGGTCAAATTTTGTGATTTCAAAATCATTTTCTATGTTTTTTGACACTCCGAACACTTTTTTTAGATCTATTTGGTCAAACTTGCATTGAAAAAGTATATTTTGGGGTTGTCCAATCTGAAGCCTTACCTTGTGAGTAGATAATTCTTTTTATGACTTACCTTATACTCTTCTTGAATTTTAAATGTATAATTGATTATGTTTACGAGTTATTTATACTTTTATATGTCTCTAAAATGGATTAAATTATTTGAATTGTTTACAATCTAGTATATAATTCAAAAAGAGTATGATTTTAAAAATAGATTTTTGAACTCATTAAATATGTTATTTTAAATGTATTTCTCATCATATGGTAAAGAAAATATATTGTGCACGTGGCATTGATATGTAAAGTTATAAGATTGCCTTGGAAAAGGGCATGTATATGTGATTACCTTGATTGAAAAATTTCTAACAGAGGAATTGTATTGAGACTGAAAATTCTGATTTATACTGAAATCTCTGTTTTGAACGATATAACATATATGTAAATATGATTTTTGCAGAAGAATCTTTTTGGAAACACTGTTTGCTAACAACAGATGATATTAACCCTAATGCACATTGATACCTTAACTAGCAGGGGTGGTGCTAGCCTCATGTGATGGTCAACACACGAGATATGATATGTGAAGAAGAGCAGGATGTCTTCTATCTAGGCGAGATGTCAACTATATGATATGTGATTTGCCCTCCCTTACTGTATGTTTGGGAAATTGCCCATATTAGAGTCTCTTCGCATGTCCTATTGAATGGTGGTAGGGTAAATCTTAGTTGGAATGTTAAGTATAGACAAATCCTACACCATCAAAGTACGAACTCTAATATGGTAGTTCTGATATGGAATCCTCTTAATATTTTTATGTGAAATATTTTGATGTATAACAATATTAATTTAATGATCATACAGTACAATAGATGGTTTTAGATATCTAAATATCATTTGCTTTGAGAATATTTGAAATACGAGTCCTATATAGATGTACTTTCAAACTATATTTTCTATGTGACAAATTTTAAAATATAAGTACATCTATATATTGACCTAAGAGGTCATAGAAGGTATTATCTGCTCACTGAGTTGTCAAACTCACTACACAATATCTACATTTTTTTCAGTTAAGAATACAGAGTTTGGTCTTTCCCCTTCAGATAGTTGATCAGCTAGGTGATATATTTTCTAGTGAGCTTGTTTTATTTCCAATACTCGTAGATTTTGATGTATAATGCACTTGTACTCTAGAGTATGCTCTGAACGCTATAAGTAAGATCCTTACTTTTATTGTTACTCTTATATTTATAAACTTGGTTTGTATATTGTGTATACATAGGAGTACCTATCTATAAAGGAGTGTATTATACATGTTATGAAAAAAAATATGTTCATAAAATACATGTTTCACGTGCCGTTAAAGTAGGGGCGTGATACATAGTGCTCTAGTTAATTATTTAAGGTATTAGAATAAGTAAAGGAATTAGGGGAACAATTAGATGAAGTACTAAGTGAAATTCATCGACCTAGGTTTTCTCTAATTGAGTATTATCTATCTTTGCAAATGAGTGGGTTTATTTATGCTTTCTTTTTTATTATTTTACTTTGTTCGCTTTTATTTGGCTAGTCTAGATAAAATTAATAGGTTGATTGTGGTAGTTAATTATTTTAGTTGGGTGATTCTATAGGTATGTTCCCTTACTCCAATTGTTGTATTGTAATTGTGATATGTACACTTGTATAATCTTAAAAATTGACAAACAACTTTTTTTCACAATTTTCAAGGACACAATATACTTTAGATTAATATCACCTGTCAATTCTTTGATTCTAGTTCAGATTCTTAATTTTTCATTTTATTTTTCTATTTTTCAAGTACTCTTGTTATTATTTATGAAGAACAAGGAGTTTTGAAGTACTCTAAGTGAATTCAGAAATTGAAAAAGAACCTTATAGAAGGATAAGGTAGAATTCACAAACTTTAGGTCAAACCAGAATAATGGTAGAAGAGCTTAAAAAAATCTTGAAGGGAGTATGTTGTTCCTTTTGTAGAAGGCTTGTAGAGTAGTATTAGAAGGCCTGCCATTCAACTAATAATTTTGAAATCAAGCCTACTATAATCTAAATCATTCAAACATCAGTTTAGTTTGGGAAGATGCTGAATGATGACTCTGACTTACAGATTGTAAATTTTTTGAAGATATGCAACACATTCAAAAATAAAGGTTTTATTGAGGATGCTACTAGATTAAGGCTCTTCCCTTTTTCCCTTAGATATAAGGAAAATAATTTTTTGAAATCCCTGCTGATTCCATTTTCACTTGGAATGTCTTAGCTTTAAGTTTTTGGCCAAATTTTTCCACCAATCAAGCTGGCCAAGATGAAGAATGCTATTGCCTCATTTAAGCAGTTTGATTCAAAGTTCCTATACGAGGCCTGAGGGAGATACAAGGCTATTATCTTGTCCTGTTATGACCTATTGGATCGAGGAGATGGCCTCCAATACCTGTCAGTGGCAAGTAGATAGATTGACTCAAATGAAAAGTTGCAAAAGTTTATGAAGTGAATGTGAATACAACCCCCTGACAAGGACTCTAAGGAGGAATTACAAGAGGCATCTAAAGAGGAATCAAAGGAGGAAAACAAGAAGAATCTAAGGGGGAACAGTAAATAAAATTGAGGAGGAACAAGGTGAAAAAGGAAATAATGAAGAAAACCATTCCTTCCCCTTCGTTTTCTTTGGCTATATTAGACCAATTGGTGCAAAAATTTGATACTCTTATCATGGTCACCAGTACCCTAAAGGTTGAAAAGCAGACCATGAATGAAAAGTTTTTGTTTGAAATAGAAGAATTAAGAAAGTGGATGCAGGACCAGAAAGTTTGGTTTGAAAGCTATGTGAAAGATCTTAAGTTGAACTCATGGACTAAAGACAAAATGAATAAGGTCCAGCCAACTCATAATGCTTTAAGCTCCACTCCACCTCCTTCCAATTCACCTTATGAGCCTGAACCTTGTTGAAACCTTTCTTGACCTTGACAGCACACACAACCGTGACCTAACCAATCCATAACTGCTTTTATCCCTTCCTTTAGTTTCTGTTTATTTTATTATGAAATATCAAGCCTCTAGTACTTAGATGAACTAAGATCCAATTAGTTGTATTTTGTTTGATCATGTGTTAGCCCTATTTTGGATTCTATCTTGTACTATGCTTAGCCATCATGTTTTAGACTTATTATGCTAAATATTGGCTTTGTAAGTCCTGGATATTGGCTCTATTAAGAGTCCTTTTAATTAATATGGATGTATTCTGCAAATATAATCTGCTCTCAACAGGTTTTTTTCTTGGTTATTCCCCCATTATTTTTTTAATGGCAAAGGGGGAGAAATATGAATGTTTGATGTGGCTTGATTGATTTGTCCAAATGGATGGATATAATGTATCTTGGGATATTTGGATGATGTTTTGCAAATGCTAGGATCTTCTAGGATTAAATGTCATTCATAGAAAATGGTTGAATATGTTGATACAATAATCTGAATTAAATTACTTTTTGAATGAATGAAAAAATCCTAATACTTTGGAAAGAAATAGATCTGTTACCTCTCTGCAGTTGTTTAATAGAGTTTCGGGAAAAAGAGAAGCAGAGATTAGCAAGCGGTGAACCAGAAGAGCGACAAGGAAATCAGAATGGAAATAGATGTTTCAATTTCAACTCAAAGGAAAGATGCAAAATATAAGGGGGAGTTTCTTCAACAAGGAAGGCGTACATTCAAGGAGAAGTTTCTCAAACTCTTAACATCTTCATTTTGAAATTATTTGCTTCCGAAGAGAATTGTTATAAAATGTAAAGAGCAACAAACATATAAGTTGTCATCATCAAAAAGGTTGAAATTGTTAGAACAAGGCTATAAATCTGTTTTGAATTATTTCCTTGATTAATTTTGATGTGCTACTTATATGTATGAATGCCTTTTACAAATAAATTAAAATTAAGAAGAGCTAAAAGAACAAGGATTTTTGGCCTAAAATGCAAGAAAAAGGTTATCCTTAATGCTTTAATTTATTACTATTGACTCTTGTTTCTTTTGGTAGGCTCCCTACAAAAAAAATTAGACGTAAGGCCTATATTGAAAGAAAGCTAAATTTTCTTGCTTAAGCTTGATGCTAGTTCTGGAAGTCATCTTGAAGCTTAAGTCTTCTAGAAATTCAAGCTAAAGACAGCCTAAGACTAACACGTTGCTTGTAAAAGCAAGGAAGCTATGTTGTTGCTCTTTCATGCCGCACATGCAAAAACGATTGTTAATATTCACGCAGCATAATTTACATGATGAATACACTGAGTATCTAGAGGTAAATGGTGAAGCAAAAAAGTTAACTTAGGGCCAAAATTAAAACAGTTTCAAAGCTTCTATTTTGGACGTTAAAGCTAGCATAAAGTCAAAGCTATAACTCTCAAATGGCTAGCTATTGAGTTCTCCATATCTGCACTTCTAGCAACACCAGAAGTGTGTCTTGAAGAGAAAATTATCGAGAATCAGTGCTTTCTTGTATTATCTACTTTTTAGAAGCATGTTACACTCAAAACATTCCCGTTTAAGTTCTAGGATCTTGTACAAGCCTAAGTAACTTGAGGGCCCGTTGAGAGGCTGTAAAGACTTCGTAAGGTCTTCTTTCAAGAGAAGTTCTGCGATCATGAGTGGGAAAAATCTAGTTCACTAGGTTGATAGGTTGCCCATGGTTGAGGTTGTAAAAGTTGTTGGCTTGCCTGTAATTTGGTGATTACCCAATATTTATGAAATGGAAAAAAACTTAGGTAAGGCTTTTTAGGTTTTGCCACGATGTTCCACAATAAAACCATGACACGTAGAGAAATGTTTAAGAAATATAACGCTGAGATATAAAAAATATTCACATATCATAATTTTATTGTGAAATCTCATCACAAACACCTAAAGAACCCTACCTAAGTCTTGTCCTTATAAAATTCCCTTGTTGTGCGCTTGGAGAGAGGATGTGGGATCACTTTGATTTGAACCTCTAGAAATTTCTAGTGCTCTGCTTTTCTCCCTCACTGATTTTCTTTATTTTTTGCTCACAGCTTTGAAACTCTTCAGTTCTTGTTTCAATACTTCAAAGAATTTTAGCTAAGTATTTTACTAAAGGAAAATATGTTTTAAATATTTTTTGACAAACATTTTCAAAATGAGAATTGTTCTTCCTCATAAAATCAAGGTACTTTTAGAAAAAAGAATTATAACTAGTAACTTCATATATGCATTTTGTGTTCAATATTAACGTGAAGCTATTTGGGCATTAGGGTTTAGAATTTTTCTTTATTTTCTTAGTAGTTTCTTAATTTTTAGCTTCATCATTTTAGTTTCTTGTTTTAATGTTTCCTTAAGCTACTAGGAGTATTTAACATTTTGATGTTTCCTTGAGTGATCACGAGTCCTTATTATCTTAATATTTCCTAAGTATGTTTAAGAGTCCTGGAGTGTTTAGGAGTCTTAGTTAGAGTTATATAAATATGTTATCTTTTAGTTGGAGTACTTTTTAGCCTATGAATAAATTTTGAGAGAAATTTCTTCACTCTTTTAAGTGTGTTTATCTTGTATGCTTTATTCATTGCATGAAGCGGTATCAAAGCATGGCCAACGACTCAGTTGAAGCAAGCAACGGCTCTCATGGCAGCAATCAAGAAAACTGAGGCATCTCGATCTGCACGACAGATTAGGGGTATCGTTGAAAGCTTTGGAGCAAATGATGGATCTCACATTCTGGTGTTCAGAACAACTCTTTGGAAGTAAAAATTGAAGATTGGTTTGATGCTCGAAGCTTAATCGGAAACAAAAAGGGGAATGATGATAGGTCGCATACTAATGTCGCTTACGGATCACTTGTCAACAAGCCAATTCCTACATATGGCAGAGAATAAATCTTCATAGATGATTCTAACTCGAGGATAAGGTTTTTTCAAGTGCAGGGGTCTAACTTGGGGCTAGGCATTAGGATTTTAGAATTTTTTTATTTTTTAAGTATTTTCATAATTTTTTAGTTTTGTTCTTTTTTTTTAATAGTTTTGTAGACTACTAGGAGCTTTTAATATATTAATATTTCCTTGTGTTACAAGAGTCCTTATTATTTTGCTATTTTTTAGCGTGTATAGGAGTTCTGAAGTGTTTAGGAATTTTAGTTAGAGTCATATAAATTTGTTATCTTATAGTTAGTTTGAATTTTGAGAGAAGTTTCTTCACTTTTTTTAAGTGTATTTATCTTTCATTCTTTACTCGGAGCATTAAATATATTTGAAGTCATTAAACTAATTAGTTATAGATGCACTCAGGGAATCATTTATTTCTCATACATATTTTCAATCATCATATCTAAAATTACAACTGATATACACTATTGCAACAATCAATTAACAAATATGTACAAAAAAAATTCAATAAATTAAATAATTAAATTTGGATATATATCTTTCTCCTTCCTATCCTTTTACTGAAGTAGTATGTGGTATCTCCATATCAACAATTAAAAATATATCCATGCTAGCATGACAAAAATGTTTAATGTGTGTTGCACAGATGTTGGACACGGACGTAAACATAGCATAACTTCAAACAGCCTAAACCACAAACACAAAAGTGAATAATTTAATTCGCGTGCTGAAAAAGAATAAATGTTGTCAGACAAGCAATACATGCCAGTATGAAGCTCCCGTGTAGAACTGGAACGTTGTAATGGGTATGAGCAAAATAGATGCAATTTCTTTTAACATTCTCTTGGAAGCCAACATTAGGAGAGGTGGTTGAGATTAACTTGCGGCCTGTGTCGTCAAAAAACATTAAACCATCACTCAAGTTTTTAACCTCCACCCATCGAAGGCCATTGCTAGTTTTGTCCAGTTTCAGCACCCTTAATCTTTTTATACGATGCGTAATAACAAATTTAACAATGATGCCATTATCAGCCACATCGTCCAAGTCATAAGCATAGTCAGCAAGGCTCAAAACCAAGAGCAAGTCTCCAGATACAGCATCTTGAGCTAGGCAAGTGATTTCATTATCAACGAAATATACGATCTTGCCCTCTATTTTATCAACCCTACCTCTATAGAATGCTGGCCTGGGATCAAGGGTAACTAACTTTTCAGCCTTGGAACATTATTGGAATCTGAATCTTGAAGGTTATAAATCAGTACAGAATTCACCCCATCTTGAGTTAAAACATACAACTTGTCCTTGTCAATGATTTCTATGTCCAAAAATAGCAACCCTTCATCTACTTCGGCTTCAATGATAGTCCATGGCAAGTCTGTTATCCTGCAAAAATCAAGGCCTCGATAATCATCAAATAGACCCACCACAATAATGGGGTCGTCTTGGCAATTGGTGGGTGCAGAAGAGACCGCCATTTTGCCAAATATGGGAGGGCCATAGTCTTGAGTTTCAATGCTTAACTGTGATGGCAGCATGACTGTGGCACCAGAAACAGGGTTCAAGAGGAAGAAGGGCGAAGAATTGGAAGTAGTAGAAACCCACTTATCATCATCACTAAGATCCAGAAGAACAGCGTCAACCATAATCAACCAACCCTCGACTGAACCAAGGCTAAATTGGCTTCTAGCTTATAGTTGTCTTCTGGGGCGAAGTATTCTTTCTTTGCTTATCTCAAAGAAGTAAGGATTCATGGTAGAGTTCTTGCCTGGACAAAACAAAAGCAATAGCAGTTCAGGAGCAGGATGGCATTATTTGCTTGCAATGGCAGTAGCAACCACAGTTCGCCAAGATGAGCATATGGCACCAAAATTTAAGTAATCCGTGAGGCATGATTTTATTTAAATTGATTCTGAAATTTCCGGTAGGATATGTGCCCACTCGCTACTTTGTTCTCCTTCTTCTTTGCTTCCTTGCTTGCATTGGATGGTCTTCATATTAGACTAAAGAAGAAAGAGAAGAAAAAAAATTCTAAACATAATCACAATGACAAAGAGAATTCACGTAATCTAAAATCGAAAAGAAAAAATAATAGCAAGATTTTTGTATAGTTTGCCAAAAAAATTAAACTACGGAAAAAGAATATAACAGAAACAATTTTCTACACAACAAAAATAGTAAAAATTATAATGATCCATACAATTTATAATAATAAAAAAAGTGTCTCATTTACATGCATAGAACCCATAAACACAAGTTTAGGTGGACAGAATTTGAAGCTGCTACGAAGGAAAACGCCAACCCACGCGCAGAATCGCGTTTTCTTCTCCTAAAGTTGTTACCTATAGGGTTAAAGCCAAGAGGTTTTGCTTCTGGGGATAAAAGAGACGACCAAAACGGAAACCCAATTTGAACTGGACTAGAAGACTCCTGCGTTTTTTGTTTTGTTTTTTATTTATTTATTTATAATATAAAGGAATTATCCTATTCTCCGAAGCTTATAATAATCAAATCAGTAATGTTATCCCTATTTCTTCTCTAGAGATACCATCATAAGTTTGGGTTATAAATTCTCCTTATCCTTTTTGTCTTCTAATTAACCTTTCTCTTCAGGAATTTATTTTATTTTTATATGTTGTTTATTATTATTCTCGACTAAATTAATCACTTTCGGTGTAACTTAGAACTCCTAAAATAGTTTTAATTGGAGGAAAATATATTTTATCCACCTGCATTATAATTACAAAAAAAAATCCAACACATTATCTCATTAAATTAAGGTTAAACTTGACGGAGCACATGCTCGTCGATTTACCACGGGGGTGATGAGCATGTGCCAACAAGACCACAAGATCGTCAATATGTCCAAGGCCATGAAATTTGGTAAAGTAAAGCTCTTTAAATTGGATGACTGCAAGATCGATCTCGCCTTCACTCCTAGGAGTTTGAGGCACAAAGATTGCCAAGGGCTTACTAATTGTGCGGCTAAGATCATTTTATCCGTGCTCACATATTTTGAATTCAACCCGCTAAAACCGGATTACGAGTAAAATTCAGTGAGTTATCATTTGGATCTTCAACTTCATACACATTGAGCGAACTGAGTACAGTAAAACCCATAAGAAGAAAGGAGCTGCGAAACGTTTTATTTGACTAAAATGTACATAACTTTTAACTCAGTTGGAGTTACAAGGCCCATGACCTATCATTTCGAAGCTTGTTCAGAGTCCTATGTTGTCCCAACTAGTTTTACCTTGTTGAGGCCGTTCCTTAAAACCCCTTAAAGACACGAGTTTTGAGCTATTTTTTAATTTTTTGCAATTTTCTTCTATTTTCAAATTCAAAGTTGATTAGGATTATGATTAAGATTCTATTTGATTTGGATTAAGATTTTTATTAGAAATTTTTTCTATTTAAACCTATGTCACTGAGGCTTTCTATTCAATCAGAATATTTTCAAAAATAATATACAGTTTAGATTTTCGTGTTTTCTTTCAATTCTACGCTTTCTCGATGTGTCACACACATAGTGAGAGAATACTCCCTTCATATTGTGCTTCAAATATTCTAAACAGGGATAATAAGAACCAAGATCAAGCTCATCTAAAAATCGAGAGCAGTTCAATAGTTAATTTGAAGCAACCAGATAAATTTTCAAATCTATTATTCTTGGACTAGTAGCTCACCATTACTTCTTCCTTTTTCAGTTACTCCTCAAGGGGATTACATCTCAAATCAAATCACTATTACCTAATTTCCTTCTTGCCCCTTTTTCCAATTGCAAACATAGATTGCAAGCAAAATGACTTACCAACATCTGCTACTAGTGTCATAATGGAAGGATTCCATTTTCCCCCTTGAAAATTATAGTGAATCGTATGCTTGTCTTGAGATTTGAGGCTTTCTTACTATTGATGTTGAATCCAAAGAGAGAAAGAGCTGTTCATGAAAGGTGAAAGGGAAATCAAAGGAAAGAAATCCATAGTAAAGATAGAAAGAATAGCATAAAAAAGAATGGAAGGAAAAGTCAATCACATTGTCTGTAAAGATATAGTTGCATATTATATAGGCATAGCTAGGTACAAAAAGTTACTATGAATATCATTACATTGTAAATATTTTGCAAACCATACCAACTACCTAATTAGCTATAGTTACAACAGTTTCTCTAACAAAAGGTACCTCCTGCCACACTCTTTTTCTTCATTGCCAATTTTTTTTGTTTTATAAGACCCTTTCACATCTACAGTGTCACTAAATAAATACTTTTAATTTCTCACATATGCTCTCTCTCTTTATTTGCTTTTTCCTTCCATTTCCACTCAAGGAGAGCTTTACATACTAAGCTTAAGCATTCAAACCAACCAACCCCTTTGATCGTCCATCTCATCATATTGATCAAAGGCTTGTCAACAAAGTATAGGAAAATAAAGGAAGATGCATTTATTCAAACAATATTTCCTATTATACAACTTTAGTCATGATGGCTCCACTGTCAATATTAGTATAATCAAAACATATCACAAAAATTGCCAGACAAAAATAGCGATCCTACCTTTGGGTTCTATAACATGTCTAGATTATTCAAGTTTACAGAAGTTACATAAACAAAATAGAAGTGGGATCGATGGAAAAAGAGGGTAGGGCTCACCAAGAGTCTATTGCTTCGTTTAGCTCGTTGTCAAAAGACCGGGACTCAATCCTTTATTTGAAAAATGTTAAATTATATAGGATAAGTTTTACAATTCAGTGAGTAGATAATACTTACTATAACATGTTAAATATTGAATTTACTATTTCCTAATTTGTTGTAATTATTAGGAAGTGATTAAGGAGTTGTTATTTTTTTTAGTATAAAGGGGATAATGATTCCTAAAATCATGGGAATTGATTCTAGTTAACTGTAAATAGGTTATATATATATATATATATATATATATATATATATATATATATATATATATATATATATATATTTGGCCTATGTGCATACTGATTAACTAAGAAATTAAATCATTTTTCCTCATTTTGCTCAATATTGGTCACATGGTATTAGAGCACCAATAAAATTGAGCCCTAATAAACCACTACGACACTAGTAATCATGAAGTATATCCAACAAATCTTAAAACTCATAATCGCGAATGGAAAGATTTGTACCATAAGCTATAAGAAAGCACAATAATAATCAGGACTTCAGGCTAGAAAGCTTCACACCACTAGCCATATTAAAATCACGAAAACAATTGTGATGTAAAGCTAGAAGGCTTTGCACCACTAGCGTAAAATATTACAACTTCCATCCCTTGCAATAAATAAGACTTTCTCATAACCCAACCTTTATGAATCATAATCCTCATACCTTGCGATAGCCCTTTAGTTTTTTTCTATCCAAAAAAATATCAAACAATTTTGTGAACCCATTCTCTCACAATAACTAGAAACTTTTGTAATTGTTTAGAGAGCCATCATTGGATATGAAAGAGCCAGTACCTTGTCAGTATATGGCAAGGTGACTGCTATCAGGACCTATAATGGGAACAAATACATATAGGATCTCTCATGTATACACAATATATAGACCAAGTCTATAAATTACAGTATAATTCAAAGACCGTGAGTTTTAGAAGCAACGTAGACTCACCCAGAGAATATATCACCTATCTGCCGAATCAGACTCTGATATTCTTATCTGAAAAATGTGGAAATATCGTGTAGTGAGTTTGACAACTCAGTGAGCAAATAATTCCTCCTATTACCTCTTAGGTCAACATATGGATGTACTTGTATTTTAAAATGTGTCATATAGAAAATACAGTTCAGAAGTACATTCATATGGGACCCGTATTTCAAATATTATCAAATCAAAGGATATTCAGATATCCAAAACCATATGCACCATGGTATGATCATTAAACAAATGTTGTTATGCTCAGCTGTATAAGCTATAGTAAAATATTATGATTTAAAGGTAAAATCATTACTTTTAATGCACCTGACTCACTTGGCAATCTGGTCAATGCAATGAAAATATAACACATTTGCTATATGCATAGTGACCTCGACCCCAGTCACAATAAGTGATCGGGAAATGTGAGTATATCACCTAATTGCCCTTTCATATTACCACTGTCACAATGCAATGAAAAAATTAGCTATACGTATAGTGACCTCGACCATAGTCACAGTAAGTGATCAGAAAATGTGAGTACATCACCCTCCTGCCTCCTCACATTACCATTGTCACCCGGTTGGAGCGGCTCTCCTCCGGCTCACTCAGACTAATAGGGCGTCTCCTATTCGGTACCGTCATAAACCATACAACCAGCCGATATTCATCAATATATATATATATATATACACATGTAAAATATCAAGCAACTCGCCATGAGCTTTACGCTTGCCATTCAATCTCATTTATAATATGACATGCATCATTTTCACAAGTATGTAGCTTTACAAATCAATGCATAGTGCACATAATATTCACTTTATCAAATACTGATAAATACAAGTGAAATCAGATACATCATGAGTTCAGAAATCTATTTTCAAATACTATACTCTTCTTGAATCATATTTCAAATTATAAGCAGATCAGATCATTTTAATGCATTTCAAAAACATATCAAAGTGTAAATATCTCATAAATTTAATCATATACATGCTCAAATATCAAGACTTAATCTTTTTCTTGTCCTCAAGCAAAACACACAAACTTCAAAATTCAAATGATGAGTGAGTGATGAATTGTTTTTGACTTACTAAGCATTCCTCAAGGATCTAAAATGTGCAACCAAGAAAGATATCAGAATTCTAAGGTTATGTAGAACTTTTATTCAAATACAACATATGGTTTACTCTTGAATCCCAAGTGTGTGTGTGTAGTAGTCTTATGACAGTGGACTTTTTGCATTCAAATAAATTTATGTAATCAAATATTTAAAACAGATCTCTAGATATATGCATTTGAGACTCCATAAGTTTATTTTTCATGTCACTCTCCACTAATGTAGACTAATCTTAACATTTAAGATCATTAGGACTTTCATTAGGCTTGTAATGTATGGCACAGGTTAAAGGTGGATAAAATGATATGAATGAAAGCTCAATTGACTCTTCAACGTACATGATCATTTAAAGCCTCCTAAATACTTTTGATATTATACTATGAATTCTATCTCCAACCTTTTCATCATCCTTACATTTATTTGCTCATACTATTTTTTTTAATATAAACACCCCCAAACTTATTTATTTAGGGAGTATTTACTTCTTTCCTTTTTTTTCTTTCTTTTTTTTTAACTTCTACCATCCACCCTTGAATCATAACTTTTAAAATGATCATTCTTGTGAGTGAAAGGTAAGAGTTAGACATATTTTTATTTAAAGGCTAGATAAAAATATAGGTGTTCAAGAAAGGATAAATATAGGCACAAAATAGGTTGCAACGGATAACAAAATGTATAGGTTGGTTTGAAAGGCTCAAACGATTCCAACAATGCCTAATTCATTTCTTAAATGGAGCGTAGTCTAGGATTTCGCCTCAAGTGACAATCAAATAAGTTCTAAAGTCTTATGAGATCAATTAACATATCTGAATCACATAAATCTTTTCTGACTAAACAATCAGTCAAATGTAAAAGATTAAGTGCACAAGATATTAGGATTCTCAAATAAAACACAAGTTACATTAGAGTTCAAGTTCACACATAATACTCAGAACTCATCAATTTTTCAAAGGTTACAAGCATTTTAAACCATTTTCATCATTGGTGCTAGCTTTGCCTAATCCCAAAACATCACTCAACTTTTTTTTGAAGATGAAGAAACATAAAATAAGCAATAAAGATTAAAAGAGATATTACCTGGAAGGAGATCTAAGAAAAGATGAACCTGCAACAAACTAAACAGAAAAATAAAAATTTATTCAAGCAAATAAAAGGTATTACAAATGAAGATCTAAGTCCAGTTTGCGCTTTCTGCGGTGTTCTGTTGTCCAATCTAATTGAGCTATAACTGGATCAGGTACATGAACAAATGCTTGTAACGCATCAATCAGCTCGTCAACATTTGAGGCCGAGATGAGAATCCAACGTGCTAAGTGCAAGATAAACCTTTGTTCTACAGCATGATCAAGAAAAGACAACAAACCATCAAAGAAATTGTTAACATTCAACAAACCTATGGGTTTATGGTGCATGTTCAGTTGTGCCCAAGAGATGACTTAAAAAATTTCCTCTAGAGTACCAAAACCTCCAGGTAAGGCAATAAAGGCGTCGGCGTTGCACATCATTTTAGCAATTCGTTCATGTATGGAGGATACCCTACATTCTTCCCCAATTATTTTTTCTACTATGTTTGATGCAGCTAGAACTGTAGGAATAATACCATGAACTTGGCATCCTCATAGATATGCAGATCCAGACACACTCCCCATTAACCCTCGACAACCTCCACCTTACACTAAATGAATCTTTCTCTTAGCTAGTACCATACCCAAAGTTTGTGCTGTTTTTACATACTCTCCATTTTTCCCAAGACTAGAACCACAAAAGATACAAATATTACGAAAGTGACGAACTGCGATTCCTTCCATATCTTCCCTCACCTTAACTCTGATTATGTAGATGAAGATACTGAGGTACGCATTTATAAGACTCAAATAAGGGCATACTTGTAATAGCTATGTGAATAGGCCGGGGGCATAATTTCAATAGCTATAAGAGTAGGCCGAAAAATGTCAGCTAAATTAAAGGTGAAAAATTCAAAAATGACGGCACGCATGCATATGTACAGTAGTTGTGATTGTGGCTCACATCTTCCTCTGATTTTACGTCCAGTAACGGCTTAAACGCCCTCTATGGGTCAAGGATATGCTTCCCATCCAATTTTCTTATAAATTGGCAAACAGGGTCTTTTAACGTCAGATTCCCAAGACTGTACCGTTTATGTTCTTTTTTGAAATGGGGCCATAGACCGACAATACCGATATGCACAGATCCACTAGGATGTGTCTCAAGAGATGTTGGATGAAAGTCATCATCCAATGACTCCTTACTCAAGCCATCCTTAATGAACTTAATTTTGTCTTCCCGATTTACAAACACCCAACCCAAAGAACGACAACGATTGTTACAAGTTTCACGTCCACATTTGTAACAAATATCCATTCATTTAGCTCTGCGCTTTTTAGCAAAACTACTTTTTCCTAAACCAGGCATGTAAGAGATGAAATCATTTGTAGACTCACCTGATAACCGTACCTTAGCTTCAATTAGCCAACGAATATCAGCAGGTATTCCCATGATCATCATTAACCTTAATCTTTCAACCCGTGCTTTGTAAATTTTTGTCAATGCATTGGGTGGAAGAGCAGGAAAATGATTTTTCAATTGTGCGAGAATGTCCTCCATTATCGACTCAAATTTTTTTTTTGTGAAAGAGAGAGAAAAAAACAACAAAAGCAAGGAAACAATAGAAATTCAAAAGAAGATTACAGTGAGAAAACCAATTAATGCAAGTTAAATAAAGAAAGATCTTACCTAGATAGCGTGCACGACAACCTTTAATAACAGAGGCGAATCAATCCTGGTAGACAGGATCACGCAAATGTGTCTCCTCTATCTCTGGGTTATGTAATTCCAAAAATGCTTTCAATATTTGACCATTTACTTTAAACACATCACCGTTCTTGGGATTTTCGATCTCTACTGCACCATGTGGATAAACAGTACGAACAATGAATGGACCTGTCCACCAAGAACGTAGTTTCCCTGGAAATAATTGCAAACAAGAGTTATATAGAAGGACCTTTTGACCTACATTAAATGATTTTCTTAAAATATGTTTGTCATGAAAAACTTTCATTCGATCCTTATACAACTTTGCACTTTCATATGCATCATTCCGTATTTCTTCCAATTTATTGAGTTGAAGCTTCCTGTGAGAACCTGCTTTGTCAAGAGCAAAGTTAAACTGTTTGATGGCCTAATAAGCTTTATGCTCTATTTCAACAGGTAAATGACAGGCCTTGCCATACACAAGCCGGTAAGGAGACATTCAAATAGGGGTTTTAAAAGCAGTACGATAAGCCCATAAAGCATCAGAAAGTTTCAAAGACCAATCTTTCCTATTTGGGTTAATCGATTTTTCCAAAATGTTTTCAATTTCCCTATTTGAAATCTCAACTTGACCACTAGTTTGTGGGTGGTATGGGGTTGCCACTTTGTGCGTGATGCCATATTTCTTCATCAAATGCTCAAAATGCCTATTACAAAAATGTTTTCCCCCATCACTAATGATTGCTCGTGGTGTGCCAAACCTTGAAAAAATGTTTTCTTTCAAGAATTTCACCACAATCTTGTGATCATTTGTTTTACATGCAACAGCCTCTACCCATTTTGACACATAATCCACAACAACAAGGATGTATAAATTGCCAAAAGAATTAGGAAAAGGACCCATGAAATCAACTCCCCAGACATCGAATATCTCAACAATAAGAATGGGAGTCAGAGGCATCATATTCCTGCGTGAGATACTATCCAATTTTTGGCAACGCTCACAAGAACTACAGTACAAATGACAATCTTTGAATAGTGATGGCCAATAAAAGCCACATTGCAAAACCTTTGCAGCAGTTTTTTAAGCACTAAAATGACCTCCACAAGCATGATCATGACAAAAATGAATAACACTAGATTGCTCACTCTCAGGAACACATCTCCTAATGATTTGATCAGGGTAGTACTTAAACAAGTATGGATCTTCCCAAAAGAATTTTTTTACTTCAGCTAAAAATTTTATCTGATCTTGCTTACTCCAATGTGTAGGTATTTGACCTGTGACAAGATAATTAGCAATGTCAGCAAACCAAGGTAGCTAAGAAATCGACATGAGTTGCTCATCTGGAAATGAGTCTTTGATAGGCAAGTTATTTTCACCCGATTCAACTATCAGCCTAGACAAGTGATCAGCCACAACATTTTCAGATCCTTTCTTATCCCGAATTTCTAAATCAAATTCTTGTAACAACAGTATCCTTCTTATCAATCGGGCTTTAGTATCTTTCTTAGAAAGAAGATACTTAAATGCAGCATGATCTGTAAAAATTACAACTTTAAATCCTAATAAATAAGATCTAAACTTGTCTAAAGCAAATACCACAGCCGGTAACTCTTTTTCTGTCGTAGAATAATTCAATTGAGCATCATTAAGATTTTTACTAGCATAGTATATCACATAAGGAAACTTATCAAGACACTGACCCAAAACAGCTCCAATTGCATAATCAGAAGCATCACACATGATTTCAAAGGGAAAATTCCAATCAGGTGGTCTAATGATAGGTGCAGAGGTGAGTAAGAATTTAAGCTTTTCAAAAGCTTGACAACACTCTTCATCAAAGATAAAAGAGGCATCTTTGGTAAGTAAACTACACAAAGGCCTAGAGATTTTGCTAAAATCTTTGATGAATCTGCAATAAAACCCTGCATGGCCTAAAAAAGAGCGTACCTCTTTTACTGTCCGAGGAGGTGGAAGACTAAAAATTAGCTCAATTTTGGCTCTATCTACCTCAATACCTTGATGTGACACAACATGCCCCAAAACAATTCCCTTTTAACCATAAAATGGCATTTTTCTCGGTTCAAAACAAGGTTCTTTTCTTTACACCTAATTAAGACTAATCTTAAATGGTGTAGACATTCCTCAAAACTAGACCCATGCACAGAAAAATCATCCATGAATACTACCAGAAATCGCTCTACCATATCAAAAAATATACTTATCATGCAATGCTGAAATGTAATAGGTGCATTGCACAATCCAAATGGCATTCGACGATAGGCAAAGGTTTCGAAAGAACAAGTGAATGTAGTTTTCTCTTGATCCTCAGGTGCAATAGGAATTTGGTTATAACTAGAGTATCCATCAAGAAAGCAGTAATATGCATGTCTAGCTAACCTTTCTAGCATTTGATCTATAAAAGGAAGTGGAAAATGGTCTTTCCTTGTAACAGCATTCAATTTATGGTAGTCAATGCAAACACGCCACCCAGTTTGTACTCTAGTGGGAATCAATTCATTATTCTCATTCTTGACTGCAGTAATGCCAGATTTCTTAGGAACTACCTGAACAGAACTAACCCATGCACTATCAAAAATTGGGTAAATGACACCCACATCAAGAAGTTTAATCACTTCAGCTCTCACAACTTCTTTCATGTTTGGATTCAGACGTCTTTGTGGATCTCTTGAGGTTTTTGCATTGTCCTCCAAATATATCCTGTGCATGCAAATTGATGGACTAATACCTTTAATGTTTGCTATTGTCCAACCTATGGCTTCACTATGTTCACTGAGAACTTTTATGAGTTCAACTTCCTGTTCTTTATCTAAATCAGATGCTACAATGACAGGCAAGGTCTCAGAGGGTCCTCGAAACACATTTCAGAGAATCTGGTAAAGGTTTTAACTCTACCTGGGGAGGTTTCTCTATGGATGGCAATAAAATAGACTCAGAAGGTGTAAGTGTCTTTGTTTTACCTTTCCATTTATTGGTATCCATTAATGGAGTGGTCTCTAACAGGGAATTTACTTCACTTATCAAACAGTCCTCATCCAAATCCATGTTAAAGTGGGCCAAACATTTTTTCAAAGGGTCATCATCACAAGAACTTACAAATGAGTCATAGATTATACTCTCAATCATGCTGACCTCACACACATCATCCATGTCCACAGGTTGATGAGAGACATTAAAAACATTTAATTCCAAAGTCATATTTCCAAAAGATAAATTCAAAATTTCATTTCAACAATTAATAATTGCATTAGATGTTGCCAGAAATGGTCTACCCAAAATGACTGAAATTTGTGTCTCTGTATTCTCAACAGGTTCAGTGTCAAGAACAATGAAATCTACTGGAAAGTAGAATTTATCAACCTTAATGAGCACATCTTCTATGACACCTCTAGGGATTTTGGTGGACCTATCAGCTAACTGAAGGGTCACTGATGTAGGTTTCAGTTTTCCTAACCCAAGTTTCTCATACACAGAGTGCGGCAGTAGATTCACACTTGCTCCTAGATCAAGTAAGGCTCTGTTAATCACATGGTCACCTATAATACAAGAAATTGTAAGACAACCTGAATCTTTGTACTTGACAGGAGTCTTTTGCTGAATTATAGAACTCACTTGTTCAGTCAAAAATGCCTTTTTTGGAACATTAGTTTTTCTTTTCACCGTACAAAGATCTTTCAGAAATTTTGAGTAAGCGGGTACTTGTTTGATAGCGTCCAAAAAAGGGATGTTAATGCTTACTTGCTTAAACACCTCTAAAATGTCACTATACTGAGTACCTTTCTTGACAGATGCAAGTCTTTGTGGGAAAGGAGTTTTGGGGGTATAAGAAATCTGTTCACTTTTCTTTTCACTTGAGTCATTAGTTTGGGATTCATGTTGACTCTATTTCTCATTTTTTAGCATATGAACATGATTATCAATGACTTTTCCAGATCTAAGGGTTGTCACAAACTTTACTTCTTCCTTAGGATTTGCTGATGATCCTACTTCATATTGACCCTTAGGATTAGGAATAGGTTAACTAGGGAATTTTCCTTTTTCTCTCTCTCCTACATCACTAGCTAATTGACCCAATTGTGTTTCAATCTTTGAAATAGACTGAGTGTGAGATTGTAAAACTTGTTGGGTTGATTGCATAAATTGATGTAGAGTATCTTCCAAAGAAGGGGCAAATTGTTGCCCACCTTGATTTTTCCTCCATGAAAAATTTGGATGATTCTTCCAATTTGGATTATATGTGGGTGTAAATGGGCTGTCTGATGACTTCCCATAAGATTGAAGAGAATTAGCTTGCTCAGAGAATGCCTCTTGGTAAGCTGGTATGGATAGACAAGATTGTGCAATGTGAGATGTACTAGAACATAAGGCACATGCCTCTATCCTAGTATTGGTAGAAGGGTTTAAAGTGTGGCTTAAAGTTAAAGCTCCTACCTTTCTAGTCAGACTGGCTAAGGCAATTCTCACATCTGTGTCATTACTCACTTCATAAAGTCCCCCCTTTTTTTGTGTTTGAGACTTCTTATCCCTGGGATCTATGTAGTTCCAATGTTGAGAATTTTCAGATAAAGATCCTAAGGATTCCCAAGCTTCCCCCTCATTCAATTGTAAAAATCTCCCACAATGCATGCTTTGGATCATTTGACGATTTGATGAAGTTAAACGATCATAGAAATATTCCACCAATCTCCAAGTTTCGAAACCATGATGAGGACATTTCAGAAGAAGATCATTAAATCTTTCCCAACATTCAAAAAATTGTTCACCCTCTTTTTGACAAAAATCAGAAATTTCTCTCCTAAGGGCATCAGTTTTAGACATAGAGAAAAATTTTGCCAGAAACTTATTTACTAATTGGTTTCAACTAGTTATAGTTCCTGTAGGAAGGGAGTTCAACCAGGCTTTAGCTTTATCTTTCAATGAAAATGGAAACATTTTAAGCCTGATTGATTCATCATTGAAATTCTAGAAGCGAAAAGTCGAGCAGATTTCAAGAAACTCTTTAATGTGCATGTATGGATCTTCTCTTTCCATACCATAAAATGATGGTAAAAGTTGGAGTATGGCCGGTTTGAGTTCAAAATGAGTTGCAGTAGTTTGTGGTAAAACTATGCAATATGGAGTATTGGCTTTGACAGGTGAGAAGTACTCCATAAGAGTTTTATTATGCACAACTTGTTCTTCCATTTTTAATGGTGATACAGCAGAATCTAATGTCTCTATTGTACACTCAATGGTTAACCCTAAACTTTTCCTAACCAACTGCTTATCTTTATCACGTTTCCAAGCACGCATAAACTAAAAAAATTGCTTCCTAATTATGAAAAAGTATCTAACTACACAACGGCTACAAAATGCAAATACCACACACAAAAAAATCACAAAATTAAACAAACTCTTTTTTTCAAAGTGTTAGTAATAATGGTTAGTATTTAATCAGTAGACTCCCAGGAAAATATGGAGGAATCACAATGGTTTCTCTTAAAACCCATACTCCTTAGGCGCTTTTAGCCTTGTTGACAGAATCAACCAATTTTATACACCCAAATTACTACACCAATTTTCAAGAAACAATTCTAAAGAAAAATTTCTATACACAGAATAAACAAATGTTCTAACTATAACTAGTGGAAGAAAAGTACTTACCTGGATCCAAATAGCTTTTCCGTCGCAATCCCTGGCAACGGCGCCAAAAACTTGTTGTTTTTTTAATTAAAACTCGCAAGTGCACGAATCTATTGGGGTATAGATTTAGTGGTATGCAAGGTCGATCCCACAGGGATTGCCAATTGAGAGAAAATTCTAATTTAGATCCAAATTAAATACTTCTAATCTAGTTCCCAATGTCTTGTTTTGTGAGAGAAATATTGAACAAAATATGCAAAGAACTAATATACTGAAATTAAATGAAGATGTATTCAAGATAAAGAAGCATGCTAAGGTTAGGGGATCCACTCTTGGTATATCGAATAAAAATAAATTTAACTCTTTTATTACTCAATTAGAATCTTTACACGAATAAAGTTCTAATCGGATGATATGTTAATTTAAGCTCAACTTTGTTTATACATGAATTATATTTACCTCCTTTCTAATAATTAAAACATTCTTGTAGAATGGATTCAAGTATATATTGTGCCAATTGTCATGTTGTCTACAATATATCAAGATTCACATTTCACAAGATTAAAAATACAAATATGCAAAAGATAACTTGTAACTAAATTCAAGCGTACATTGTGCCAATCATTATATTGTCTACAATAAATCAAGATTGATTCAAGCATTCATTGTGCCAAAGATTGTCTACAATGTATCAAGATTTAAAGTTTACAAGATTAGAATGAAAAGAGGTACGAAGAAGAAACATAACAAGAGATAGGTGGCAAAGCCAACTGTAAAAATAATATGAGATAGGCGGTCTAATAAAACCAGCCAATAACATAACATGAAATCGGCGGTATGATAAAACCAGCCATTAAGAAATAATTATGAGAAAAGAAATAGGAAGGTAAATACAGTATCAAAGATAAACATTAAGATTAAGAGTTAGATAAATTATTATTCTCATACCAAGAGTTTCACCCTTTCACCTTAGCATTAGGAGATTAGTTCTCCATAATCAAGGCAAGAAATTGAAATGAAAGATGAAGAAACATGATAATATTATGAAAGAAAATGAAAAATACAAGATGTCTAAAGAGAGAATAACATTACAAGTTCGTAGAATTCCAACAAAGCTTTCCCAAACTCTCTCCAAAGCTCTCCAAAAAACTTCTCAACTCACCACTCAAGCCCTCTATTTATAGATACAATTAAGTGTGGTAGGTGTGGTAATTGTCAAAATTGTTAGGTAGAAAGTTGTACAAAGTTGACAATTTGGATTCCATCATGTGCACCGAAATTGAGCCTTGAATATCGTCTTGAAATCTGCCGAATTTGCTGACTCTTTCAACATGAAAGTTGTAGGAAATTTCGTTAGATTTCCGTCAATACAAATTGTGGACAAATTGGATATGTAATTTGTGACTTATGGTCAAAATACTAGAGAAAAGTCGGGCTAGAATATAACAGAAGAAAGATTCGATTCTAGCCCATTTTTGGCCCTTCTAGTGTCCGAATTGTCTGACCACTTGAACATGAAAGTTGTACCCAAGTGTTGCCTCTACACATCTACCAAATTTTATACATATTGGATATGTATTTTCGAAGCTATGGCCCAAGTACTACAGCAAGGTTGGGCTGAACTGCAACCAGCAAACACATTCTCAATGTTGGGGGCTTTGCCTTGAATCTTTATGTTTTAGTTCTTTTGGAAATGTGATCATAAATCAAGAATAAATTTGTGTATATATCCATTAGGATGCGTCTCAAGAGACAATATGATAATGCTCCTTACTCAGTCATCCTTAATGAATTTGTTTTATCTGCTTGATTTATAGACATTATTCCCAAAGAACCACAATTTAGCTCTGATTCCTCAATTAAGTCCATTTTCTACTCTTCTCTCCATCTGTAAGAAAGACACAAAACTAAAGACAAGTAAGGGAGATTTATGCTTAATTATGGCAAAAGATAAGATGAAAATATTTAATTTATGAGTATAAAACTCACTCATCACTCCTCAAGGGGATTACATCTCAAATCAAATCACTATTACCTAATTTCCTTCTTGCCCCTTTTTCCAATTGCAAACATAGATTGCAAGCAAAATGACTTACCAACATCTGCTACTAGTGTCATAATGGAAGGATTCCATTTTCCCCCTTGAAAATTATAGTGAATCGTATGCTTGTCTTGAGATTTGAGGCTTTCTTAATATTGATGTTGAATCCAAAGAGAGAAAGAGCTGTTCATGAAAGGTGAAAGGGAAATCAAAGGAAAGAAATCCATAGTAGAGATAGAAAGAATAGCATAAAAAAGAATGGAAGGAAAAGTCAATCACATTGTCTATAAAGATATAGTTGCATATTATATAGGCATAGCTAGGTACAAAAAGTTACTATGAATATCATTACATTGTAAATATTTTGCAAACCATACCAACTACCTAACTAGCTATAGTTATAACAGTTTCTCTAACAAAAGGTACCTCCTGCCACACTCTTTTTCTTTATTGCCAATTTTTTTTGTTTTATAAGACCCTTTCACATCTACAGTGTCACTAAATAAATACTTTTAATTTCTCACATATGCTCTCTCTCTTTATTTGCTTTTTCCTTCCATTTCCACTCAAGGAGAGCTTTACATACTAAGCTTAAGCATTCAAACCAACCAACCCCTTTGATCTTCCATCTCATCATATTGATCAAAGGCTTGTCAACAAAGTATAGGAAAATAAAGGAAGATGCATTTATTCAAACAATATTTCCTATTATACAACTTTAGTCATGAGGGCTCCACTGTCAATATTAGTATAATCAAAACATATCACAAAAATTGCCAGACAAAAATAGCAATCCTACCTTTGGGTTCTATAACATGTCTAGATTATTCAAGTTTACAGAAGTTACATAAACAAAATAGAAGTGGGATCGATGGAAAAAGAGGGTAGGGCTCACCAAGAGTCTATTGCGTCGTTTAGCTCGTTGTCAAAAGACCGGGACTCAATCCTTTATTTGAAAAATGTTAAATTATATAGGATAAGTTTTACAATTCAGTGAGTAGATAATACTTACTATAACATGTTAAATATTGAATTTACTATTTCCTAATTTGTTGTAACTGTTAGGAAGTGATTAAGGATTAAAATCACGAAAACAATTGTGATGTAAAGCTAGAAGGCTTTGCACCACTAGCATAAAAAATTACAGCTTCCATCCCTTGCAATAAATAAGACTTTCTCATAACCCAATCTTTATGAATCATAATCCTCATACCTTGCGATAGCCCTTTAGTTTTTTTCTATCCAAAAAAATATCAAACAATTTTGTGAACCCATTCTCTCACAATAACTAGAAACTTTTGTAATTGTTTAGAGAGCCATCATTGGATAAGAAAGAGCCAGTACCTTGTCAGTATATGGCAAGGTGACTGCTATCAGGACCTATACATTTTAGTAGTGCTATAGATAGCAACCTAATTATAACGCCCCTAATTTACGTTACCTAAATTAAACACTTATTTATTTATTTATTTATTTATTTATTTTCCGCAATCAGATATTTTTCATAAATATACATAATTCAATTCTTTATAATGGGAACAAATACATATAGGATCTCTCATGTATACACAATATACAGACCAAGTCTATAAACATCAAAGTACAGCAGAAACAGGGATCCTGCCTGTAGCGTTCAGAGCACTCTTGAATACAATTACAGTATAATTCAAAGACCGTGGGTCTTAGAAGCAACGTAGACTCACCTAGAGAATATATCACCTATCTGCCGAATCAGACTCTGATATTCTTATCTAAAAAATGTGGAAATATCGTGTAGTGAGTTTGACAACTCAGTGAGCAAATAATTCCTCCTATTACCTCTGAGGTTAACATATGGATGTACTTGTATTTTAAAATGTCTCACATAGAAAATACAGTTCAGAAGTACATTCATATGGGACCCGTATTTCAAATATTATCAAATCAAAGGATATTCAGATATCCAAAACCATATGCACCATGGTATGATCATTAAACAAATGTTATTATGCTCAGCTGTATAAGCTATAGTAAAATATTATGATTTAAAGGTAAAATATTACTTTTAATGCACCTGACTCACTCGGCAATCTGGTCAATGCAATGAAAATATAACACATTTGCTATATGCATAGTGACCTCGACCCCAGTCACAATAAGTGATCAGGAAATGTGAGTATATCACTCAACTACCCCTTCACATTACCACTATCATAATGCAATGAAAATATTAGCTATACGTATAGTGACCTCGACCCTAGTCATAGTAAGTGATCAGGAAATGTGAGTACATCACCCTCTTGCCTCCTCACATTACCACTGTCACCTGGTTGGAGCGGCTCTCCCCCGGCTCACTCAGACTAATAGGGCGTCCCCTATTCAGTACCGTCACAAGCCATACAACCAGTCAATATTCATCAATATATATATATATATATATATATATATATATATATATATATATATATATATATATATATATACATGTAAAATATTAAGCAACTCGCCATGAGCTTTACGCTTGCCATTCAATCTCATTTATAATATGACATGCATCATTTTCATAAGTATGTAGCTTTACAAATCAATGCATCGTGCACATAATATTCACTTTATCAAATAATGATAAATACAAGTGAAATCAGATACGTCATGAGTTCATAAATCCATTTTCAAATACTATACTCTTCTTGAATCATATTTCAAATTATAAGCAGATCAGATCTTTTTAATGCATTTCAGAAACATATCAAAGTGTAAATATCTCATAAATTTAATCATATACATGCTCAAATATCAAGAAGAGTATAGGGCAAGTCATAGGAAGAATCATCTACTCACAGGGTAGGGCTCTTGATTGGACAGCCCCAAATTGTACTTTTTCCAAGTTGAATTTGACCAAACGTGTCCGGAGGGTCCAAAAACTTAAAAAATGACTTTAGAATCTTGGTCAACGCTCAGGGTACTGTTAACCACCGAAATCACTATTCACCTCACTATTTATCGCCAAAAATCACTATTCACCGCCACTTAAAAAGTTACTAAATGACCGAAAGAAATACATATCCTAATGTTTATTTAACTTCTGAATCCATCTACGGTGTCAGATTTCTAATTTGAGGTTTATAAGTAAAAGTTTTAAAATTTACCTTTTCTTGAGATTTTCTACTTCAGATCTACGGAAATTCAATGGTGGATTTGAAAAATTAATCTGTCAAAACTGAAGTATTCTTCATCCTGAATCTAGTAACACCTTCAATTTTGAGATCGGAAGTCAATAAGCACTTTAAACCTAGAGAAAAAGTTGAAAGTTACTATTCACTCACTATGCATCCATTGCAAAAATTTGTTTTCGATGCTTTGCCTCCGACCTTCCCCCTCCCCTTTTTATTTTATTTTTTGATAATAATAATTATTATTTAATAATTAATAATAATATTTTATTTTATATAAATTCATATAAATTCTTTTTTTCATCCTAAAACCTCCCAAAAATTCTTAAAAATTCTCATTTTCATAAACTTTTAGTTGAACTCTTAAATCATAATTTTTCTTGATAAAAATAGTAATAAACAAATCTCAAAATAAATATCCTTTTATATATTAAAAGAAAGAATATTTCGAAAAATACAACAAAAATTCATTAGAAGCCAATATAATTATTGTAACCAAAACATAAATCATTTTAATTAAAAATATACTTGCTTTAGCAAAACATAATCATTTTTAAACAAATAAAAATATATTTGTTCATAGCAAAGTATTATCATTTAAAAAGAAAATTACGGGATATTACATTCTTCCCCCTTTAAGAAATTTGATCCCTGAATTTCAATTCATTCTATCACAAATAGGGAATGAAGTCAAGGCATAAATTACAATTATTAACCTTATTACTCAAGTTATTGAGAGTAACTCCTTTGTATATTATATTTACTCTCTAAGATGTCTCTTCACGTTAGTGATTTTACCATATAACCTTAACCATAGGGATTTTCTTCAACCATAAATTCTTCAAGAATATTTGGTCACCAACTGATAATGTCTAGTGCTCTAATATTTATGGTCCTTATAGACATTTGGCCTGTACTGAGTTGCTTATATTCTTTTTCTAATCAATTTCATCGCCATATTTGCAAATAGATACTAACATTCTCACTCAAAATATGTGGATATCTGGCGCGCATATTATTCTCTCTTTCTTAAGTAGCCTCCCCTGAAAAGTACTTTTATTACATCACTTTCACCCTGACATTTCTTTTAAATGTAATTTCTTCATTTGTCTATCTACTATAGTCACTGATTTTTCCTCATATGACAAATCTTTATCTAACTAAATTTTTCAACATTGAATAACATGTGTTGGGCCTGGTAGATACTTTCGTACCACAGACATGTGAAAGATTGGATGAATATTACTCAATTCAGATGGAAAAGCCCAATGGTAAGCTACTGGGCCGATCCTATATACTGTGGACTTAAATTTACTCAACTCATTTACCCACTAGGAGACCTACAATGTTTTATGTAAAATTTTAAATAGTTTCATTTGTATGTTGGCCTAATAATTACTGATAGGGGCAAGTTTAACTAAATGATGCGTTCCTTTAAACGAAGAAACGGAGTATTTGGCGAAAGCAAGGATCATCTTGAAAATTTAATGGATGTTTGATCGCCACGAGTTGCCTCGATAAGATCGGATTCAGTTCTTTACCCAAGAACTAAGGGAAGCTCTCACTTTATGAGAAAACTCAATTTTTATTAATCATCAAAATATGTTTCATACATGAACTTAATGAACTCTTAAATAGACAATCAAACCTAACCCTAGTAGGAAAGCCAGAAGGCCTTAAACTCCTAATTGGACTTCTAATAGAATATGGCCCAAATAACATTAGTTATCTGGCCTAACTAAACTAACAAAAATAAACCCATAATTAAACTTCTATTTGGGCTGCATAAAGAATGGGCCCAAATACTAATAATATCCAAAACAAAACATTTAAACTAAAGCCCATAATACATCTTTAAATCAATGCAGATTTGAACTAGTTATCTTCAAGATCCAACAAACTTTATTGGGCCTCCGAATTGCCCTCTTTAATGCAATCCTCAAGGCATCAAATTGTGGCCCATTTGATGTCTTGACTTGGCCCAATAACTTCCTCTTTAGCCTGCACATCCAAGATCAAGCCCAGTAAAGGTTCTTTGGCCCACTTCGCCCTGCTCCTAGTCATTGGACCGCCTATCCCTTGCAAAATATCTTGGGAACGGTTTATAGTAGTTTTGACAGCACCTTGATCTCCATCATTCCCTCCCTCCTCGAAAGGATTCATCCTCGAATCAAAAGCATCAACTACATCAAATAAAGATAAGTCAGTAAGATTGAATGTAACACCAATATTGCCATACTTACTAGGTAAATCAATCTTATAGGCATTGTAATTGATTTGCTTCAAGACTTGAAAAGATCCATCTCCCCTAGGATGCAACTTAGCCTTCCTCTGAACCAGGAACCTCTCTTTGCGCATATGTACCCAAACCCAATCACCAGGTTCAAATACAAATATAGTCCGACTCTTGTTGACTTGCTTTGCATACTGCTCATTCTTCCTCTCAATGTTTGCTCGAATCTTAGCATGCAAATCCTTTACATATTCAACCTTTTGCTTACCATCCAAATTAACAAACTCATTAGTAGACAAAGGTAAAATATGCAAAGGCGTTAGAAGATTAAAATCATATACAATCTCAAAAGGACTATAAGCAGTAGTAGAATGCATAGATCTATTATAAGTAAAGTCAACGTGAGGAAAAGCTCTTTCCCACTGTTTCAAGTTTTTTGACTTAACAACACGTAAAAGTGTAGTAAGTGTCTTATTAACTACCTCAGTTTGTCCATTTGTTTGAGGGTGTGCAACAGTAGAAAATGGAAGTTTAGTCCCTAATCTACCCCATAGAGTACGCCAAAAATGACTTAGGAACATAACATCTATATCACTTATTATTGTTCTAGGCAACCTATGCAAACACTACTTCCTTAAAGATCAAGTTAGCTATGTGTGTTGCATCATTGGTTTTAGTACATGCAATGAAATGATCCATTTTACTAAACCTATCAACAACCACAAAAACACTATCTTTACCACTTTGAGACATCAGTAACTCTATCATAAAATCCATAGATATATCATGCCAAGGCCGTGTAAGTACAGGTAATGGAGTGTAAAGACCGTGTGGCATAATCTTAGAGTTAGCTTGTTTACATGCCACACACTTAGCACAAAATGAAATCACATCATGTTTCATGCCAGGCCAATAAAAATATTTATGTAGAATTTCTAAAGTTTTATTGACTCCAAAATGCCCCATTAAAGCTCCACCATGATTCTCCTTATTTAATAAGGCACACATAGAACACTTAGGCACACAAAGTTTATTCTTTTTAAACAAGTAGCCTTTATGTCTATAGAAACCATCAATAACACGCTTATCACAAGAATTCCAAATAAATCCAAAATCAACATCATTAGCATACAAGTCTTTAATGTATTCAAACCCAAGCAACTTAGCATGCAAAAATGTCAATAACGCATATCTTCTAGACAATGCATCAGCTACCACATTTTTCCTTCCAATTTTATATTTAATCACATATGGAAATGTCTCAATGAATTTTAACCACGTAACATGCCTCTTATGCAACTTCCCTTGAGACTTCAAGAATTTCGAACTCTTATAATCTGAATGGATAATAAATTCTCTCGGCCATAGATAATGCTTCCAAATTTGCCAAGTCCTCATCAATGCATATAACTCCTTATCATAAGTAGGATATTTTAGTGTTGTGAATCCCTGTATCAAAGACACAACCACACTAGGCAAGGAAAGGTTAGGAGTGTTAGTAAAATAAATATTCTTGTACATGAGCATAAGGAGATTTGGTTTGCATACCAAAGCACTCTTCACCTCACTTTTTAATGCAAAAGCACTCACTCTTTTATTTTCTTCTTTATCTGTCTCACAATTCTCTTTCTTTTTCTGCTCACAAATCTCAACATCTCTCTCTTTTATCTTACTCTCAATTTTGGCCATACTCTCTTTTTTCTCACATATCTCAACCTCTCTCTCTTTTCTCTCACTCTCAATTTTGGCCATACTCTCTTTTTTCTTTTGCTCACATATCTCAACCTCTCTTTCTTTTCTCTCACTCCCAATTTTTGCCTTACTCTCTTTCTCCTCTTTTTCTTTTATTTCTCTCAACTTACACTCTTTTGTAATTCGCACTTGATCAGCATAAGCCTCAGCTGGCCTTAGGGGTGTTAGAATAAAGGTTTTCTTATGCATGGTCAATGTATATTGATTCTTGTAACCATCATAATTAACCCTTCTATCAAATTGCCATAGACGTCCCAGCAACAAGTGTGCAACATGCATTGGTACTACATCACAAAGCACCTCATCTTTGTAGTTACCAATAGAAAAAGATACCAAAACCTGATTTGTCACCTATATCTATACATATTATGAAAAATATATGATCATAAAATATGTGTTTCACGTACCCTAAAATTAGGGGTGTGACATATATGTCTCTGAAGGACTATACTAAATTATATGTCCCTGAAGGACTGCACCAATTTCTATGAAAATTCTATTATTTTAGTTTTTCCCTGAAGGATAGAACCAATTTTAGTTGCCTCAAATTTGTCTCTGAAGAACAATGGTTTAGGTGTAGCATCATTAATGATAAGAGGTTTTATATTTGGCCCTAACTTCTAGGAGCCTATTAGATAAAATTTTGGAGGTGCAATTCTATTTTATCTCTTCTAGTAAACTTTATTTTTTTAATCACTCGGTATATAGTCTTCATGTAGTTCTTTAATCAATTAATATGTATAGTTTCATGCATTTATTTAAAATATGTAAATAATAGTAATTACATCGATAGAAAAGTAAAGTCATGTATATATGCTCTATCATATATATATATATATATATATATATATATATATATATATATATATATATATATATATATATATATATATATATGTAGAGATCCTTGTTATTAGTACATGATAAGTTAAGTAATGATTAAAATTTATCTCTTGATTAAGGAGAAAGCACATGTCTATGTTGATTGATATTAAATAATTATGTTTACAACACTTTTGGCATAAAAATGATTTTATTTCTCCTCTTAATAATAGATAGAAGATTGGCTACGAATTTACATATTTTTATTATGATCTATTTTATTTGAATTGGTTCACTTTATTTATGAATGTTTATTGACTAGCATTATATTTCATGGTAGTTTTAAAATGTCAAACCTTATAAAACTCGAATTCCTTCGCCGCCACCTTCATAAAGGGTTGAAAAATGATTATCTTACTATAAAAGACCCACTTGTTCTTTGGAATTCCTTAAAAGAAAGGTATGACCGCTAGAAAACTGTGATACTACCAAAAGCCCGATATGATTGGATGCATCTTCACTTACAAGATTTTAAAAATGTAAACAAATATCATTGTGCACTATTTAGAATAAGTTCTCAATTAAAGTTATGTGAAAAAAATCATTGATGATGACATGTTAGAAAAACTTATCCACTCTTCATGCATTCAATATACTCCTGCAGTAGCAATATCGTGAAAATGGATTCAAGAAATATTCTGAGCTAATTTCGTGTCTCCTTGTGGTTGAACAAAATAATGAACTTCTCATGAAAAATCATAAGTCTCATTAAATTGACACTACTCCATTCCCTGAAGCAAATGTAGTAACATATGACCACTATGGTCAAATTTAAATTCAAAGTCGTGGTCATAGTAGTTATTCCAAGAACATACCTTCTTACCAAAAGTGAAAAAATAATAAGGTTAAAAATGATAAGGAAAAGGATGGGCAAAAGTAGAAATCATATTGAAAACACATGCTATCGCTGTAGTGGTAAAGAACATTGATCACATACCTATCGTACGTCAAGGTATCTTATTGATCTTTATCAAAAATTTATTAAAGAAAAAAAAAGATAGGGACCAATTTCTTTAAGTAAGATAGTCTCAACGATGGCTATGATTGACATAACTCATTTAGATGTTACATATTTCTTTGCTGATCCCGATGGAAGAATTGATCATTTAATTGATGATGGTAGTGTTCAAAAATAAGTTCTTTGTATAATTTTTATGACATTAAACTTTAGGGTGTTCCTTTTTTTTTCTGGTACAAATTTTCCTGTGAGATTTTTATTTTTAAACATATTTTATGCACTATTTCCTCATATTAACTGTTCTTGTTTTATTTTCAATCGAAAAAAATATATTTCTCTCAATTAGTAATGCAAGAGCCAATGTTAGTACTATATCTGGTAGTATAAAGTTAATAGAAGGCTCTAAAAGAGTTGCACATTGATAGAGTTTTATACTCCTCTAAGTTTCCATAAGTTTCTAGGATATCTGTAGAAATAGATACTACATTGAGACAAAAAATGAAAAAAATATTGAATATTTTCATATCACAACTACAACTTTAAGTAACAAATGCATATTAAAAAAGTTACCTACATTCTTTTATGGATTGTACTGTATATACAATTGAAATATATGCTATTGTCAACCAGAAGTTTGCAAATCATAATAACTTTGTTATTTAATTGGCATGATCGGTTAGGTCATCCCGGATAAATTATGATGCAAAAAATAATTGTATATTCAAGTGGACATTCATTGAAGAGCCAATAAATTCTTCAATCGAATAATTTCTCATATTCTGCTTGCTCCAAAGGGAAATTAATTATTTAAGTATCACCAGTCAAAATTGGGAGTGAATCTCTCACATTTTAGAAAGAATACAATGCGATATTTGTGGCCCAATACACCCACCATGTAGACCATTTAAGTATTTTATATTTTAATCAATGCATCGACTATATGGTCATAAGTATTTTATATTTTAATCTCTCATATATGCCTTGACAATACTGGTGAATTCAATTCTCAAATATTTAATAAGTATTGTGTGTCTATTGGGATTGATGTTGAACATCCTATAGCACATGTTCATACACAAAACGAGCCTACACAATCATTTATTAATTGTATTTTCAATATCCACTTAGGGGCATGCAATCTTGCATGCTGCATCATTAAATCGCATAAGACCAACAAGTTATTTTGAATATTCTCCATTATACATAGTTTTTGGTTAAGAACCAAATATTTCTCATCTAAAAATTTTCAGATGTGCACTATATGTCCATACTGCTCCACCACAACGTACTAAGATGGGTCCTCAAAGAAGGTTAGCAATATATGTTGGATATGAATCTCCTTATATAATAAGTATCTTGAAACATTAACATGATATCTGTTCACAGATCGGTTTACTAATTGTCATGTTGATAAATCAGTTTTTTCAACATTAGAGTAAGAAAATAAGCAATTGAAAAAAGAAATTAGTTGGCATGAATTATCACTAATTCATCTTGATCCTCGTATAAAACAATGTGAACTAGAAGTTTAAAGGACAATTCATTTACAAAATTTAGCCAACCGATTGCTAGACGCATTTATTGACCCAAAAAGAGTTACTAATACCAACTGTTAATACTCCAATTAAAATTGATGTGACTGTCAGATAATCTACTATTACAAATAAGTCTCAGACTCGCATGAAGCGTGGTAGGCCGTTGGTTCCAAAGTTAAAAATTCTCAAAAAAGGAAAAGGATTTAAGAATCAAATGGTCAAATCGAGGATTTAGCAAATTTAGAAGAGTCTCAAGACATAATTAATGTTTTAGTTCCAGAAGAAACTAAGATACTTGAAATTTTTGAAAATGAAGAGATCTCAATTAATTATTTCATGAATAGAATACGATGAAATCGACAAAAGGTCAATGTTGACAATAATTTTATATATAATATAATGCGCGATGTTTTAAATGATAATGAGGACTATGAATCAAAGTTTGTTTAAAAATTCAAACAAAGAAATGTTGGCCAAAATGGAAAGATGCAATTGAAGCATAGTTAAAATTGTTTGAAAAACGAAAAAAATTTGGACCTGTAGTCCATATACCTAAAGATGTAAAATTAATTAGATAAAAATGAGTCTTTGAGTAAAAACAAAATCAGAATAAAAAACTTGTGAGATATAAGGCAAGACTTGTTGCCCTAGGATTTTTGCAAAGACTCGAAATTTATTTTGAGGAAGCATACTTACTTGTGGTGAATACAATTATCTTTTATATTTAAATTAATATGACGGTACGTGAAAAACTCGTTTTACGTCTAATGGATGTTATTATAGCATATTTATATAGATCACTCGATAATGACATATATATGAAACTTCTTAAAGGATTTAAGTTGCATGAAATACATAATTCAAGTTCTTGAGTAGACTACTCAATCAAATTGAATAAATCACTTTATGGCTTAAAACATTATAAACGCATATAGTATAATCGTCTTAGTGAATACCTGTTGCAAGAAGGGTATAGAAATAACCCAATTTGTCCATGTATCTTTATAAAAAGATTTCGAAGTGAGTTTTCTATAATTGTTGTTTATGTTGATGATTTGAATATTATTGAAACTACTGAAGAGTTCCAAAAAGTTATTAATTGCTTAAAGAAATAATTTAAAATAAAGGATCTTGGAAGAACAAAGTTTTGCCTTAAATTACAAATTGAATATTTAAATAATAGCATATTTGTGTATTAAGAAACTTATGTAACCAGTGTACAACTTATGTACACCAATAGTTATGAGGTCATTAGATGGGAAAAAAGATTTTTTTAGATCATGTGAAAATGATAAAGAATTACTTGGTCCTGAAGAGCCACATCTTAGTGTAATTGGGGCATTGATGTATCTTGCTAACTATACTCGACCCTATATATTATTTGTTATTAATTTATTAGTAAGATATAATTCTTCACCTACATGATATGTGAATATTCAACAAATTCATTCAAACTATAATTTGACAAATTTGTTTATCGAGGCACTTCCTACTAAAACATTAGAGAAGTTAGTATATAATATTAGAGTTTAAAGATTTAAGAATCTCAAATGATGTTGTCATATATATACTTATTTGATATCATTTTAAAAGAAAGAATGATGTACTTTTTTTTCTTTACTAGGTTTTTGTCCCACAAGGTTTTTTCTAGGAAAGGTTTTAAGGAGGCACATTTTTAAGAGATGGACATCCAAAGAGGAGTGTTATAAATATATTCTATGGATGTCCATCATTCCGATCTTTCAGTTATCTTATCTGATAAGATATTATCTCCAGTAATTATTAGAGGATAATTGTATTACTAAAAATTTATCTTACAGTTGTATATCACTATAATGACTCTCTCGCCTACTTGTATAAATACCTCCTCATACATAAATAAAATCAATGTTGTACTCTTTTGTCTCTCTATTACTTTTCTATTTACTTTTAAGTTATTTCATAACAAAAAATAATATAAATAGATTTAAAAATGTGAAACTTAGTCACAAATCACATTACATCAGTTCTCTATGAATTGAAAATAAAATAAAAATAAGAATGGATGAAAAGCTAAATCAAATAAAATAAAGAAAAAGAAAAGTAAAGAAACTTCGATGTAAAGACTTAGAGAACTGATCAAAAAAATTAACTTGCAGCATATGGAAAAGTGTAAATATGTGAAGAGAAAAGTCAAGCAGCAACTTGAGTATTGGAATACTCTCGTTCAACTGCCTTCTTGAGGAGGCTATCTTCTTCAAGAGCCATCTGAACAGGAAGAAAGCCCATTCCATTTGCCATGGCAAGCAACATGTGCTTGGTTTCCTCTTTGAACTCTTGTAGATCAACTCTCCCATTCAAGTCATGGTCGAACTGCATGAACAGAGACTCATAAACACGATCGAGCTCATCTTGGTCTGTCTTCACGTCCATACCAAAGTGGGTCTCAAACACCCTCAGACTCTGCAGCTCCTTCAGCATCTCACCATAGGAAAGAAGCCCATCCTTGTCTGTGTCAAGTTGAGTAAATAGATCACTCACCGACACATGGAAGGCTTCCTCGTCTTCCACAAAGTTCACAATGGTCGCACTGTCTAGAATTTCCACGCTCATCTTTCTCAGGAATAAGAGAATGTTTATTCTGTAGAGGGAAGAATAAGTTTTTCGGTGTTGATCAAAGGGTTGAGGTTGTCACGCATTTATATAGAAATCCCACTCGGTTTCATTGATAGAACCTGAAGTGCAATAATAAATAGTTTCCTTCCAGCCCACGATTGTAAAGAAATGTTTGTTTAAGTTCCCACGTTTCATGCTTTATGACGGTTAGTCCAACTTTTGTCCTAGTTTTGAATTTCTACACAAAATGACTAACTTTGAAGGTTCCCATTTGCATCACTAAATTTCGCTTAGTTAGACTTCAATTTATTAATAATAAAAAATAATTTAATAATCAATAAATATGAAAACATACAGAATATAGGTATACTTGAAATTATAATTAAATATCTATTTAGAATTGACTTAAGTTATTTACCTTTATATATTGAGTTTATGAGAGTTTCTGGAACTGTGGCCTTATTACATTCTGCAATCAATACTTTAAATATTAAATTTTTTAATTTTAAATGTTTATGTAATTAAAATTAATATAAAATATGATAAAATCACAATATATATGTTTATAAATTTTCTTTACTCAAAATAAATTAATTAAATTATATTAAAATATATAATCAAAGTTTCAATTATGAAACATATTTTAACACTCAAAGTACGTAATGCATTTTTATAATAAAATATTTTATTAAAAAAACTAAATAAGAGCTTAGTTAGTAAAATTTTATGCAGGTGAGGGTATTTGAAAAGATAAAATTGAATATATAGTTTTTAAAATTTTGATTTTAAGTTAGGGTATTTTTGTCCATATAAAAATTATTTTTTTACTTTTGCTTCTAACTCAATGGAAAAGCTGCAATGCCTACTTCTCCATTAAAAAAAAAAAGATCATGTTAGCATTTAAAAGCAGTTTTAAATCTTGGCTAAACAAAATATGAAGGTTAAAAGAAAAGTGCTTCCGTAAAAAATAAACAGCCTTTAAAAAAAAAAAGCTAGGCCAAATAGTCTTTTAAAAAAAAAAATCTCATTCTCCTTTTTTAGATACATAATTTCATCAATTTCCGATTTGTTAATTTAGACTGACGAATTGAAGTTCAATTGATAATTAATATATCGTGATACTTGACTCATCAAAAAAGATTCTTGAAATTTATATACGTTAAAGTTAAAATGAATTTTTAACTAGTGGTTTATAATTAGAGAAGCTACTTTTCATTTAAAAAGTCAGGATATATTTAGTTTACTTGTTTTCTATTTTTAATTTTATTAAAAACAGAAAACATCAATAAAAATTTACTTGATAGAGTTTAGGAATATTTTCTAAAATAAGGTGGAAAAAATAACTAGTAATATTTTGTAATTTTAAAAGAGTTTATCATAAATATTAAAAAAAATTATTGAAGACCAAACTTTAAAATTAAATAATATTTATAATCATTTATGTAAATTTGATTTAGAAATAAAAATCAATAAATTTCAACTTCACAAAAAAAATTCTAAATAATAAAAATTATAAATAAAAATGTATTTTAAAAGATAAAAATAAAGAATGAAAACTGACAGGGATTGTAAAAACCACATACACCCTTAGTTTTAATGCTACTTGCATCTATTGTGAATTTTTAAATAACACCAATCTACCAACAAATTGATAGTTTAAATGATGGCAGTGTCAGTTTCTTAATTATCATATATAATTATTTTAATATTTTTTTGTAATTACCTCAACCGTACAATTCATTCACTATTGCTATAGAACTGTAATTGCTCCCCCATGGTGTTATATATAATATTACATCTTTTATCAATCGGAGCAAACTTGATGAAAAACATACATTCCTTGCACTTAAAATATATATAAGATCCACAAACAATCTATTTTTGCGAAAATGTATTTATAATTTATTTACGTCTAACAGCAATCCGAATGAAGAGATTGCTTAGATCCTAAGTTAGGCAATTCATTGGCAGCCTCAATCACAATGAATTCTTTGGCCACTGGCATAATTATTAGCTCATAGGTTCATAAATCAACGGCCCTCTGAAAATCCAATTGGCGTGGTACATGATGGAAGTCAAATTATTTTCATTGGCGTAAATTGAGGGCCAGTTAAGAGAAGAATTGGCTGGTCAATGGTGGCCGGTGGTGTGTTTTGGCCGAAAGAAAAGTGAGAGGTGGTGTGTTGTTGAGCTAGGAGGCAAAAGTTGGAGGTCAAAAACAAGGATGCCCACGGATTAGTTTTCATTGTCGCACTATTCAGTAACTAAACTATGCTTTCCCTCCCCATTCGGTGCTCAGAGTTTTTTTTTTCTTATTTATTTTAATTTTTTCGCATTAGAACAGTCAGCTATAATTAAGTTTACAGTACATATATACTACGTACGATCCGTTCATATTAGAGATTATATTAAGGCTCATATAATCGCTGGGATTACTTTCTAATTTGTAAGTACGGAAAAAACTTAAAGTTTGTTTGGTGTATTCTGATTTTATTTTCATTAAAAAAATGCAATTAAAAATATATTTAGTAGAGTTTAAGCAAAAATATTCTCTAAGATAGAGTAAAAATATGAAATATCTAACTGACTTTTTTAATGTTTTTAAAAAATAACCAGTGGCATTATTGTTATTGTAAAAGTGAGTTTATCATAATTATTAAACAATTTTAAACAGTATTGTAATTATAAAATATCACATTTAAAAGTCAAGAAATGTTTATAGTTATCTATATTAATTGAATTTAAAAGTAAATATAAACAAATTTTTAACTTCATAAAATAAATATATTTTTAAAATAATGAAAACTTGCAAATTAAAATATATTTTAAGAGATAGAAGTAAAGAATGAAAATTAAATTATTTTTTTTACTAACCAAACATACTTTTAATTCCTTGTATATTGTAACATTCCTCATATCGAACCAAACTGCGAGCCAGTTATGTTGAATATCCACCCCCTTTCAGCAGCCTACAACAAAACTTCGATGGAAGACAAAAATTAACATTATCAATATAATGGTCTAGCATAAGCTTCAGAATTCCACAAATATTAGAATATACTTTTACTCTTGTACTAAACGACACACTTAGAAACTTAAGTTTCAGTTTACTTTGCTTATTGTTAGCTTCTTATAAATAGAATCTATTCAGTTATGCACTCCATTTTTTACACATAATAAAAGTTTAGCTATTATTTCTCTGTATTTCTCTGATATGGTATCAGAACGAAATTTATCGCTGCATTCTTTGGATTTTCTTGGCAAGCAAATAGGTTTTTTCTATTCTCGATTTGTGTTTTTTTGCAATAGTCGATCATTATTCTGACTTCGAACAACAATGTCATATTCTAAAGTGCTAAACAATCAGAGGCACCAGATTCCACCAGTTGTTCCTAGACATGAAAATCCTTCAAGTCCTTATTACTTGCATCCTAAGAAAAATCCTTCCCTAGTCCTTGTCTCATGGCTTTACTTTCAAAGAATAAGCTTAAATTTTTCAATGGTAGTATAGAGATTCCTGATAAGAACAATCATGTTTACTCATCCTGGGAGAGATATAACACTATGGTCTATTCTTGGCTAGTTAGATCGATTTCTCCATCAATAGCGAAAAGCATTTTGTGGTCAGCAACAAATGTATGGAAGGATCTCTTTAACTGGTTTTCTCAAGGCGATGCAATCATAATTACTGATATACAAGAGGAAATATATTCCTTCAAATAGAATTCTTTGAATGTTACGGATTACTTCACTCAGCTCAAGATCCTATGGGATGAGTTTTGCAACTTGAGGTCAATTCCAGTGTGTACTTGTGATCCACAATGTCGCTATGATCCATTCAAAAATATGAAAAGACAACAACAAGATGATTACTGTATCAGGTTTCTGAAAGGCCTTAATGATAGTTTTACAACTATTAGATCACAAATTCTGGTTATGGAGTCCCTGCCTAATATTAACAAGCTTTTCTCACTTGTCATTCAACATGAAAGACAATAGTGTAGACATGTTGGATCCATGGAAGAGCCATTAGTTTTTACAACTTAGGGACAACTTGAAAATTCACAAGTTAGAAGGAATAATAGTCCTGGTTTTCCTACTCCATATCACTTACAATAAGGTGGTACATAGAAGAGATTTTATGGCAATTTTTGGAAACAGACCTACTTGCAGTTTTTGCAACAACATAGGCCATACAGTAGACACATGATATAGAAAGCACGGTTATCCTATTGGCTATAGAGGCAAAGGTTGTGGCAACACTCCAAGAGCCTAATCAAGTTATTTTTTATGATTGTGTTGATGAAAATTGTGAACCCGAAAAAATTTTCGTTCAACTCTAGATCTTTTAATCAGGATAAGAATAAATTTCAAATTTCTCACACTGTAGAATCCAATAACAGTACACTAGAAATTCCAATCACGCAAGGGTAGTACAAGCATTTCATGAGTTTATTACAGCAAGCATCAGTATCTGAGAAGCCTCCAACAATTGCACCTCAAGTCAATAATCTCACATCTAATTTTTCTCCAATGCCTACTGTTGAATGTATTACATCTCTTTCCTATATTGGTGTTGATGTGCCATCATTAATTTGGATTCTAGATACAAGGGCTATATACAGTATCACTCGTAATTTTAAAGCCATTTCCTCTTATAAACCTGTATAAAATTTTTTGGTCAATCTTCCAAATAACTAAAAGGTACGAGTTACTCACATTGGCACTATCCCTATCACTCCTCACCTTATCTTACATGACATTCTCGATGTTCCTGCTTTTAACTTCAATTTAATCTCCAGTAATAAATTCACCCAAGCCTATCATTGCTGCATTACCTTTCATAATCATCTATGTCTCATCCAAGACCTTCAGCATGGGAAGGCGATTGGCTTAGCTAGACAACACCATGGCCTTTATCAATATAACTTCTCATCACCTCCAACTACTAGTTCTTCTGCTACTTCTACTGTCAGTAAATGTCAACTATTTCCTTCTGTTAATTCTATTAATTCCAATGATGTATGGCATTTTTTTTGGGCATCTCTCTACTTCTAGGCTTTGATTACTTAAAGAACTAGATAATTCTATAAATATTCCTACATTTGATCATTGGGAAGTATGTCACTATGCAAAACAAAAGAAATTACCATTTCCACCAGTGTTTTTGTGTCCATTGCCTGCTTTGATTTAGTGCTTGTTGATATATAGGACCCCTCTCCTGTTATTTCCATACATGGCCATCGTTATTTTTTATTATAATAGATGACAAAAATTGGTTTTGTTGAGTTTTTCTTATGACATCCAAAGATGAGGCTAGAAAATTATTATAGAATTTCTATTTCTTTGTTGATACTCAGTTTGGCACTAAGATTAAGTGCATTCGTTCTGATAATGTATCTTAATTTAACATGTCCAACTTCTATTCTTCTAGAGGGATTATTCATCAAAATTCTTGCATTTATACGCCTCAACAAAACTCTAGTGGAAAGAAAACATCAACATATCTTGAATGTGGCAAGGTCTTTAAAATTTCAAGCAAGCTTACCTTCTAACTTTTGGAGTGGTTACGTTTCTCATGTTGTTTACTTAATCAATCGCATTCCCTCCTTCTATGGTCATCCTCACTCCTTTCTCAATCTTAAAACTTTTGGTTGTTTATGCTATGTTTCCACTTTAACTCACAACTGAACTAAACTTGATACCAAGGCTCATGCATGTATTTTTCTTGGATTTCCTTCTGCCACAAAAGGAAATCTATTTCTCGAGATGTTTATTTTTATAAGCATATTTTTCCTTTTAAACACCAGCCCTCATCTTCTTCTTCTGACTTTGTCCTTCTAGCCTATTTCTTTTTGCCATTAGCTGATCCCTCTTCTTATTCTTCCACTTTTGCCTCTGATTTCCAACTTTCTTCTTCTCTTTCAACTTCCTCTTTTATTTTCCCCCTTCTTAGACGCTCTTCTATATAGCATAAACCTCTTTCCTACCTACAAGATTATGTCTACCAACTTCCTTCTTCCCCTTTAGCATCTTTTTTTCATACCACTACCCCTCATCCTATTTCTTTATATGATTCATCTACCCATCTCCCTTAAGCTCACCAAGTCTTTCTTAATCATCTTACCCAGAATACAGAATCTTCTTCTTACAATGAAGCCATTAAACACCAATGTGGAAAGATGTTATGGCCCTTGAGATTGCAACATTAAAGCAAATCCACACTTAGTAACTCAATGATTTACCCTTTGGTAAAAAACCCATAGGTTGTAAATGGGTCTTCAAGACCAAATTCAAGGCTGATGGAACTATTGACAGTCACAAGGTCAAGTTGGTTTCTAAAGGATATACCTAACAACATGGTCTTGATTATTTGCACACTTTTTCACCTGTTGCTAAGGTTACTACTATCCGATTTCTTCTTGCCACTGCTACAGTAAAATTTTGGCATATTCATTAACTTAATATAAATAAAGCATTCCTTCATGGTGATTTAAATGAAAACTTTTATATGACACTCCCCCCTGATTTTCACATTTCTGATCCTAAAAAGGTTTGTAAGCTGACTAAATCCTTTTATGGGCTCAAGCAGGCCAACATACAATGGAATGCCAAATTAACTAAAGCTTTATTGTCTAAAAGTTTTGCTCCTATTGTCTTTAATCCATCTTTGTTTACCAAATGTGAGGCTTCCTCTTTCATTTCCTTATTGATTTATGTTGATGACATGATTGTGGCAAGCAATGATCTTGCCTTAATCTCTGATATTAAAGCTTGTCTCCATGCTACTTTCAAAATTAAAGATCTCGGTCCTTTAACGTATTTTTTAGGGTTTGAAGTAGTGCGATCCTATATGGGTATTCATCTTTACTAGCGTAAGTACTGCCTTGATTTACTTAAAGATATTGTTTTTTTGGACTATAAAGTTGTTTCCATTCATATGGTTGTTACCTCCAACACTTCTTAGTTCCAGCTTCCAGTTCTTCTGGACATCATTGGTTATCGCCAGTTAATAGGAAAACTTTTGTATCTCTGTAATACTCAGCCCGATATCACCTTCTCCGTCCAACATTTACCTCAATTTCTTGATTGTCCCATTGATGCGCATATCCAGGCTCTTCATCACATTTTACGGTATCTCAAATCCAATCCTGGTCGAGGCTTGTTTTATTCTGCATCCACTACTTTGTAGCCCACTACTTATTATGATTATAACTGGGCTGCTTATTCTACCACTCGCAAATCCATTACTGGGAATTACCTTTTTCTTGGTTTCAATTTGGTTTCTTAGAAATCCAAGAAATAGAACACTGTATCTCGATCCTCCTCAAAGGTCGAGTACCATGCATTAGTTGTTATCACCTGCAAAGTACAATGGATTCATTATCTGTTTCACAATTTACAGCTTCAGTATGATCCTCCTATCTCAATGTTTTATGACAATCAATCTGCTATCTATATTGCTAAGAACCTAGTCTTCCACGAGCTCACTAAGCATATCGAGATCGATTTCCATCTTGTTCGAGAAAATTTGTAGTCTAGCCTCATTCATTTACTTCCCATCGCTTCTAGTGTTCAGCTTGTTAATTGCTTCACTAAACCACTCCCTTTTGCTTCCTTCCATACTCTTATTTCCAAGCTGGGCATACACAATTTGTATGCTCCAGCTTGAGGGGGGGTATTAGGTTATATTTTTACTCTTTTACTAAACGACACACTTAGACACTTAAGTTTCAGTTTACTTTACTTTGCTTACTGTTAGCTTTCTATAAGTAGAAGCTATTCATTTTTGTACTCAAGTTTTTACACATAATAAAAATTCAGCTATTATTTCTCTATATGTCTCTTATACAAATGCCTTCAAATATGACCAGCTGAAATAATATGTCCTTGTGCTTGATAAGTAACAAATTGATGGTTATTCCTTGGCTAAGGTAGGAAATAGTAAAAAAAATTTCTTATTGCGCTTTTTCCAACATTTGTTAACAACCATCAAATTAACAGCCGGTTTTTTATTTGTTTCTTTAATAGGACAATAAGGAATATAGTTCTTTATATAATGTTAATTTTTACATTTCTATCTTAGCAAGGACGTAGAAGCTTTAAGGGCTTTCATTCTACCTGTTATAGTACAACTTGTTATATTTGATGATGAAATTGATTGTCTCATTTAAGGTTAATAGGCTTGAATTAAATATTTTATTGATAGGATTTTTTAGATTCTAATTATTTAATTTTTTTAATATTTGAAATTATTTTAAGAATCCCATAATTACTGTTTATTCATTTAAATATATTTTCTAAATTTTTAATATTGACAATGGTTACAACCGCTGTTAAAATTTTTATTAAAAACTTTCAATAAATAGCTGCAGTTCAATAGTGCCGTAATTTTACAAAATTCAACATCTTTTTATTGATTTTTGCAGCATATTACTAGCGGGCACTCAACACTGATGCCATTTTTCTTGTGACGATGAATTTTGAAGCAGTCCCAAAACTATTGTTTAATGCTATATGGGGGTCAAAAACCATCGCAAGTCGACGATTTCCTATAGTGTGATAAACTACACTGAAAAAAATAACATATAAAGTCATTTTTTAGTCCTTGATGTTCAAGGAAAAATTTGATTTAGTCCCTAAAATATTTCTTGTTTTAAAAATTGTCTAACATTTCAAAAGGGTTTCTTATTAGTCCTTGTTACTAACTTCGCTAATTTTCTTGACAAAAAAATGCTAATATGGTGTCAACTAAGTCTTCCTCTACTGATGTGGTGTTTACTCATCAATTTTTTTATTTAATTTCTCTCTCTCTCTATCTTTTCTTTTCCTTCTTCCCCCTCTTCTCAATTGCCAATATTTTTCTATTTTCTCACTCTTCTACCTTCTTCTTTGCACAAACACCTACCATTCATAACCACCACCCACCAATCTGCAGCATCCCAACACAATGTACAAAAGTCAGATTCTTGAAAGCATCAAAGGAGGTTGGCCTAGTCAATCTGACTAATGATTTTACTTCTTTATTCTCACAAACGAACTAAAATTCAAGCAATTAAGTAATCAATTGACACAGAGCTTCAATAGTGTTTAGAGTTAACTTTAGAGAGAAACTCCACCCAAAGATCCTTCCCCTATTTTTTCAATAATCAGTAAAATCAACTATATGATAAGGTTACTATTTCTTTGTTTCCCAATAACATTAAGCTAGCAAGTTGGGGAAGGAACAGATTAAATTGAAAGAAGTAGCAATTTAGTTTAATATGCATACATAATGAATATTTCTCACACTACAATATTTCTTAGTCATAAAAGAAATAATTTCTTCAAATTTAATATGATTATCATATCTCAATTCAATGAAACTTATGCATAATATTCAGATACGAAGTTGAAAAAGTATTTCCTCCACGACATTACAAAAGAGAAAAGAATTTTGGGGATTCAACTGAAGGAAAAGGGCATTTTCACATATAACCAATAAGAACCACAAAAGGAATAAATCAGACTCAATGTATATCAATTTAAAGGCATTGTTTGTTGACTTCATAATAATAAACAAGGTAGGAAAGAATGGTGTTTTTTCTTATTCATATGCTTTCCTTGTTACAGGGTATATATAGAGAAAAAAACACCCTTGGTGGACTTATGCAATCCCTTCAAATCATGCATAAGGATTGAGATCTATAACAAAATTTATGATCTCTTAGAATCTTAACAGAATTTATGATTTCTTATAATCTCAATACTCCTATTCAAGTTGGTGCTTAGATATCATACATGCCCAACTTGCCAAAAAACTTTGGGAACACTTGAGAGAAGACTACTTTGGTGAGGATGTCAACTAGTTGATTTTTTGATTTAATCTTAGGTAACTCCACAATCTTTCCATCTAACTTCTGTTTAATGAAAACTCTATCCAGCTCAACATACTTTGTACAATCAGGTTCTATTGGGTTATGGGTATGTCACATGCTACTTTATTATCTAAAATTTGTTGTATCAGTTGCTTGGATAGATAACCCAAATCTTAAGAAGAGTCTAAACCATAATCTCTCACAAATTTTGAGTACCATACCATAAAATTTCACTTTTTTTTTCATGCCCCTAATTTTAAGGCACGTGAAACACATATACCATAAACATATTTTTCCATAAACATGCATATTTTAGTACTTTAACATGTAAACCGATACATATAAGTTTCCATACACATACACAATATACAAATTAAGTCGATAAACACCAGAGTAACAACAGAAGCAAAGATCCTACCTGTGGCATATAGAGCATACTCTAGAATGCAAATACAATACAATACAAATAACGTGAGCCTTGGAAGCAACGTAGGTTCACCCAGAGAGTAAACAATCTAGCTGATCACCTATCCACAGGATCAGACTCTGTCTCCTTATCTGAAAAATATATCCACAACGTGTAGTGAGTTTTACAACTCAGTGAGCATATAAAACTTTCTATAACCTCTTAGGTTAGCAATGGATGAACTTATAATTTAAAATTTATCATATAAAAAGTACAATTCAGAAGTACATCCATATGAAACCCGTATTTCAAATATGCTCATTTCACAATATAGCCCAATATTCAAAACCAAATATTACAATATGATTATAAACAAATATTGTGATGCAATAAAAGATTTCACATGCTTTAGGAGGTTTCCATATTAGAACCAATACAATAAATAATCCCAAGCACACAGGAAGGGAGGGTAATTCACATATCAATAATAGGAGGCATCTCGCTCTTCCCGATAACAATAACTCCCGTGTGTTGGCCGTCACACGAGGCTAGCACCACCCCTGCTAACTGAGGTATCAAGGTGCACCAGGGCTAACATTCCCTGTTGTTAACAGACAGTGATTCTAATAGGATTTCTCCACAAATACCATATTTACACATATGCCATATAGTTCAAAACAGAGATTTCGGTATGAATTCATAATTTTCAATCTTAGTACAATTCATCTGTCAGAAACTTCCCAATCATGGTTTATCACATATACATGCCATTTTCCAAGGCAATCATATAACTTTATAAATCAATGCGTCGTGTACAATATATTTCATTTACTATACGATAAGAAATACATTTAAAATCACATGTTCAATGAGTTCAAAAATTTCATTTTCAAAACCACACTCTTCTTGAACTATATAACAGACAGTAGACAAATCTAGATCATTTAATCCATTTCAGATACATATAAAAGTTTAAATCACTTGAAAATATAATCAATTATTCATTTAAAATTCAAGAAGAGTATATGATAAACCATAGAAAGAATTATCTACTCACAAGGTAGGACTCCAGATTAGACAGCCCTAAAATGTATTTTTTAAGCCAAATCTAATCAAATGGACCTAAAAAATGAGTCTGAAGGGTCGAAAAACCTAAGAAATAACTCCGGGAGCTCGGTCAATGCTGGTCAACGCTAGGGGTACTGTTCACTGTCGGAAATCACTATTCATTGTCACTATTCACTGTCACTATTCACCGCCACATAAAAAGTTACCAAATGACCGAAAAGAATACATATCCTAATGTTTATTTAACTTATGAATCCATCTATAGTGTCAGATTTTCAATTGGAGGTCTCTAAATAAAAGTTTCAGAATTTACCTTTTTTTGAGATTTTTTACTTTAGATCTATGGCGATTCAATGGTTGATTTGAAAAATTGATCGATCAAAACTGTAGTATTCTTCATCCTGAATCTAGTAACACCCTCAGTTTTGAGATCAGAAGCCAATGTCACTATTCACTCACTATTCATCTTCTCGATTTATGTTTTCGATTTGCAGACGGTATCCCCCCAGTTCCTCCTTCTTCCGTTTTATCTTTTTTTAATAATAATAATTATTTAATAATTAATAATAGGATTTTCTTTTATATAAATTCCATTTTTCATCCTAAAATATCCCAAAAATTTCTAAAAATTTACATTCTCATAAACCTTTAGTTAGACTCTTAAATCATGATTTTCTTGATAAAAATCTCAATAAAAAAATTACAAAATAAATATTTTTATACATAATAAAAGAAAGAATATTTCTAAAAATATGACAAAAATTCATTAGTGGCCAATAAAATTATTTTAAGCAAAAAAATACTTATTTTAATTAAAAGCTTACTTACTTTTAGTAAAACATAATCATTTTAAACAAATAAAAATATATTTACTTATAACAAAATACTATCATTTAAAAATAAAAATTACACACCAAAAACGTAAATTCTCATCTTTTCTTTAATTGAAATTTTCGTTAAATTTTACGGTTATTACATTTGTACTTGAGTGAGCAACCACATTCTATTTCTTACTTCTTCATGTTGTCACATCCCCGATTTTTCCTTGTGTTACTAATTAGAATTTATTTTTTTGAGAGAGGAGAAAGCATTTTGGATCTCAATGGAGGATTAAATTATTTTACAAATTTACTCAAATCAAACTAGATCTTAGGATGGTTAAAATGACATTTATGTAATTTAATTGAAATGGCATTTATGTAAATTCCTTGAGATGACATTTATGTAAATTTCCTAGGATGGCATTTTTGTAAATAATGGAAGATGGAAAAGTTGTAAATATTGGATGGTAGGTAGAAATTTTTTTAATAATTATGAGGGACATAGGTAAGGAAAATTATTGATAATTGTGAGGGAGAGAAAGGAGTGTTGGTAAGGAAGAGAAAGAAAAGAAAAGAAAAGAGAGGAAAAGAAAGAGGAGGAAAAGGAAGAGGAAAGAAAAATCAAGGATTTTTGTGTAGTAGGAATCAAGCACCAAGTTGAAGGATTTGTTTGAGGTAGATTTAACATCTACTCATAAATTTTGTACAAAATTATATATATACTTTTATATTTATTTAGATGTGATTTTGGATAACATGTGGTCTAGATATTTATATGAAATTATATTTTGGTTGTATGGACATGCATAGGAATGCATGAGATTACATAAAAGAAAAATAAAGAAAAAGTTAGACTAAGCTAAATTTCTGAATAATTTATGAAGCCTCTATTTTTGAAATTCTGGGAAAATTTGGCAAGTATTTTAAAGCAATAGTCAAAATATGAATTTTATATATGTCTCACGGATTTATAGGCTCTAAATAACTTAATTTACTGGGAAAAATATGGCTGATTAATTAAGCAGAGGTCAAAATCTAGGATAGTAAAAATAATTATTTTTATTTTTAATTTTATGGAAATAATCCGTAAGGAATCTAAAGAAATAATAAACATAAAAGTTGTAGATAATTTTCTTATAATTTTATAGGATTTGACATCACCTCAATTGGAGTCCATATGCAGGAGTTATGGCTAATTAATTGAGTAGAGGTCAAAATCAGTCTAGAATCCAGATTGGTAAAATAAGTATTTTGGTTTCTAATTTTTTTTAGAATACTCTATAAGGAATCTAAAAAACTAATGTACATGAAAGTCGTAGGTAATTTTCTTAGCTTTTAATAGGATTTAAAATCACCTAAATTGGAGTTTGTATGAGGGAGATATGGTTCAATAAGTGAGGAAACGTCACAAAATACGGCCAGGCCGTGTTCTGAGTTGCTTCAGCATGGGTAGGCTGTGTTTAAGGTTTTTTAGCATGTTTGAAGTATTTTTCAAGTATGACCATGTTGAATACTGGATAATTATATTTTTTTCCTGTTTTCTACCTAAAAATAATCTTGTTTATTGAAATATTTTTAAGAAACATATATTCAAGAAAAATACTTTTAAAATGATGATTTTGGTATCACAAATTAATTTTTTTCTTTATTTGATTTAAAATGAATCATATTGGATATTGGTATGTGATGAATGATTATTAATCATTTTTTATAAAAATGATGCATCATATTATGAAAGTGATTAAATGGCAATATATATATATATATATATATATATATATATATATATATATACATTTATATGTATGGATGAATATCAATGGGTTGTATGGCTTAAGACGGTACCAAGCAGGGGACACTCTATTAGTCTAAGTGAGCCAAAGGAGGGTCACTCCAACCAGGTGACAGAGGTAATGTGAGGAGACACATGGGTGATAAACTCACATTCTCTGATCACTTTTTGTGACTGTAGTCGATCGGTCACTATACGTATAGGAAATGAATGAATTGAGAATTGTGATATGTCTGAGCATTTAAAAAAGAGTGAATTTTTAGTGCATATATAGTATGTTAATTATGCATCAACTAAGGTGATGATTTTATCTTCAAATCTTAATATTTTCTGTAGCTTATACAGCTGAACATAACTCCTATTTTTTTCATTATATTTTATTTATGTTAAGTCTATTGGTGACCTTTATTCTCACTATTATTGTGGTGTTATGTTCAGATAAAAAGAAATGAGATGGAACAGGGAATGACGTTACTGAAGGAGATCTCGATGTGAGCACCACCTCCTCACCTTTTGTATTTCAAGGGTGAAGTGCTGTATAGGGACTCTTATTTATGTACTGAAATGTTGTATTGTATAATTATAACATGTGTGAGGTTTGTAATATATATGTATACATATATATCGTGTTTTGAAATGTTATATTGAATAATTATAACATGTGTGAGGTTTGTAATAAATATGTATACATATATATATTGTGTTTATACATATGGCGTATTTAATATGCGAGATGTGAAAAAAAATTAAAAGTAAATCAGATCTTATAAAGTTGCTATAATAATAAATAAATAAATAAAAACTAGACGTTACACATGTCACAAGATTTCCTCATACGAAGGTGAACTATTATGAAGTAGATCGCTTATTATCTATAACTCCAACCCAATCGACATCAGTATACGCATTTATGCTTTGGTAATCTAAGTTCTTTGTGAACAAAATTCATTTTTTAGTAGCAATGAGCATAACTTGCTCAACCTAAATACATCTACCTGAACTTGATTTAAAAAAAAATTCTAATATATTATATTGGGTTGACGGTTTATAGGGTGAAATTTTTTAAAAAAATTCAAGTTTATTCGAGCAGGCCAAGTTTAAGACATACAAACCTAACATAAGCCGACCGACCAAATGTAAGAAAATTTTCAAAATAATTCACTTCACCTTCCTACCCCCATGTACTTCTCTAACCTATTTTTTCCTTAGACCCCTCATTTTCATCCCCACCTACCACCATTTACTCCTCTGGCCTCTTTCTTCCCTCAAAGACCATGCATTTTTATCCCCACCTTTCAAAATTTTCTTGTCATGGCTATTGATGTTACTTCTTGAAATTGACAAATCCAATCTCTATAAGACTTTCTCCATCTTTATTTTAATTATTGAGTTCAAAGATCAAAGTGACAAACCCTAGTATTATTATCTTCCTCAGCATCTACAGTGTTCAACTTATGCTTAAAGGTTCTCTTTTGCCCCTCTTCCCAGTCATAGCATCGGTCATGTTCACCTGATCTACCTCTCTAGTTCATTCACCTAGGAGTTCTACCATCAGCCAAGGCAAAGGAAGGCTTACCACAAGAAACACGGGTTTTAGCGATAGTTTTTTAGTGGATATAGCGATGGTTTTAACTATTGCTAAGGCATTTAACGATGGTCAAGAAACCGTCGTGAATTCATGAGCATCGCGTCAGTTTTAGTCAACCGTGGGAACGACGTCGTTATGACGAGGGATAACGATGGTTATAAAACTGTCGTTATGACGGGTGATAACGACAGTTATAAAACAGTCGTTATGACGAACTGATAATTTTTTATTTATTTATTATTTATCAATTATATGTAAAAATTAATTTACCTTTTTTTAATTTGAAATTTAACTACATATTATATATACATAAATTATTGAATTATAATGAATATATTTATAAATGAAAAATATGTACACAAAAATTAATAGTCACGAGCATCACATAATTACATATACAGACTATAATAACTAAATCATGTTCCCGGACCCTGCAGATGCTGATAAGGCTGATGCCCACTGCCACGGTCACTAGGGTCCTGAAAAATAAAATTGTTTTATTAGAATTTTTAGCTTTTTCAAAGTAAAAAAAATTATACCAATAATTTTTATATATTAAAAAATTATCCTGGGCCCGGGACTATGAAGTCCTCTTATCTCAAGTGGCAGCTGACCCTGAAATTTTTGTAGCAGGAACGTCATAACAACCTCCATTTGTCGCTGTCGTGCTGCAAGCTCAGCGTTTCGTTGCTGCTGCTCTACATCCCGCTCATGTATAGCTACTTTCAAGTGCTCCAACTCAATCTGTAACTCGTGGTATGACGACTCAAACTGTGACCTTGACCCAGCCGAGCCACAACCGAAGACTTGGGTTAGGCAAACACCCAACCCAAATCCTCGAATGCGACCTGAGTACTCCCTAGTGCCAAGAGGTCTCACAAGCAAATCAGCCGTCGAGAGCTCTTAGGACGAGCTGTCCTCCTGCTGGATTAAAACAATTTTTTCTTGCAAAATCCAATAACAGACAATTAATAATATTAAACATTATCTAAAAATCAAATAATTACCTACGTACGGATGATTAAATTTTATTACTTACCGCAACAGCCCAAGCTTCGTCGTTAATGTATAATCTATCATCTCTTTTATGAGCTACCGTCCATACATCACCGCGAGTCACAGATCTGCCAAGATTAACCTCCTAAAATTTATAATAATTAATCAACTTATGATTATATAAATTATAGTCTTCTTAACATTTAAAAAAAGATATTTATAGATTTAAACTTATCATCTCCGCCTTTTTTCACACAAGGCTCTAGGATCCAGTGGTGTGGGGCATTGTCAGGAGTCGTTTGTTCTGTTTATTCTTCGTAGCCACATCCTAATTAAATAGAGAAATTAATTAGTCACAATATTTAAAACTTAAATTGAATAAATATATTAATATACACAACTTACCCTAGACTTTGCGTCAAGGCGATAGTCTATGAAAGTTGCCCACTGACCAGGTGGGATGCTTGTCAGGGCTTCACTCCGCAACTGATCTCTGGTCTTCGTACCATCATATGTCAGCCGGAATAAATTGTACCGTGCGGCTCTCCACTTCGCTCTTAGCAACTGCATGATCAGTTTCTTATGTAACCCCATCACATTTAAATGTGTCTGTAAACGAAAGTAAAAAATTAGTTACACATAAATTACACATAAATAATAAATAAATATAATTAGTTACAAAAGATATATGTTTTCATACCTGAATATTGTTTACGAAGACATTCGTCTTCGACTGTCGAGGAATGCTCCTCCAGTCCCTGTAGAAGATCAGGAATAATCGAAAGTTATCCTCGATGATGCCGAGGAAGACACCGAGCAAACCATCATTGTCTCTGATAGGCTGGTGGTTGTCGTTGAACTGGACAACCACCTTTGACCCCTGAGGTAGAGCCCATACGTTATGAATAGTCAACAACCTAGACGTCACCTGTCCGGTCCCATCTGTCATAATATAGACAATTATTTATTATGTTACTATGACAAAATTATTAAGCACATAAAGTTTTTACGTACAGTACTCACCGATGACATCAACTTTCCAACTCCTCCTGCGTCTGCGCTCTTGCTCACTGGGCTGATGCTCCTACTCCACACCGAAAAAAATCACGTCAAAATTGAAGGCATAATCATCTTCCGGTGCCCAAGCATTGGTTGGGGGAGTGTGCATGGAACGTCTTGTGAATCTAGTGGACAGGAGTCACTAGCAGGGATTGATGACACGACAGCCTTTGACTCTGCTCCCTATGAGTAAAGGTGAGTAAGAGTGGATGGAACGGTGTCTAACTCCATAGTGGACTGTCCGTCCTCACTAATCGTCGCGCGGGGCGTAGGAGTGTGAGAACTGGACACACCTGCCATGTCCTTGTAGAGTGTTCTAGCCTTCTTCATCGTCACCGCTCTTGCCAAAATGAAATTAATAAGATTAGTCATCGCATAAAACAATTACAAAATGAACTTTTCCTAATAAAAGTTATAAAAATAAATAAAATAGTACAGTAATTGTAAGTAATCTAAAATATATGTAAATAGGCGGCAACAACAAAACTAATACCGTAACAAGCATAAATTAACTTCTTCTTCTGGAAATAAATTTTCTAAATTTTGCATGTGTAACGGATCGCTCTCATATATAAGATTTTCATCTTCCTTGCCCATCTCGTATAAGTCACGGGGTTTTAAATGCATCACTATACTCTAGTTCTTGTCCAGCTCATTTTGTACATAGTACACTTGATGAGCCTCAGATGCCTAGATGTATGGCTCGTCATCATCATTTTCACCAGTGTGAATCAACCGTGAAAAATCAACCGATGTTACCCCAAAGTCATCAATTGCAATTCCCCTTATTGTAGTTGTGTTGGCCCACATACACTTAAATAATATGATTGTAAAATGCCCATGGTAGTTTAGCTCAATAATGTCCAATAGTTTTCCGTAATATGGGATGCCACCAAATTGTATGTTCCTATCACTACTACTTGCATAACTCCTTATCCCAAAAGTACCGTAAACTCCACTATTTTGAGATGTCATCCCTTGGTCTCACTGTAAAGTTCGAAATTTGAATCCATTGACATTGTAAGCACTGTATCGACATGCTCTATCTAATGGACCAAGTGTAAGAAATTATAAATCAGCACACTATGATCCATCATCATCAATTGCGATCTGTAAAAAGAATAAATGATTAGTTATACACATATTTGACATATGAATGAAATGTGACCACGTTGAAATACTTACACAACGCGAAAACCAAGAGACAAATTCCCTGTGGACTTTTTTATCTATCTCGGTAGACGCTCGCGTCTGAATTCTTAAACTATGCCGTACATAGTTTCTAAATTTCCTATTGAGTAAACATTTTATATACACTTAATGCTATACATGACAAAAAAATTGTTTGCAAATGTAGCTAAGTGTGAGTTAACTTACTATAAGTAAGGTTAACTTCTTTGCAGTTTGTTATGACATGCCAATGGGCTTGCAATTTTTGCCGGGGAGAAAGCATGAAATATTCAAACCCACCAATTGGTCTTCCTATTGGTGGGAACAAACCCCTGTCAGACGTCCCAACATCGGGTCGATCATCCACACGAGGAGGACGATTGAAGATAGTGTCAACACCATCTATGTACTTGGAACAGAATAATAAAACTTCTCTTGCATGGTATGACTCTGCTATTAAGCCTTTTGGTCTTGTTCTATTCCCCACAAAAGATTTAAGCTTACCCAAGTATCTAGGCAACATAGATTAAATGAATAAAATTGGATTAACAATAATGAAAGAAATATGAGTTATGTGTTCTTCCTTTTTTACCTTTCAATGGGATACATCCAATGATATTAGATTATTCCTCCTAACTTCGCTTCCATGACCAAATTTACAGTCAAGTGCACCATGACTGTAAAGAAAGACGACAGAAATAACATTTCCAGATAGCATAGCGTCATAATGATACGATTTTGAAGTTGATGAAGTTCATTAACATTCAAAACTTTAAAACAAGTTGTATGAAGAATGAACAGAACTTGATCAGAACTGCGGCCACCGGCTTGGGAAGTGTCTTTCTTATGGCTAACGGTAACAGTTGTTCCATAAGGATGTGACAGTCGTGACTTTTTAGTCATCTGATCTTACGCTGTCTTACGTCAATGCATATGAAGATATTATTGGAATAACTGTCGGGTACAGATAAATTGTTAAGTGTTTTGAAAAAGAATTATTTGCCTGCATTTGACAATGTGAATAAAGCAGGTAAATATTTACCGTCATCATCTGGCCACAGCTCAGATCTCACACCAAACTCCTTTAAGTATTTTCGCGTATTTACATGGTCCTTTGAACGGACCAAATCATTAAGTAAAGTGTAAATGATGTTATCGCAGACATTATTCTCAATATGCATGACGTCAAGATTATGACGAACTATATTACGCTATTGTTGAGACCCAGCATCAACCAAACCCTGACCTTAGGAACGCCGTTGTTGAGTCCCAACATCAGTTTCCATATTTTTCCCGAAGATAACTTCAATATCCTCGACTTGTCTTAAAATGTCTATGCCGCTCAGTTGCAGAGGAGGGTTTCTTCTTTCCTCTTTTTTGTCAAACCTATTGCGATCCATCCTAAATTTATGACCCAGAGATAGAAAGCGGCGATGTCCCATGAAACACCACTTCTGACTGTGAGGGAGACGTACTGGAGTGGAGTCAAAGTTACAGTGCAAACAGGCTAATCCAGTATGAGTGTTCCAACCTAATAAACATCAAAGGCTAGGGAAATCACTGATTTTCCACAAAAGAGCTGCATGCATATTGAACCTTTCTTTGCTAAAGGCATCGTACGTCTTAACACCTTCAACCCACAACTCCTTCAACTCCTCAATTAGTGGTTGTAAAAGTACATATATATCATTTCCCGGTGCTTTTCTCCCTAGAATTATCATTGACAACATGAATGAACTCTGTTTCATAGACATCCAAGGAGGAAGATTATACAGAATCAGCACTATTGGCCATATGCTGTAACTTGTAGATAGGTTTCCAAATGGATTGAAACCATCCGTTGCAAAGCCCAAACGAACATTCCTCGGATCTTAGGATTTAGAAGATCAAATCTCTTCCATGCCTCAGAATCCTTCGGATGCCTCATGATGCCGTCAAAAATTTTGTCTTCAAAATGCCATCTCATAAATTCAGCAGTCTTAGAAGACATGAACAACCTATGCAACCTTAACTTAACTGGAAAGTATTTAAGAATTTTATTAGGCACCTTTTTTCACTTCTCCCCCTTCTGTTTCGGTTTCCACCTTGGTGCGGAGCACTTACTACAAGTATCTCTACTTTTATGCTCACCCCAATATAGCATACAATCATTTTGACTTGCATGAATTTTCTTGTAATTCAACCCTAACTTATTAATGATTTTTTTAGCCTCGTAAAATGAAGGCAGAATCTTGGCATCCGAGAATACATCGACAAGCAACTCAAGTATCATCGACATTGCTTTGTCACTTATCCCGCACAAACACTTGATGTGATACAACTTCAACAAGAAAGACAATTGGGAATAATTCTCATACCCTTCATAAAGTGGTTGTTGATCATCTTTCAATAACTCATAAAAACCTTTGACATTATCATCCATCCTTTCTACTGACTGTGGAACAGGAATATCCACAGAATCGATACTCTCATTTTCAGGGTGAACCTCGAATGCATCATAGACTATGTCCTACACAAGGTCATCTCGAACAATGGGTTATGCGATCTTAATTGGCATTATAGCATGTCCTGCAATAGGATCTTCTATAATCATTTCTTCGTGCAAACTCCAAAAATTGTATCCCTCTGAAAATGGTTTGATGATGAAGTATTGGCGCACGACCTCGATGAGTTACCATTTCTTAAATTTACACTTTGGGCATGAGCATATTATTCTACCTTCGACACCAGAGTTGGCATTTGCGAATTCCAAAAATTCGTCTAAATCATTCAGGTACTCTATTGATTGTCGAGGTTTATTGATCTAAGATTTATCCATATCTGAAATAATTATAAATTTAGATAACAATGAACCTAAATAACTCTTACTCTAAACTAAAAATATGACTATTTTTCATGGGAAGGCATTTGTAATTGATTGTGCATAAAACACAACACATTATGATCATTGACATTCAATGAAGCACCAAATAAATAATCCTCGTCATTGGTTCGATATAAATAAAGAATCCTAATCATAAAGAGTTTAAGAGAGATATTGTAGAGAGTTAAAAATAGAGAAATAAGGCACATACTTGATCTTAAGAAGCTTATGATGCAAACATAGATGCATAAAAATTATAGATTTCATTGGCAAGACTTGTCGCACCTTATGAAAGTGGGATAAATGATGCGATTAGCTTGTATAATATGAAATAAAACACTTGAAAAATCTCTACGAATCGAAGAAGGAAAATTCTAACTTCTGAAACAATGCCTTTAAGAAAGTTATTGGGCATGTGCCAAATTTATTTCATTCTCCTAATGTCATTAATTTAAAAGATGAGTTTCATGATCAAATCTGATAGATCATGTCGTCTTGGCAAGGACAGCCATTAAGAGCAAAAGATTGAATTATGATTTTGTATTTGCCACTACGATTTCAATTATAGTATTTATATGGTAAAATTTCTAAGGAATTCATATAAAGAATTGAAATTTCTATTCCCCATCTGAAAAAGTAATAGCAGTGACCCATATAAGATCCATATATTTAAGGATAGTTATACTCAATTACACCTAAGATATTGCTAGTTAATAGAGAATCTAGTGTAAGAACATAGTGCATTAAAACTAACTTTACTATTATTTATTATTAAATTTATGTTATTATATATTTTTATTTTTATTTTTTTTAAACTACGTGTATTTTTAAATTAGCGTTTTAAATTTTTTTAAATAATTCCTAATACTAATTCCATCTATTTACTAACATTTATTATTTTACCTCATCGCATGCACAAATATTTTAATATTTTAGAATCAACTGTACTTAAACTTTATTATTACTAACTTATGTATATTATTTAAACACCTTTATTAATATAATAACTATTTTTGATTTATCTGCATCAATTTTAATTATATTTTTTTAACACTAAATAACTTATATTTAAAACTGAATTCACTATCAGTATATACTAAATTTATATTATTATATACATTTTTTAAACTTATATTAAAATATACGTATATTTTGAAATTACTGTCACAGTTTTTTAAAAGTTAATTTTAATACTCACTCTGTCTATTTATTAAAATTTATTATTTTACTTCATCAACTACACTTCAATTCATCTACTAAATTTATGTTATTATATATATTTGTTTTCATTTTTTAAAACCTACTTGTATTTTTTATTAATAAATTTTATTTTTAACTACATGTATTTAAAAATTTTATCATATTATTCCATCAACCCTGCCCCAAGATCTCTATTTTTAATTTTTATAAATTCTTTCTAATATTAATTACATATATTTAATTTCAAAAATAATTAAATCCAATATTTCAGCATTACTAAAAAAAATTACCTCATACATATTTTCAACGGACATAATATATTAAAATATTAAACATTGTAAACATTGAAAAAGTAACACAAATTTTAAAATTTATTCATACATATACATCACAATGTGCATTATATTTTTTTAAATAAATATAAACTACATAAAATATCTATTATTATCGCATTTTAACATACAATATTTTGAAATAAATTTATCTAAAATAAAAATAATTAGATTGCATACCTTCAAAGTAATTCCAAATAAATAATGCACAAAAGTTGGAGTGTTGCACAAGATCTTCACAAAAGCAAACAAAAATTAATATAGCAAAATATTTTTAACATACAATATTTAAACAAAATAGTCAAATAAATTATATCATTATATGGCATACCTTGAGCAAGAGAAAACTCGCAAAGTACACCAAAAAATATTACAATTTAAACACTGAGAGCCCAGAAACAATTTAGGCTCACCACGGAAGTACGACACCTAGTCGATCAAGAAGCTGCAGGATCAAACTCTGGATCTTTATTTGAAAAATATGTCAACTACGTGTAGTGAGTTTTACAACTCAGTGAGCAGATAATACCTCCTATGACCTCTTAGGTCAATATATGGATGTACTCTTTATTTTAAAATTTTTTACGTTGAAAATTACAATTCAAAGGTACATTTATATGGGATCCGCATTTCAAATAAACTCTGTTCAAATTCATATGCATATTCATTTCATAAGTAATGCTGTAAGAACTGTAATAAAATAATGTTATGCATCAACGTAATTTTTATAAAAATATTTGGAGGATCCCATATCAGAACCACCATATCAGAGTTTAACCCCTTCCGTACTTTGGTGATATAGAATTTGTCTAAACTCAACATCCCGCTAAGGTTTGCCTTACTACCATTCAAGAGGACACACGAAGAGACTCTATATGGGTATTTCCCAAGCACACAGCAAAGATAGGCAAATCACATCTCATATAACTGGCATCTCGCCCATATAAGAGGCATTCCGCTCTCCTTCACATATCATTTCTCGTGTGTTAACCCTCACACGAGGCTAGCACCACCCCCTGCTAGCTGAGGCAATTAAGGTGCACTAGGGGTAATATCACCTGCTGTTAGCAGACAGTGTTTCCAATATGATTATTTCATAAAATCATATTCTCATATATTCCATATTAATCAAAACAGAGATACTATTATAAAACAACATTTTCATTTTCAATATATTCCTCTTTCAAAACTTCCCAATCAGGGGAATCACGTATACATGCCCATATCTGAGGCAAACATATCACTGTATAAATCAATTTCATGTGCATAACATATTTCATTTGCCATAGAATGAAAAATACATGTAAAAATTATATGTTCAATGTATTTCAAAATTCATTTCAAAAGTCATACTCTTCTTTAACTAGATATCATATTGCATTTGTTTCAGATACTCTAAATCATTTTAGGATCATATAAATGTATAAATAACTTGTAAACATACTCATTTATCAATTTAAAGTTCAAGAAAAGTAAGGGCAAGTCATAGAAAGAATCATCTACTTATAAGTAAGAGCTCCATATTGGATAGTCTTAAAATATACTTTTCCACTCTCAATTTGATCAAAGAGACCTCAAAAACGTATCCGGAGGGTTCAAAACCCTAGAAAATGACTCTGGAAGCTTGGTCACTGTTCACGACCGAAAAACACTATTCATCGCCGATAAATACTATTCACCTGCTAGAAATTACTATTCACGACGAACAAAAAACTGTCAGATGGCCGAAAATATTCATATCTTAAGGTTTATCTAGCTTCTGAATCTATCTACGATGTCAGATTTTCAATTCGAGATCTCTAAGTAAGAGTTTCAGAGTTTACCTTTTTCTGAGATTTTTTACTTCAAATCTATGGCGATTTAACGGCTGATTTAAAAAATTGATCGGTCAAAACCGTAGTATTATTCGTTCTGAATATAATAGCACATTCAGTTTTGAGATCGGAAGCCAATAAACACTCTAGATTTAGAGAGAAAATTGAAGGTTACTATTTACTCACTATTCTTCAGTTTTCAGAAATCTACAAACGTAACCATTGTCTCCCCCTTCCCCTTTGTCTCTTTTTATTGTTTGTTTGTTTGTTTTTTTTAATAATTATATTATTTCATAATTGAATAATAAGATTTTAATTTGTATATATTCATATAAATTTTGTTTTTCATCATAAAATATTCTAAAATTTTTTAAAAATTTATATTCTCATAAACCTTTAGTTAAACTCTTAATTCATGATTTTTCTTTATAAAAATCGAAATAAAACAAATCTCAAAATAAATATCTTTATACATATTAAAAGAAAGAATATTTCTAAAAATAAAACAAAAATTTATTAGAGGCCAATATAATTATTTTAAGTAAAACAATAATTATTTTAATTAAAAGTCTACTTACTTTTAGCAGGATATAGTTATTTTTAAATATTATAGCAAAATACTATCATTTAAAAGTAAAAATTACACTCCAAAATGTAAATTCTCATATGTTCTTTGTAATTCTTTAATTCATGTAATAAATAAACTTATTTTCACCGGTTCTTATCTCCATTTTTAAAATTCTTTCTTTAATTCAAAATTTTCTTTAATTTGAACTTTATTAAATTTATGATTATTACAGTTAAACACATTTACAAATTCTGGCCTCTAACAATAATGAAAACCGTCGTTAAATGAAAACTGTCATTATACCAATAATTATTTTAAAACCGTCTTTATACATAGGTTTCACGACGGTTTTAGTAAGACAGCTGTTAAACCACACATATCACGAGTAACGGTCCAAATTCTGAATGTTACATATCCACAACGATTTCAATCAAACCATCGTTATTTAATGGCGGTTCCCCACAAACCATCATTATTTAACGGCGATTCACCACAAACCGTCGTTACTTAACGACGGTTTGATAGGAACCATCTTAAAATTTCACCATTTCCAATAACCTTTGAAATCTGTGACATACTACGACGGTTAGAGCTAAACCGTCTCTATTTAACGACGGTTTCTCTTTAACCATCTTTAAACCCGAAATTTTAACGACGTTTTTGAAACCGTCGTTAAACCTTGATTTAGCGACAATTTTTATTGACCATCGTTATATGTCAGTCCCCATCACCCGCGTTTCTTATAGTGGCTCTCTCACTCATGATGTTTATAGTAGCCCTAGGCCATGGTGACCGGTGAAGACCCAACCTCCTAAAGCTTATAAATTCCTCTTGACTTGTTAGTCTCCTTATTTGTTTTAATTTGTAAGTTTGGAATGGGATTGCTTGTGATTTGGTTATTTTATGCTTCTCCATCTCATTTTCTTCTACTATATGTAAAAATATAAAATCTTGTAAACTCCAGCAATTTTGGGTAGAAATATTCAAAAAATTTAGATTTTTGTTAAATAATGGATGCCTATGTGTTTTTCTTATGTTGTAATTTTTGATTTTTTATTATTTGTAATTTAGTTCCTCTATAAATCTTGTTATCATTTTCTGCATTTGGAATCTTGCTACATGTTGAGTTTGCAACCCAAATGAACCTGATAAATCAACCATAATTTGACTACACTTGAAAATTTTGGATGTCCAAGAAATTAGGTTAGTTGCAGGTGGCCTTTTTGTCACCCGACCATTTTTCAGTCCTGTTAAATTTTTTCTTAAATTCAACCTATCACGGCCCCAAATGATGGAACACATGACCGGCACGGCATAAGGGTTTCCCCCTAGCCGCAGGCCTAACACATAGCATGTACAAACATCCAGCACACAATCCAGAGTACATAATAAATATAATTGGCCACATATGCCACATCCAATATAAGAAAATACTGTATATATATATATATATATATCTCATGATCTCATGAATCCAACATTTGTGATTCAATTTAGCCCATGGCCTCATAATACATCATCATTGTAAAACATAAAACCATTTTTCATACAACACATCAAAATACGCAAGAAGCGAGGATCCTGCCTGTAAGTTCATGGAGATACTCTAGACATAAACTAAACTAGAAAATCATTACACAAACAGCCTTGCCCAAACAGGGGCTCACCAACGCTATACTCAGCCTTCTACGAAGCTGTAGCTGGATCAAAGTCTCTTTGACTATCTGTGGGGAGGAAACATAAGAGAGGTGAGATTACCACATCTCAGTGAATGGGTAAATCATACTATAACAGAAACATAGCAAACTAAGCACGAGTGTTTCGCAATGAATTAAATAATTGAAATCAAGGTATAGAAAACATTAAACATTTAACCATAATTTATTGAAAGAATGCTAAACAGTTCAAATGTATGTTCACAAGATAAAACAGGATTACATCAATAACCGTAAGCAAATCAACTATGCATGGTAAGTAATAAACGAAGATATTTATGCAATAACAATGATGAATGAGGTATTGTAGAAATATTTAATCTTTAAGAAAAATGCACTAGTTTATTGGAGGTCTTTCCTAACAGATCTATCATCTCCCCCAAGCACACAACAAGGGTAGGGTAATCACTGTAGGCGTAGACATAAGTCAACCCTAAATCCCCCAAGCACATAGCAATGGGTATGGAAATCACTGTAGGCGTAGACATAAGTCCACCCTAAATCCCTGTGTCTTAGGCAGTCATATGCCCGTCACAGTATCTTAGACCGAAGCCTTCACATGACCATGGTGCACCAGGGCTAGCACTACCTACGGCTAGCTAACAGTGATCTAAAAGGGTCCCTCCAATAGAAAACATTTGAAATATGCTATTCAAAGATTTTAAAGTAAAACATTTCAATAAATTTACAATAAATCTATAATTCTCCATCTAGCTCTTTTCATGCATAAAATTCTGTTCTAAAATATATCTCATCCATGAATTCCCATGGAGACCTTTATAATCATAAACTTTCCCTTTTAAACATAGATCGTCCGTAGACGTCACATAGATGCTCATGATGCATCAAATCATTTCATGGCTAACTTAGTTCATTTCTATGACTAAGTTCACATTTCTATAAATCTAGCTCAAATGGAGAATTATCAGCCTAGATGCTTGCCCTGCATACCTAGAGTTCAACTAGGATTTAAAGTTATAATTTCTAACATGGTTGGAACATATTAGTTTTCAAAGCGGTAAAACAATTTAACATACATTCCAACTAGTTAAAATCATATGATAGAGTTATAAATCAAATTCCTAAAACATGCGCTATAGTATGAAAAACCCACTCACCTTACTAGGAGTCCAACAACGAGAATTTCACCTCATGATGGTTCAACAACCTAGAAAACATAAACATAACATGAGAATTGAAAAACTTTAAACGGCACTATTCATGCCGGAAAACACTATTCACTCGCCGGAAATACTATTCATGCCGAAACCTAAAAACCCTATATTCTAGTATAGAAACTAATTCTAAGACTATCTATGGAAAGAAATTCGGTATAACGAAGCCTAAAACGCGATTAAACGGAGTTTTACCTTGGAGGTTACTATTCATGCGATTTTCCGACGACAATCCAGCGACTTTTCGGTGAAATTGATAGGTGGGATTTGTAGCTCTTCTTCCCATGAGTCCAACGGTACCTTGCTTGCCCAAATCGAACGTCCGGATGATGAGATATCTTAGAGAGAAGTTGGAGAAAAATTTTAGAGAGAGAGTTAGGGTTCAGAGGAAAGAGAAAATGAAGGGAAAAGGGAGGGGGGACCGCTAAAAATGCCTATCTGACGAATCTCGCTGCCGGCGAACTCATTCTCACCACGGCGAGCCGCGATTTTCGCCTGCGGCGAGCATATTTTTGCCGCGGCGAGATCGAAACCAGAAAAACTCATGCTCTCGGGAAAATGCTGCAGCATTCTCGCCGTGGCGAACCCTGTTCGCGGAATTTGACAAAACTTCCAACATGAAAGTTGTAACTCTTTCTATTAGCTTTCCGTAGCCACTTGAATCACTTAATTTGGAGTTTGTATGAAAGAGTTATGCATAAAATAGTGAGCCAAGGTCCAGACCACACTATGCTGCGGTTTTTGCCTCTTATCACTATAATATTCACGGAATTAGCAAGAGTTCCCAACATCAAAGTTGTAGATATATGTCTTATATTTCATTAGAAATTGGAATCACTTAATTTAAATTTTATATGAGAGAGTTATGCATATATGAGCAACGAAAGGTCAGAAGAAAATGTCAGAAATGCTCTAAAATTTTACATTGTTCTCAACTTCCTTGTTTCAAATGATTTGTACTTAACCTTCAAAGGTTTGGGTTATTACATTCTCCCCTCCTTATAAAAATTCGGCCCCCGAATTTTACAAAAACCAACAACATGAAAAACACAAGACTACGCTTGAAATAGCTGTGGATACTTCTCTCTCATGACGTCCTCTACTTCCCACGTAGCTTCCTCTTTGGAATGATTCTGCCAGATCACCTTCACTGTAGGGATATCCTTAGACCTCAACTTTTTCACCTATCTATCAACAATGGCCATAGGTTTTTCTTTGTAGGCTAACTTGTCATCCAAAAGGATTTCTTGCAGTTGAATTACATGAGATAGGTCAGGTAGATACTTCCTTAACATCGAGACATGGAAGACTGGATGCACTTCACTCAATCCAGGTGGTAGGGCTAGGCGGTATGCCACTGTTCCTACCCTAATTTCCTCCTTAAAGAAATTCGGTCCCCAAATTTCATCACCACAATTGCAGATAAATATTACAGTTGCAATTAAATATTAACCTTTTTGTTCAAATAAATACGGATATCTGGCGCGTATATCCTACTCTCTTTCCCAAGTAACTTCCTCGTAAGAGTAATTTTTTCTTTCATATCACTTTCACTACAGGTATTTCTTTTGACCGTAACTTCTTTACTTATCTGTTCACTATTTCTACTGGTTGTTTCTCATAGGTTAAATTTTCCTGTAACTAAATTTGTGGACACTGTATAACATGTGTAGGATCCGGTAAATGTTTTCATATCATAAACACATGAAAGGATAAATGGACATTACCCAATTTAAGAGGTAAAGCCAAATAATAAGCCACTAAACCGACCCTATCAAAAATTTTAAATGGTTCTATATACCGAAGGTGTAACTTTCCTTTCTTCCCAAATCTCATTACCTCTTTCACTGGTGAGTCATTAAAGAATATGTGGTCACCAATTGATACTTCTTAGTGCTCAACATTCATGGTCCTTATAGACCTTGACTAGTATTGAGTTACTTGTATTTCTTTTTCAAATAAATTTTCATTTTTTTTCCAATAACATCTTATAATAAATCTAACTCCACTGAGTCATTTAACAAAACATTTGTAACACCTCTTACATAAGGCTTAAATCTTCTAATATCATTTTATTATAGACAGATTCTGCTAAGAAATCTCTCACCAATCAAATATATATATATATATATATATATATATATATATATATATATATATATATGCTTGAAGCATGCTCTCCAAGCTAGCATCATCAATTTAGATAAGTCATATTCTATCTATTGCATGTTATTCCAAACTAGATTTTCAAAGTTTAACTTTTCTCAATTCACTCACATATTAAGAAACCTATGATGTTTATGTAAAACTTTAAATGATGCCATTGTATATTGGCATGATAATTACTGCTATGATTAAGTTCAACTAAGGACAATAAATTTCTTCCAACTTTTACCACAATAATATAAAGATACTTAAAGCATAACTTCTAATGTATAAACACATCATTTAAATTTAGTATTAGTCATATTATAATCTAATAAAGATCCTTAGACTTCCTGAATAACTCTCTTGAGATAATATATTAAATTTGTATTTGCCAACATATCGGCCAATGAAAAAAAAAATTAACTTGTATCTTCTTTTTACCATTATACTTGTACCATTTTATCTCAGTATATCCTTATTACCTCGGTTTATCCATATTTACAATTTATGTCTTCTTCTGAAATCTCTTTTCTTAACAATTATTTATACGTAAATTTTCAAATCTCAACATTATCTACATTCTAGATACTAGTCTCAATATAGCAAAGTATAAATTCTTAACACAAATATCTTAATTACTTACATTATTCTCAGAGATAATTCTCAAAATATTTTCCATGTTTCCAAATTAAAAATTTCAAGATTAACTTAAATCTTATTTTCCATACTTTACTCCTCAAAAACTTTAACACCGTTAATTCCTTTGATTATATTCGTCAAAGCACCATTAAATCATCATGCATCTATTCTTTTCAAAAAATCTCTATTACTTTAATCTACGAATCAGTTAAACACCATAATAATTGAGTTCCAAAGATTAGAAATTAACCCTCCTTATAATAAGGAAAAAGAATCTTACATTTAATGCCAAATATTAATGTAGGATAATGCAGCAGAAAATGTGAAACACATAATAGAGCATGGTGCCAAAATAGGAAGTCAGAAATTTGGACAAAACATTGACAGGACATTAAAATCGGTGGCCGTAATTCTTGAAAATCTATAAACAAAATCTAGCTGCTATTTCGGCGAAAATCGGTGGCCGCAATCGGTGGCTGCAAATTTTGAATATATGTGCCAAAATTTAATTCAAAGATATTGTTATTCGGCGGAAGCATATCATATGGAAAAGAAATATTTCTGAGCCTATAAAGTCTGTGAATAACAATAGCACATAGTTAACTGGTAGGATGCAGTTGATTGCTTCAGAATAGATGTAATCAATCAACTGTAAAATAACCAGTCCAAATTAAAATTTCTCAACATAGCTAGTCGACTTATAAACCAATAGTCGACTTGTAAGAATATTGAGAAAAACAAGATAAATCTTTTGATTATCCCTCTTCAACAATTAACTGGTTTGCATTTTCATTTTTTTTTCTTTACAATGACGGCTATCACCTACAACTTTTCTATAAAAAAAATCAAGACATCAATGCTTCGTCAAAAACAACAAGAAAAAGACATATTTCTGGTGATATCTTATCTTATGCTCTTTATGTGCTTAATATGGGTTACAGTCATAACTACTGTACATATACATGCTTGCCGTTTTTTTACCTTTAATTTAGCTGTTATCCATCAATCAATCACATAGCTGTTTTAATAATATCCGGCCTATTCGCATAACTATTATAAATATGCCCTTCTCTGAGTTCTATAAATGCTTACATTAGTATCTTTATCTTCATACTCAGAGTTAAGGTGATAGAAATTATGGAGGGAACCACATTCCGTCAGTTTTGAAATATCTGTGTCTTTTGTGGTTCCAGTCCTAGAAAAGATGGTGAGTATGTTAAAGCAGCACAAAATCTGGGTATGGTGTTGGCCAGAAGAAAAATTCATCTAGTCTATGGTGGAGGTAACTGTGGGTTAATGGGGTGTGTGGCTACAGCTGCACATGTAGGTGGATGCCAAGTTTTAGGTATTATTCCTACAGCTCTAGCTGCATCCAGCAACATAGGGAAAACAATTGGGGAAGAATATAGAGTAGCTTCCATGCATGAACGCATGGCTAGAATAATGAGCAATGCTGACGCTTCATTGCCTTACCAGGTGGTTTTGGTACTTTAGAGGAGATTTTCCAAATAGTCTCTTGGGCACAACTGAATATGCATAACAAACCGATAGGTTTATTAAATGTTAATCACTTCTTTGATGGTTTGTTGTCTTTTCTAGATCAAACTGTGGAACATAAGTTTATCTCACACTCAGCACGACGAATTCTCATCTCGGCTTCAAATGCTGAGGAGTTGATTGATGCCTTACAAGCATATGTTCATGTACTTGATCCAACTATTGCTCAAATAGAATGGACGACAGACAACCGCAGGAAGCGCAAATTGGATTTAGATTTGTATCTGTAACTGTAGTAAAACGTAGCCATTACTGTTCCACTTTTATTTTCTTAGGGTCTATTTGGATACCATCCTTGCTAAACATACTCCTTTAGAGTTTGTAAAACTATTTTTAAATATTGCTTATGATCCTTTGAACTCTTGTAATATTTTAGTATATCATCAATAATTATAATAACAACTTGATTTAGGGATGTCTTAATTACTTATTCATTAACTCTATAAATGTAGCTGGGGCATTTGTCAACCCAAATGACATAACTATAAACTCATAGTGTCCATGTCGAATCCTGAAAGCAAATTTTTTTATTTATTTTAAATATCCTCTTCTCTTATCCTTAATTGATGATATTTAAATATCAAATCAAGTTAAATTTTGAAAAATGTTGAGCACTTTCTAACTGATCAAATAGATCATCTATATGAGGTAATGAGTATTTAGTCCACATTGTCACTTTATTCAACTATTTATAATCTCTGTATAATCATAGTGATCCATATACTGGAGCACTCCAAAGAAAAATACTAAGGCTTTTAAATCCCTTGTCTTGTAACTATCTCTTTTTCAGTTCTTTAAGTTCAGTGGGTGCCATTCTATATGGAAATATAGACGCTGGCCAGGAAATAAATCAGTACCAAATTCTATTTATTATTTCGGGGTAATCCTGGCAATTCCTCAGGAATTATATCAGAAAATTTTCTAACCACTGGAACTTAATTTACAGTAGTATACTTTATATCAGCATCTCTCACCACTGCCAACTATCCTTGGCACATTTTTGTAATCACTTATGGACTGCCAAAGCAGATATTAGGTTACTGGGTATCTCACTAAGATTTCTTTGTATCAAGAGAAAAACAAATTCTCCAAGAATATTGAATTTAATCACCTTATAGTGACATTTCAAAATGACATGACAGAATGCCAACAAATTCATTCTCAATATCACTTCACACTCTACCATATCTAGACAACTGAGTACAACGGATGTCACATTCAGAAACCATTATACCAGAGTTTGACCTCTTCCGTACCTTGGTGGTATAGGATTCGCCTAAACTCAGCATTCCGCTGAGGTTTGCCCTACTACCATTCAAGAGGACACACGAAGAGACTCTGTATGGGTCTTTTCCCAAGCACATAACAAGGGAAAGCAAATATCATCTCATATAACTGGCATCTCGTTATAAAACAGAGATAGCCCAACCGTCACTTAACCATGCCAACATAGCATACTATAAACTGACTTACTTGAACAAAAAGACAACATCCTATCGAACCCCTTTAGCAGCACCGTGAGTATAAGCATGTCCGGATTCATACCCATACTCAAAGTCCTACCTAAAGGTCCGTTACTCCATGAACACAGGGAAAACCTAAACCTCTGATACCACTCTATCACGGCCCCAAATGATGGAACACATGACCGGCACGGCATAAGGGTTTCCCCCTAGCCGCAAGCCTAACACATAGCATGCACAAACATCCAGCACACAATCCAGAGTACATAATAAATATAACTGGCCACATATGCCACATCCAATATAAGAAAATACTGTATATATATATATATATATATATATATATATATATATATATATATATATATATATCATGATCTCATGAATCCAACATTTGTGATTCAATTTGGCCCATGGCCTCATAATACAACATCATTGAAAAACATAAAACCATTTTTCATACAACACATCAAAATACGCAAGAAGCGAGAATCCTGCCTGTAAGTTCATGGAGATACTCTAGACATAAACTAAACTAGAAAATCATTACAAAAATAGCCTTGCCCAAACTGGGGCTCACCAACGCTATACTCAGCCTTCTACGAAGCTGTAGCTGGATCAAAGTCTCTTTGACTATCTGTGGGGAAGAAACATAAGAGGGGTGAGATTACCACTTCTCAGTGAATGGGTAAATCATACTATAATAGAAACAGGGCAAACTAAGCACGAGTGTTTCGCAATGAATTAAATAATTGAAATCAAGGTATAGAAAACATTAAAAATTTAACCATAATTTATTGAAAGAATGCTAAATAGTTCAAATGTATGTTCACAAGATAAAACAGGATTAAATCAATAACCATAAGCAAATCAACTATGCATGGTAAGTAATAAACGAAGATATTTATGCAATAACAATGATGAATGAGGTATTGTAGAAATATTTAATCTTTAAGAAAAATGCACTAGTTTATTGGAGGTCTTTTCTAACAGATCTATCATCTCCCCCAAGCACACAGCAAGGGTAGGGTAATCACTGTAGGCGTAGACATAAGTCCACCCTAAATCCCCCAAGCACATAGCAATGGGTATGGCAATCACTGTAGGCGTAGACATAAGTCCACCCTAAATCCCTGTGTCTTAGGCAGTCATATGCCCGTCACAGTATCCTAGGCCGAAGCCTTCACATGACTATGGTACACCAGGGCTAGCACTACCTGCGGCTAGCTAACAGTGATTTAAAAGGGTCCCTCCAATAAAAAACATTTGAAATATGCTATTCAAAGATTTTAAAGTAAAACATTTCAATAACTTTACAATAAAGCTATAATTCTCCATTTAGCTCTTTTCATGCATAAAATTCCGTTCTAAAATATATCTCATCCATGAATTCCCATGGAGACCTTTATAATCATAAACTTTCTCTTTTAAACATAGATCGTCCGTAGACGTCACATAGATGCTCATGATGCATCAAATCATTTCATGGCTAACTTAGTTCATTTCTATGACTAAGTTCGCATTTCTATAAATCTAGCTCAAATGGAGAATTATCAGCCTAGATGCTTGCCCTGCATACCTAGAGTTCAACTAGGATTTAAAGTTATAATTTCTAACATGGTTGGAACATATTGGTTTTCAAAGCGGTAAAACAATTTAACATACATTCCAACTAGTTAAAATCATACGATAGAGTTATAAATCAAATTCCTAAAATATGCGCTATAGTATGAAAAATCCACTCACCTTACTAGGAGTCTAACAACGAGAATTTCACCTCGTGATGTTTAACAACATAGAAAACATAGACATACCATGAGAATTGAAAAACTTTAAACGGCACTATTCATGCCGGAAAATACTATTCACTCACCGGAAATACTATTCACACCGATACCTAAAAATCCTATATTTTAGTATAGAAACTAATTCTAAGACTATCTATGGAAAGAAATTCGGTATAACGAAGCCTAAAACGCGATTAAACGGAGTTTTACCTTAGAGGTTACTATTCATGCAATTTTCTGGCGACTTTCCGGCGAAATTGATAGGTGAGATTTGTAGCTCTTCTTCCCACGAGTCCAACGGTACCTTGCTTGCCCAAATCGAACGTCCGGATGATGAGATATCTTAGAGAGAAGTTGGAGAAAAATTTTAGAGAGAGAGTTAGGGTTCAGAGGAAAGAGAAAATGAAGGGAAAAGGGAGGGGGGACCGCTAAAAATGCCTATCTGACGAATCACGCCGCCGGCGAACTCATTCTCACCGAGGCGAGCCGCGATTTTCGCCGGCGGCGAGCATATTTTCGCCGCAGCGAGATCGAAACCAGAAAAACTCATGCTCTCGGGAAAATGCTGCAGCATTCTCGCCGCGGCGAAAATTTCTCGCCGCGACGAACCCATTTCGCCGAATTTGACAAAACTTCCAACATGAAAGTTGTAGCTTAGCTTTCCGTAGTCACTTGAATCACTTAATTTGGAGTTCATATGAAAGAGTTATGCATAAAATAGTGAACAAAGGTCCAGACCACACTATGCTGCGGTTTTTGCCTCTTATCACTATAATATTCACGGAATTAGCAAGTGTTCCCAACATCAAAGTTGTAGATATATGTCTTATCTTTCATTAGAAATTGGAATCACTTAATTTAAATTTTATATGAGAGAGTTATGCATATATGAGTGACGAAAGTTCAGAAGAAAAGGTCAGAAATGCTCTAAAATTTTACATTGTTCTCAACTTCCTTGTTTCAAATGATTTGTACTTAACCTTCAAAGGTTTGGGTTATTACACAACCTGTTGCTCACCCTTACTTTTTAGGAGCAGATTTTAAGTATCGCAAAATTGGCATTAACATGTTTATTACACTACTCTCCTCTATAATATGAATAATGTATACATAAATCTTTCTTAAAAATAAAATATATGTTACAACTGAATTCAAATATTTTAAATACCTTTTATAAAAAATATATAAAATAAAATAAAATAAAAATAACACTCATTGAAATTTTTTTCTTCATTGTCATATAATACAAGTTATTTCTTCTGAAAATAATTGTAAAGTGGTTTAGGCTATTAAAATATTAATTTCATTGGCTTAGAAACTTGGTTGAAAATTGAGAAGAAGAAAATTTTGAGAATATATTCTTTTATTTATTAATTTTTTTTCTATTTCTTTTTTATAAAAAGCATTAAAGAGATTTAAATTATAACATTTTTTTATTTATTTTTAAGAAAGATTTATGTACATTTTCATAATAGAGGAAAGAGTTATATAATAAATACCTATTAGTCAAGGACATAGAGAGTATTTTACTCGTATTTTTAAAAGAAGTTTGTGTATAATTTCCTAATAGAAAAAATGGTAGTGTAATGAAATTATTATTCAAGGGAGAAAAGAGTACTACTCTTTTTTGTGTGTGTGTATATTTTAATAACAAAAAAAGAAAGTTATGTAATCAGAGTATTAATAATAAAACAAAAACATAATATAGTGAAATATAATTTTAAGATTTATATTTTAATGTACCTAAAGTATTGTAATCCAATCAGCAACCATGTTCGAGGTCCTAAAAGCCGAGGACCGAAAAAACCTTACTCATGATCAATAATGTCATCTACCACACACTTACATAGCAATTAAATAAGATGATACATTACCATAGTAAAATACCAAACAAAAATTCAGTATAATTAGTTTTAGGTTAATTCATGAGCAATTGATGGAGGCAGCTGTTAATTATGGGGTCACCTTCGATTAGAAATTTAGGTCTTTAATTATTTTTAATATTGAAACACAGAGAATGCTTATTGGTTGTAATTTTCTCCTTTCCTAAATTATAAGCCAAGAAAGAAAAGCTTAAGAATTTTTCTTATGAGAGCATGCATTTATATTTATCGCAATGTAAATATATTAAGATCAACAGTTCCATAAAAATATATATTAAAATAAGAAACCAAAAATAACTATCAAACGCGACCTTAGTCACAATTCCAAGACAGAACATAATCCTATATGGATTCAAAATAATAAAATATAAAAATGTGGAAAATTTAAATTATGAGAGAAAAAAAAACTTAAAGATCATGTAAAGCCTTAGAGAACTGATCCAAAAACATATAGAAGTGTAAATAAGTGAATAGAAAAATCAAGCAGCAACTTGAGGATTAGACTCTTGTTCAACAGCCTTCTTGAGCAAGATATCTTCTTCAAGAGCCATTTGAACAGGAAGAAAGCCCATTCCATTTGCCATGGCAAGCAACATGTGCTTGGTTTCCTCTTTAAACTCTTGCAGATCAACTCTCACATTCAAGTCATGGTCGAACTGCATGAACAGAGACTCAAACACGATCGAGATCATCTTGGTCTGTCTTCACGTCCATCCCAAAGTGGGTCTCAAATACCCTCAGACTCTAAAGCTCCTTCAACATCTCACCGTAGGAAAGAAGCCCATCTTTGCCTATGTCAGCTGTGTAAACAGATCATTCACACACATGAAGGGCTTCCTCGTCTTCCACGAAGTTTACGAGGGTAGCACCGCTAAAATTTCCAAGTTTATCTTTCTCAGTAATCGAATCAATGAATAGTGGTTTTGTGTAGAGGAGTAATAAAGGACTTTGAGATTCTGAGTGTTTGATGAAAGGGTTGAGGTTGTCAAACACATTTATATAGGAATAACTTGTCAGTTACATTGATAGGACCCAAAGCGTAATTATACCTTTCCTTGTAGTCCACGATTATAAAAAAAAATGTTTGGGCCTATTTAGAAAGTATTTTCTTTTGATTTTTAAAAGTAAAATATAGAAAAAAAATGTGTTTAGCAATACTCTTTTCAAGGATGTATTTTAAACACAGTTTTCAAAATTTTGTTTAAAAACAGAAAATGGAAAACATATTTACCATGTTTTCAAAAATACATCCTTGTTTCAAAAACACATTTCAGAAATGCTTGTTTTGAAAACATATTTTTAAAGTAGCAATACTGTAAATATATGAATTTATTAATGATATTTTGGTAAATATAATATTAGTATATTGAAAAAAAAACTCCAAGTTAACAACACAAGTTTGATTTTTGAAGCAAAAAATACATTGTAAGAGTCTCTTTATCGCAATAGATTCTGAAAGAAATTAATTTTACAAAGTCAGTAGCATGTGTGGATATCTTGAGAAATCAAAGAAAAAAAAAGCTCAAAGCCATAACACCAAAACTTGAAACTCAAACCTAAAAACCATAACCCTCAAAAACCTAAACTCCAAACTTTAAAATTGCAAAATCTCAAACACAAAAACCTTAAACCCAAAGTTTGAAAATCATAAATCTCAAAACCCCAAACCTAAAATCCTAAAACCTCATGGCCTAAATCCCTAAACCTCAAAATCTCAACATAGAATATCAAACTCTAAACTCCAAATGCCAAAACTCAAACCCTAAATTTCAATACGTTAAATCCTAGACTCCAAATTTTCAAAACTCTAAACCTTAAAATTTGAACCCTAGATCTCAAACTCTAAACCTTAGAACCCCAAACCTCAAAACACCAAGATTATTTAGATTTCATGGTTTGGGATTTTGGAGATTTGAGGTTTAATTTTTGGGATTTGTTATCAAAGGATTTAAGGATTTAGGGTTTTGAAGTTTAACACTTGAGATTTAGGTTGAAGACTTTTGGGTTTGAAGTTTTAAGATTTAAATTTTTTTTGTTTGTTTGAGTTTTGGTGTTTTATCACGTACAAGAGTGGAGGAGTAAGTTCTTAAATAGATTTTTTCTTTGTACAAAAAGCAGACAAAATTTTTTGTACAAATTGGAAAGTCATACTTAGAGAGAGTTTGGCTACCCAACACAGAGTGTTAGTTTTGGACGTATGGATTAAGAGACAAGTTGAAAGAAAGAGTAAAAAAATAGTCTTGAGAATTAGGTGGTCGCATTTGAAGAATGAACAACAAAGGAGATTTTAAAGACGGATGAAGGAAGAGGGGTTTTGGGAGATTTAAGAAAACGCTAATGATATGTGGAATAAGTTGGCCAAAGGGATCAGGAAAATAACAAAAGAGATTCTTGAAGAATCAAGAGGCATTGGAACAAAGGGTAAAGAATCTTGGTGGTGGGATGCAGAGGTGCAAATTAGGATTAACATTAAAAGAGAGTGTTATAGAGCGTGGCACTTATATAAAGATAATGAAAATTAGAAAAAATATAAAGTTGCTAAGAAAGACATTAAGAAGGCTATGAGTGAAGCGAGATATACTTTTGAAAAGTTATATAAATCTTTATGAACTAAGGATGGGGAAAGAAAATTTTTCAAGCATGCGAAGAGTAAGGAAAGAAAGACAAGAGATCTAGACCAAGTAAAATGTATTAAAGATGAAGAAAGTAATGTCTTGGTAAGAAAGCAAGATACCTAAAAAAGATGGAAGAGTTACTTTCAAGGACTTTTTAATGAAGGACATAAGTTGGCATGTTACTCTAATAGATTAAATATTGCAGAGGAGGGCCGAAATTATACCTTTTATCGTAGAATTTAAGAGTTTGAAGTTGAGAAGGCTTTGAAAGGAATGAAAAATGGCAAAGCAGTAGGATATGATAATGTGATAATGACATCTAAGAAAAAGCTGGATAAATGGAGTAGAAATACTTTAATCTCTATCTATAAAAATAAGGGAGACATATAGAACTGTGCCAACTATAGGAGGATTAAACTCATGAGTCATACTATGAAGTTATGGGAGAAGGTCATTGAGCAAAGATTAAGACAAAAGACTCAAGTAATAGAGAATCAATTTGATTTTATACTAGGAAAGTTAATCATGGAAACGATTTACTTATTGCAAAGATTGATGGAAAGATATCAAAGGAAGCAAAAAGATCTACATATAGTTTTTATTGATTTAGAAAAGGCATATAATAGAGTGCTAAGAAAGGTTCTATGAAAGGCTTTAGAGAAGAAAGGAGTATGTATTGCGTATATTCGAGCAATCCAAGATATGTATGATAGGATCATGACTTACGTGAAAACATAAAATGGAGACACAAAGAATTTTTTTCCAACTATAGGGCTACATCAAGGGTCATCTTTGAACCCATATCTTTTTAACTTGATTTTAGACGTATTTACTAAACATATACAAGATTTGGGGCATCGATATATGATTTTTTTCATATGATATAGTCTTAGTTGGTAAATTGAAAGAAGAAATAAATAGGAAGTTAGAGTCATGGAGACAAACTTTAAAAACACATGGTTTTCGTATAAGTAAAAATAAAACAGAATTTATGGAATGTAATTTTAATAAAAAACGAAAAAAATATGAATTTGAAAGTAAAACTTGGAGAATATCTTTTAAAACAAGTCACAAAATTTAAATATCTTGAGTCTATTATACAGAATGACGGCGAAATAAAGTAGAACATAAACCATAGGATTCAAGCGGGATTGATGAAATGGAGGAAGGCTTCGGTTGTCATTTGTGATAGAAAAGTGCCACTCAAAGTTAAAGAAAAATTCTACTGTACAGTTATAAGACCTGTTATATTATATGGTATTGAATGGTGGGCGGTTAAAAGACAATATGAAAATAAACTCAATGTCATAGAGATGAGAATGTTATGCTTAATGTGTGGACATACTAGAAGAGATAGGATTAGAAATGAGTGCATCAGAGAGAAAGTTGAGGTAGCATCTATTGTGGAGAAAATGGTTGTCGTGTTTATTTTACTAATTATCGCAAGCGCACGACGTAGCTGTATCTAATTCGGTGAGTACATGTCGTGTCCCATAGAGAACAATGTCAATTACTAGAATGATGTGAAATACGCTATCTAAATCGATGTAATTCAAGGGAGAGTTTGTCACAATTAAATAAATTAAGGATTCAATTAACTAGAGCCTAGGGTTAGGGACCACCACACATGTGATATTCAACATCCAATTTGTACGTCTAATTGCAATTATCTAAAATAATTGGGGATGGAAGGGGATGAGGTTCGATTTTAGAAGGAGAGGGAATTTGGCACGATTTAGGGCACGGGTTATAGGGGAAACTCAGGAAGAGAGGGATAAAAATAAGAAAATCGGGGGTTACTTGGCCCAAAGCACAGCCGTGCTTCGGGATGGTTCTTCTATGTGCTCCCCTTTTTTTAAAGAAATACCTGGGACACGGCCAGCTCATGTTCCTGGCGGGTTTCATCAAATTTATAGCATTTGGCCCGTGCTTGAAGCACAAGCGTGGTGGAGGACACGGTGTAACAACCTCTTTTTTTTTCCTTTATTATTATACAATATTGAGTTCACATACATGTCATTAATTAAAACATACATATAACATATCAAACACATAGATATTTACATCTTGTTTAATTTGGTTGACCAATTCCGGAGCCAACTTGACCACAAACATCTTATTTGATTCTGAAATCTACCCAACATAAAGTAACTCGATCCAATGTGCACTAAAAGCCAGAGTCTTAGAAACAAAAGCTGCATAAATAATTTTCTGAACATGATATGGAAATATAGTGAGAATTAAATCTCAGTAAGTTCAACAATAAATTATCATCAGTAAAGCTCATCATGTCATGTTCAGCTGTATAAACTACAGAAAATATCTTTGGTCACATGAATGCATTATATCTATGCACATAAGAATCATACTGTAATGATATGTATGACATGATTAGTTATTTTCAAAATATCATATTATGGCCATCAACTTATTCTCATTTCAAGCTACCCCAGTCAGGGTGAGTATCCTTTACTCTCCGGTACGGGCTTTTCTCGCTCCGTCCGACATGGCCCACTTTCTCTTTCTTTTCTCATTATCATGATCATAACCATTGGTAGGACATCCCCTACTGGTGTACCACACGGATTGCCATGTGACCGTGCTCATTTCTTTTCTTTTCACAATGATAGCCAAAAATATGCTTTTAAAAACAAGTATGTTCATTAAAATATAACTATTACCATAAATCATTGGTAATCATGCCATGAACATAACCATTTCAAATATCACTTTATAAAATATTTCCATGTCAAAATTTCACACTTAAGATGGTAAGAAGTTCATACAATGGCAATGGCTATGGCTATACTAGTCATTTATTATTTTCAATTATAAGATTCATCTTCTTTTTTAAATATTACTTTTACTTCTTTATTTTCTTGATGCAGGTTTTCATCACATCTAACATTCTCTTACGAATTAGAGCATAACTCTCTCATATGGACTCCACATTGAATGATTCCAGTGCCTAAAAATCCATGACACATATATTTTTAATTCTTATGTTAACATTTTACTTTAATTCCCTACAGATAATTCCTAGAAATTAAAATATAAAAACTATCCTAATATATTCTTCACTGATGAACCATTTTCTGACCTTTGACTACAAATCGGCTCATATCTCCCTCATATTGCCTCCCAATTGAATGATTCCAGTGCCTAAAATTCCATGACACATATATCTTTAATTCTTATGTTGACCATTTATTTTAATTCCTTACAGATACTTCCCAAAAATTAAAATACTAAAGCTATCCTAACATATTTTTCCCTGATGACCCATTTTCTGACCTTTTCCTACTAATCGGCTCATATCTCCCTCATATGGACTCCAAATTGAATGATTCCAGTGCCTAAAAATCCATCACACATATATATTTAACTCTTATGTTAACAACTTATTTTAATTCCTTACAGATAATTCTCAGAAATTAAAATACCGAAGCTATCCTAACATATATTTCCCTGATGACATATTTTCTGACCTTTGCCTACTAATCGGCTCATATCTCTCTCATATGGACTCCAAATTGAGTGATTCCAGTGTCTAAAAATCCATGATACATATATATTTAATTCTTATGTTAACCATTTATTTTAATTCCTTATAGATTCTTTCCAGAAATTAAAATACCGAAGCTTAAAATTCTGCCAACCATAGCCATACCCATGCACAACTATCTACACCAACCTCAGTATTCAAACATACATCACATGCAAGCTCAATATGTAACATGATATAGCAACATCCATGACCAATAATCAAATTTCTAAGATCAAAATCTCATATAAATATTATAAGTTTCAAAAGTTTTCTTCAAAAAGAAATATTGTTAAACTTACTTGGAGCACTTAGTCTTCTAGACTTCTCCTTCCTCTTTCTTCCTTTCTTCCTCTCCTTTCCTCACTCTACCTTGCTTCTATTTTTCCTCTCCCTCACTTGGACGAAATTCTAATGTTGTAAGGGTGGGTTTCCTTATATAGGCCACCAAATAATTCATCTTTCATGATCATGGGTCTACCATATCACAATTAGGATACACTTTGTTGAATTTTTTGAAAACAAACAACTTATGTTCTTGTCTTCCTCTTCCTTAGTCAAGATATGCATAGAAAAAGGAAATTTGTATTTTGAAAATTATGATGATATGTTCTTAAGATATGGGACAAGATCCCTTTGATTTAGGGATTCATTTAATTTGTCTTTTGTCTTAATCAATTATGATAGGTTGCCTTTTAAGTGGCAAATTTCTAGCCCTTCAATCTCCATTATTTGGTTGAAATTATTTATGTGGGATAGAGATGTTTTGTCCTAATGCTATGTCTTATCATACCACTTGCTAAAATTATGAGTGTAGGATATAGATGTTTTTGTCCTAAAGCCTTGTATTATTATGCCACTTGCCAAAATGATGAATGTAGAATCACACCACTTGCTAAATTTTTGTCTTAATGTCATGTCACCTAATCTTGATTACACCATTATTTCATCACTTTATTTTATTTTTATTTTTATTTTTCCTCTTGGGTTTGGGCTCATTCTTGCCCATTTTCTTTACTTTGGTTAAAATTCTATCTTTCATAATGGGCTTGGTCACATTTTCATGATTTTTGGGCTACCGGTCCAATTTCTATATCCTAGTTCAAGTCTATGTTTTATTTCTTCCTTGGGCTTTCCTATTGGCTTGCTAAAAATTCATGTGAAGTAGAAAAACTCTATATGAAGTGTCCATAGGTTAAAGCCCAATTACGGGTGGAGATACTAAACTTAGTAACTTTTACTCTTAAATTAAGAACAATTACCCTAATTCGATATTCTTGAAATTTTAAGACCTTTACTTACTTCACAAAAATTTATCTTTCTTTACCTAAGAATTTCACCTTTCTTTAGCATGTTTATTTCTAATATTTCCTCTTAGGTTTTCTTTCTTTACCTATTCCATTAATATTAGAACATTTCTATGCATACATGTAAGGTGGAGAATTTCTAAGGAAAATATCTAAAAATTACGGGATGTTACACACGGCATGGCCGTGTTGCTAGCTGGAACCTTCAAGTCTTCGAATTTTGCCTCAACTTTTGATTTTCCTTGATTTTCCTTGATTTTAAGCCTTTTTTATTACCTTGGGCACATGGGAATAGACCTAAAAATCAAAATAAAACACTCATTAAACTTCTAACCTAAGAAATTAGCTAAATTAAAGATGAAAACTAAATCTTAAAGCAAGAAATCAAACAAAAAGAAACTTAAAAATTAAAACGTGGGTTGCCTCCCACAAAACGCTTGTTTTAAGTCATTAGCTCGACTCCATTGCACTTTATTGTATTGATAGGAGCTTTAAGAGAGCTTAGGTGACTCTATTTTCAACTGGTTGTCCCGTGAAAAAGTGCTTGAGGCGTTGACTGTTAACTTTGAAGGATCTGGTAGCTTCACTCTATACTTTCAGTGCTCTGTATAGAAAAACTTGGCTTACTTGAAATGGACCGGACCAACGAGAACGAAGCTTTCCGGGAAAAAGCTTTAGCCTTGAATTAAATTCCCATTCTCCTACTTGAAATTGATGCCTCACAATATGCTTATCATGCCGCCTTTTTGTTCTTTCTTTGTATAACTTAGCACTATCATAAGCATCAAGTCTCAGCTCATCTAGCTCATTCAATTGTAGGCATCTCCTTTTTCCAGCAGCTGTCAAGTCAAAATTAATTGTCTTGATTGCCCAATATGCCTTATGCTCAAGCTCTACTGGCAAGTGACAAGGTTTTCCATATATTAACTGAAAGGTTGTGGTGCATATCGGTGTCTTATATGTAGTTCTATAATCCCATAGTGCATCATCAAGCTTGAGAGACCAATCTTTTCTTGCTTTCGATATGGTCTTCTCCAAGATTGCTTTGATTTCCCTATTTGATATTTCCACTTGTCCACTTGTTTGAGGGTGATAAGCTAGAGTCATTTTGTGAGTGACTCCATATTTCTTCAAGATATTCTGAAATTGTTGTTCAGTGAAGTGGGAACCTCCATCACTTATCACAACTCGGGGTACTCCAAATCTTAGAAAAATCACCCTCTTGAAGAATTTGGCAACCACTCTAGCATCATTAAAAGGAGATGCCACTGCTTCTATCCACTTAGATACATAGTCCACAGCTACTAGGATATACTTGTTCCCACATGAGGATGGAAAGGGGCCCATAAAGTCAATACCCCAAACATCAAATATTTCTACTTCTAAAATACTGTTTAGGGGCATCTCATTCCTTCTTGATATATTGCCAATTCTTTAGCACCGATCACAGGCTTTTACAAAGGCATGCACATCTTTAAAAAGTGAAGGCCAATAAAAACCATCTTGAAGAATTTTAGCTACAGTTTTTGAGGTGCTAGTATGGCCTCCACAGGGTGAATTATGGTAGTGAAATATGACACTGTATACTTCTTCCTCTGGAATACACCTTCGGAAGATGCCATCTGCACACCATTTGTATAAGCATGGATCATCCCAATAGTAAAACTTGATATTAGAGAAAAATTTCTTTCTCTAATGGTAGCTCAACCCTCCAGGTAAAATTCTGCATGTAAGATAGTTTACAAAGTCTGTATACCAAGGAGCATCGATATAAGTGACTGCAAGGAGTTGGTCATCAGGAAAAGAATCGTCTATAGGCAACTTATTTTTATCATCTCTCATTAAATCTTGCCTAAGTCTTGAAAGATGGTATGCAACCACATTCTCTATTCCTTTCTTATCCCAGATCACAAGGTCAAACTCCTGTAATAGAAGGATCCATCTGATCAATCTTGGCCTAGCATCCTTCTTGCTTAACAAATATTTGATGGCAGCATGATCCATGTATACTATTACTTTAGATCCCAATAAATATTGGCGGAATTTGTCACTTGCAAACACTACTGCCAAGAGCTCCTTTTCAGTGGTGGAATAGTTAACTTGAGCTTCATCCATGGTCTTGCTAGCATAATAAATGACATAGTGCTTTTTATCTTTTCTTTGCCCAAGTATAGCTCCCATAGTATAGTCACTTGCATTACACATAATCTCAAAGGGAAGGCTCCAATCCGGAGGTTGAATGATAGGTGCAGATATTAGTGCCTCCTTTAACCTGTGAAAAACAAGTAAGCAGTTATTATCAAATAAGAATGTGATGTCCTTAATGAGCAAATTAGTTAAGGATTTAGAAATTTTGGATAAGTCTTGGATGAATCTTCTGTAGAAGCCTACATGTCCAAGAAAACTCCTCACTTCCTTAACATTTGATGGTGGTGGCATTGTCTAGATTGCTTCAATTTTTGTTTTGTCCATCTCTATTCCTCTTTCAGACACCAAGTGTCCAAGCACTATTCCTTCCCTTACCATAAAATGGCATTTTTCCCAGTTTAGTACTAGGTTGACTTCCTCACATATTTTAAGTACTTGTGTTAAATTACTCAAACAATTGTCAAATGAGGTACCATAGACAAAAAAAGCATCCATAAATACTTCCATTATATTCTCAATAAAATCCGAGAAAATAGCCATCATACATCTTTGGAAAGTGGCTAGTGCATTGCACAATTCAAATGGCATCCTTCTATATGCAAAGGTGCCATAGGGACATGTGAACGTTGTCTTTTCTCGGTTGTCTAGATGGATAGGAATCTGAAAGAACCCTGAGTATCTATCCATATAGCAAAAATGTGAATGTTTAGCCAGCCTTTCCAACAATTGATCAATAAAGGGTAGAGGGAAGTGATCCTTACAGGTGGCCTTATTTAATTTCCTATAATCAATGCACATACGCCAACCCGTAACAGCTCTAGTAGGAATTAATTCATCATTATCATTCTTGACAACAGTCATACCCCCTTTTTAGGAACCACATGAACATGGCTTACCCACTCACTATCTGAAATAAGATAGATAATACCTGCATCAAGCAATTTAAGCACTTCCTTCTTGACTACCTCCTTCATGTTTGGATTTAATCTCCTTTGGTGCTCCCTAGAAGGTTTATGATCATTATCAAGTATGATGCAATGCATGCAGATAGATGGAATAATCCCTTTTATATCATCAATATTATATCCAATCACTTTCTTAAACTTTCTATGTACATCTAACAACTTACCAGTTTTTTCAGCATTCAAATCAACATTCACAATGACTGGATATAAAGAGTTAGGGTCCAAAAATTCATACCTCAAATTGGATGGAAGAGGTTTTAGTTCTACCTTAGGTGTTTTGATTTCCTCAATAGTTGCTGAATTTTTATTATGGATCAGTTCCAGCTTTTCAGCTTTTACTTTCAAGGTGAGCATGGGACATTCATCAAGCATTTGGGCATATGCATCAGCTTTTACCTGTCCAGCACAAGAAACAGAACTATCCACAAGGAAAAGCTTAAGTGGGTTAGTAGAACAAAAGCTTAATGCATTATCACAAATATTCTGCTCAATTACATCAACCATGCAACAAGTATCACTTAAAGATGGACACTTCATTGCATCATTTAGATTGAACTCAATCTTTTCATCCCTTACATTCAAGGAAAGCTTTCCATCTTTCACATTGATAATAGCATCTGCAGTGGTTAGGAAAGGCCTTCCGAGAATGATGGGGATTTGGCTATCCTCTTTCATCTCTAAGACAACAAAATCAATGGGTATGAAAAATTTACCTACCTTTAGAGGAACGTCCTCTATTATACCTACTGGATGAGTAACGGATCAGTTCGCCAACTAGAGGGAGATAGTAGTAGGCTTCAAATCACCCATTTGGAGCTTCTTACATATGGATAATGACATAAGACTTACACTATCTCCAAGATCACATAAGACTCTAGTGATTTGCACATCTCCAATGGAACAAGGTATAGAGAAGCTTCTAGGGTCCTTGAGTTTAGGAGGCAATTTATTCTGGATCAGTGCACTACACTCTTCAATCAATGTCACAGTGGCATACTCCTCAATCTTCCTCTTGTTAGAGAGGATTTCCTTCATAAATTTAGCATAAGAAGGCATCTGTGAGACAACTTCCAAAAATGGGATATTAATGTGTAACTTTTTCATCACATCAAGGAATTTTCCATATTGCTTCTCTAATTTGGCTTTAGCTAGTCTCTAAAGGAAAAGATCTAGTGGTTTGTATGGTTCAGGAGTCACATATTTAGGCTCTTCTTCCGATTTCCTTTCACTAACTTGCTCTTCTTCTTCATATGCTCTTTCAAGCTCATCTCTCTTTTCTTCCTCCTTATCTTCCTCCTTTTTCACTAACTCACCCAATTACTTACCACTTCTCAAAGTGATAGCTTTACAATGTTCTCTTGGATTCTCAGGTTGGCCAGGAAATTTACCAAAATTTTTATTTGAAAAACTCACTTGTTGTGCTATTTGAGTCTCTAGCATCTTATTATGTGTAGCAAGTGAGTCAACTTTAAAGCTAAGTCCTTAATGGCCTCATTCATTGAATGATTTTGGGCTCTAAATTCTTCATTCTGTTTACTCTGTATAGAGATGAAATTCTCCATTAAATCCTCCAAATTTGACTTTGGTTGAGGAGGAGGATTAAATTGCCTCTGATTCTGAAACCTAGGAAGTTGTCTAAAGTTATTCTGAGGCTGTTGATTTTCATTTGGCTTGTATGAGAGATTTAGGTGATTTTTCTAGCTTGGATTATAGGTATTGTTGTAAGGATTGTTTCTTTAGTTGTTCACAAAAGTTGCCTGCTCACAATCCTGAAGTGCAGGGGACCCAACAACATTGATGCTTCAATTTATCCAATTTCTAAAACAAGGCATCAACTTTAGAAGTTAGATGATTAAATGCATCTACTTCATACATCCTTGATGATTTTCTTGGCTACCTCTCACTAGACTAGGAGTAGTGATTTTGAGCCATATCTTCAATAAGCTCATAGACCTCATCTACAGTCTTATTCATCAAAGCTCCTCCGGCTGCAGCATCCACAGACATATGGGTGCTGTAAATTAGTCAATTGTAGAATGTATGGACTATTAGCCACTTCTCCAACCCATGGTGTGGGCATACTCGAGGAGCTCTTTAAATCTCTTCCAAGCTTCATATAGTGACTCCTTATCTTTCTGAACAAAAGTAGTTATCTTATTCCTAAGGTGAGTTGTCTTACTCGATGAGAAGTATTTGTCCAGAAAAGCTTGAGAAAGCTGTTGCCATGTGGTAATGGACCCTGATGGAAGAGAATACAACCATGCATGGGCCTTGTCCCTTAGAGAAAAAGGGAAAGATCTTAGTCTGATGGCATCAGAAGAGACTCCATTTAGCTTCAGTGTGCAACAGTACTCCAAAAACACTGAAAAATGGAGATTAGGGTCTTCAGTAGGTGACCCTCCAAATTTGTTATGCTGAACCATCTACAAAAGAGAAGGCTTCAGCTTGAAATTGTTGGCCTCAACAACAGGTCTTACAATGCTGGAATTCAGGCCATGAGTATCCGGGGCAGTAAAATCCTTAAGAGATCAGTTATCTCTTTTTGCCATGGTAGGTGCAGAATTCTATTATTACTGTATTCTTCTTCTTCTCCACAGGGTGCGCTTAATCTCTGAGTTAAATTCAGCAATGAGTTCGTGGCCTCTTCGCATAAAATAGCTACACACCTATGAAGGAAGAAAAAGGAACAAAAATTAGCAAAATAAAATTATGTAGAAAAATAAAAAGAAAGTGATCTAGTCTAGCTATTTCATAAAATATTTAATATTGACAATTGTTCCTTGGCAACAATGCTAAAAACTTGTCGTGTTTATTTTACTAATTACTGCAAACGCACGGCGTAGCTGTAGCTAATCCAGCGAGTACGGGTCGTGTCCCACGGAGAAAAATGTCAATTACTAGAATGATGTGAAATACACTATCTAAATCGATGTAATTCAAGGGAAAGTTTGTCACAATTAAATAAATTAAGGATTCAATTAACTAAAGCCTAGGGTTAGGGACCACCACACTTGTGATATTCAACATCTAATTTGTAACACTAATTACAATTATCTAGACTAGTTGGGGATGTTTTAACCTTAATTAACTAGCAATCTCTTTCAAGCATTACTAATTGTACCTAGGTTAATCAAATTGCCTACTTTCATGGTTCTTAGCTTAACCTAGGTTCATTAAGTTCAATGCCAACCATAGAAGTCAATTAATCGGTTTTCTCTTGCCCATTAATTGACTCATTCCTAGAGAATCTCAAACTACTTTCGTGATTAAGATATCTCTAATTAACTATTAAGATTTGGAATTAATTTTCACCTTTTAGTTCATCAATTAAAATCCTAAGATGTGATAGATTGGTGATCAGGCATTCTACCAACTCTTTTTCATACATATAATAGTTAATCCTAATCAATCTAGAAGTATCACAATTAGGGTTCCAACATTCAACAACATAGTATCATCATATCATAAGTGGGTTTACCAAAACCCTAGAACAAATTTAGTCACACCATAGAAATAGAAATCAAATCCATTTTCATTAAGTAATTCATTCAAGTTCAGTACAATCTAAAGAGAAGGAGTAGAAATAAAAATAGAGAGTTAAAATAGAAAGATATAACCTAGTTTGCATAAAAGTAAGATGAAAATACAACCTTTAATCAGTGTAACTCATATTCTAGAGTATAAATTCAACAATGATTCAAGTAAAAATCTAACCTAGGAGTGTTTTCTAAGCTTAAAAACTAAGTCTAAAGTGTCTCTCTAAGTTTGAATGACTGCCTCTGCGTTTTCCCCCGCCTATGTATCAACTTGGCAGCCAAAAACCCTAAAAATCACGTGTAGTATAGACCCGAAGCACGGCTTGTAAGTTATTCAATAATTTATTCAAATCAAAACCCTAAATTTGAATAATTCATGATGCCCTATAATCATAGAACTTTATGATTCTCACAAAAACAATAATTGAATGAAGAAATACCTTGATCCATGACGTCTATCTTGTAAATAAACTTACAGTAAATGAGAGATCTCAAAGAAACTGTGTTTCTCTCTCTTTACCCCTTTAGGTTTGACGCACGTTTTTTGATAGAGAGAAAACTGTCACTTACTAGGCAGAGAGAGGACCAGTTTCTTATATAGAGTCATTAATATACATATACAATCAACATGTATATCCAATAGAGAATATCTCTCTTATTGACCAATAGGATTTTAGCATTCAAACATTATTAGATCATAATTATCCTTAAGTGATAATTATCATTAAGTTCATAGTTATCACAAAGTCATTATTATCATTAAGTTATTATTATATTTAAATGGATAAATATAATAAAATACATATCGAAAACACATGGGCCACTAATAAAATATCTAACATTCTCCCACTTGGCCCATGCAACATTATTCAACTTCATAGGTTCAAATAGAACATAATGCGCATTTATTAGCTAAAATCCTTCTTTAAATTGGTCACATCATAAATCATCATTAAGCAAAAAATTAATAAGGATCATAATGTCATTAGTTCGACACAGTCCCTTCTATGTATCACAATATTAATTCAATACTTAACATGACCTTTAATGAAAGATAACATAATGGTCCAGCAATAATGTCTTTGTCAAAGACAAATCTTGTTAACATTCACATAATTCATTTATGTATATATACTAACAATAAGTAACAGGATGCATAAATAAATCAGAAACAACAAATAAATGAGCTCAGAGTGTCAAAACATAAAGAGCATAAAACTTCATCATAATCTTAATAGTGGTACCCAATAATGCCCATTCTTTCGACATGTTCATTAAATGTCTTTGGCGGCAATCCTTTTGTTAATGGATCCGCAATCATAAAGTTAGTGCTAATGTGCTCAATTGACACTCTTTGTTTCTGAACTTCTTGTTTAATGGCAAAGTATTTCACTTCCATGTGTTTAGCATCCTTTGAATACTTGTCGTTTTTCGAAAAGAAGACTGCTGCAGAATTATCACAATAAATTTTCAGCGGCTTAGCAATACTGTCGACAATTTCAAACCCTGAAATAAAATTCCGCAACCACAAACCATGAATAGTGGCCTCAAAGCATGCCACAAATTTAGCCTCCATAGTGGACGCAGTAATGATAGATTGCTTCGCACTCTTCCATGATATTGCTCCTCTTGCTAGAAGGAACAAGTAGCCGAATGTAGATTTTCTTATATCAATTCATCCAGCATAATCTGAATCTGAATATCCAATCACCTTAAGGTGATTAGATTTCTTATAAGTGAGCATGTAATCCTTTGTTCCTTGCAAGTACCTCAGTACTTTCTTTGCAACTTTCCAATGATCCAATCCAGGATTACTTTGATACCCGCCCAGCATTTCGACAGCAAAACTGATGTCTGGCCTGGTACAAGTCTGAGCATACATCAAGCTCCCAACAACAAATGCATAAGGAATTCTTTCCATTTCTGTGCGTTCCAATTCATTCTTTGGGCATTGCATAAGACTAAATTTATCTCTTTTCTGAATTCGAACAACACTGTCAGAGCACTTTTCCATTTTAACTCTCTCTAAAACTTTATTAATATATGCTTTCTGAGACAGTCCTAACATTCCTTATGATCTATCATGGAATATTTCAATTCCTATTACATAGGATGCCTCAACCATATCTTTCTTTTCGAAGTTCATAGAGAGAAATTTCTTGGTCTCATGTAATAAGCCAAGATCATTTTTAGCCAGCAAGATGTCATCAACATACAGAATCAAAAATATAAACTTGTTCCCACTAACCTTCAAATATATACACTGATCAACAGTGTTTTCTTTAAATCCAAAGGAAACAACAGTATCATTAAACTTAAGATACCATTGCCAGGAGGCTTGTTTAAGTCCGTATATTGACTTCTTAAGTTTACACACCATGTGTTTCTTTCCTTTTACTGAAAAACCCTCAAGTTGATTTATATAAACCTCTTCCTCTAAATTTCCATTCAGAAAAGCAGTTTTCACATTCATTTGATGTAACTCTAAGTCATAATGAGCTACCATTGCCATAATAATTCTAAATGAGTCCTTTTGGACACAGGAGAAAATGTCTCTTTATAGTCAATGCCATCTTTCTAAGTAAAACCTTTGGCAATAAGTCTAGCCTTAAATCTTTCGACATTGCCATTTGAGTCGCGTTTGGTCTTAAAGACCCATTTGCATCTGACTCTTTTACAACCTTTAGGCAATTCAACTAGATCCCATACTTCATTATGATCCATTGATTTTAACTCTTCTTTCATAGCATCTAACCATTTATTATTATTGGCACTTTCCATGGCTTATGAAAATGAAACTAGATCATCATCAACTCTTAAGTCAAATTCTGACTCTTGTAAATAAACCACATAATCATTAGAAATAGCAGATCTCTTTTGTCTTTGAGATCTTCTTAATGCTATTAATTCATGTGATTCATCTGTTATAGGTTCATTGGTAACAGCTTCATTATGGGTTGTTTCATCAATCATTTGTTGTTCTTCTAAGTTGTTAAACTATTCTACAACTGTGGGAACAACAATTTCCCAAGAAGTTTTAGGTAAAGGAACTTGTACCTTAACTTCTTGGATTTCCACTTTTTGTGGTTCTACACTCCCACTAATTTCACCATTTTCAATGAACCTAGCATTTCTAATTTCAACAATTCTTGTACTATGGTTAGGACAATAAAATCTATACCCTTTCGATTTTTCTGGATAACCAATGAAGAAATTATCATCAGTAAAGCTCATCATGTCATGTTCAGCTGTATAAACTACAGAAAATATCTTTGGTCACATGAATGCATTATGTCTATGCACATAAGAATCATACTGGAATGATATGTATGACAGAACTAACTATTTTCAAAATATCATATGATGGCCATCAACTTATTCTCATTTCAAGCTACCCCGGTCAGGGTGAGTATCCTCTACTCTACGGTATGGGCTTTTCTCGCTCCGTCCGACATAGCCCACTTTCTCTTTCTTTTCTCATTATCATGATCATAACCGTTGGTAGGGCGTCCCCTACTGGTGCACCACACGGATTGCCATGTGACCGTGCTCATTTCTTTTCTTTTCACAATGATAGCCAAAAATATGCTTTCAAAAACAAGTATGTTCATCAAAATATAACTATTACCATAAATCATTGGTAATCATTCCATGAACATAACCATTTCAAATATCACTTTATAAAATATTTCCATGTCAAAATTTCACACTTAAGATGGTGAGAAGTTCATACGATGGCAATGGCTATGGCTATACTAGTCATTTATTATTTTCAATTATAAGATTCATCTTTTTTTTAAATATTACTTTTACTTCTTTATTTTCTTGATGCAGGTTTTCATCACATCTAACCTTCTCTTACTAATCAGAGCATAACTCCCTCATATGGACTCCAAATTGAATGATTCTAGTGCCTAAAAATCCAAGACACATATATCTTTAATTCTTATGTTAACATTTTACTTTAATTCACTACAGATAATTCTCAGAAATTAAAATATAATAACTATCCTAACATATTCTTCCCTGATGAACCATTTTCTGACATTTGACTACTAATCGGCTCATATCTCCTTCCTATGGACTCCAAATTGAATGATTCTAGTGCCTAAAATTCCATGACACATATATCTTTAATTTTTATGTTAACCATTTATTTTAATTCCTTACAGATACTTCCCAAAAATTAAAATACCGAAGCTATCCTAACATATTTTTCCCTGATGACCCATTTTCTGACCTTTGCCAGATTATCGGCTCATATCTCCCTCATATGGACTCTAAATTGAATGATTCCAGTGCCTAAACATCCATGACACATATATCTGTAATTCTTATGTTGACCATTTATTTTAATTCCTTACAGATACTTCCCAGAAATTAAAATACCGAAGCTATCCTAACATATTTTTCCCTGATGACCCATTTTCTGACCTTTGTCTACTAATCGGCTCATATATCCCTTATATGGACTCCAAATGGAATTATTCCAGTTCCAAATTATCCATGACACATATATATTGAATTCTTATGTTAACCATTTATTTTAATTCCTTATAGATTGTTCCGAGAAATTAAAATACCGAAGCTATCCTAACATATTTTTCCCTGATGACCCATTTTCTGACCTTTGTCTACTAATCGGCTCATATCTCCCTTATATGGACTCCAAATTGAATGATTCCAGTTCCAAAATATCCATGACACATATATCTTTAATTCTTATGTTAACCATTTATTTTAATTCCTTATATATTGTTCCCAGAAATTAAAATACCAAAGCTTAAAATTCTGCCAACCATAGCCATAACCATGCAGAACTATCTACACCAACCTAAGTATTCAAACATACATCACATGCAAGATCAATATGTAACATGATATAGCAACATCATGACCAATCATAAAAGTTCTAAGATCAAAATCTCATATAAATATTATAAGTTTCAAAAGTTTTCTTCAAAAAGAAATATTGTTAAACTTACTTGGAGCACTTAGTCTTTTAGACTTCTTCTTCCTCTTTCTTCCTTTCTTCCTCTCCTTTCCTCACTCTACCTTGCTTCTATTTTTCCTCTCCCTTACTTGGACGAAATTCTAATGTTGTAAGGGTGGGTTTCCTTATATAGGCCACCAAATAATTCACCTTTCATGATCATGGGTCTACCTTATCACAATTTAGGATACACTTTGTTGAATTTTTGGAAAACAAACAACTTATGTTCTTGTCTTCCTCTTCCTTAGTCAAGATATGCTTAGGAAAAAGAGATTTGTATTTTAAAAATTATGATGATATGTTCTTAAGATATGGGACAAGATCCCTTTGATTTAGGGATTCATTTAATTTTTCTTTTGTCTTAATCAATTATGATAGGTTGCCTTTTTAAGTGGCAAATTTCTAGCCTTTCAATCTCCATTATTTGGTTGAAATTATTTATGTGGGATAGAGATGTTTTGTCCTAATTCTATGTCTTATCATACCACTTGCTAAAATTATGAGTGTAGGATATAGATGTTTTTGTTCTAAAGCCTTGTATTATCATGCCACTTGCCTAAATGATGAATGTAGAATCACACCACTTGCTAAATTTTTGTCTTAATGCCATGTAACCTAATCTTTATTATTATTATTATATCATCATCTAATTTATTTTATTTTATTTTTTCTCTTGGATTTGGGCTTATTTCTACCCATTATGGGCTTATTTCTACCCATTTTTATTTGCTTTGGATAAAATTCTACCTTTCTTGGAGGGCTTGGTCACATTTTCATAATTTTTGGGCTACCGGTCCAATTTCTATATACTAGTCCAAGTCTATGTTTTATTTCTTCCTTGGGCTATCCTATTGGCTTGCTAAAAACTTATGTGAAGTGGAAAAACTCTATATGTAGTGTCCATAGGTAAAAGCCCAATGTATGGGTAAAGATTTCAAACTTAGTAACTCTAGTTCTTGAATTAGGAAAAATTACCCTAATTCAATGTTCTTGAAATTTTAAGACCTTTACTTATTTCTAAAAATTTATCTTCCTTATCCAAGAATTTTGCATCTCTTTAGTATGTTATTTCTAATTTCTTTCCTATTAAGTTTTCATTCTTTATTTGTTCTCTTATTGTTAGAAAATTTTTTTATGCATATACATAAGGTGAAGAATTTCTAAGGATTATATTTCCTTAGATATCTAAAATATTGTCTAATAAATTTAATTTCCTTAATTACATTTTTATGTACTTTTATCAATAAAAGAAACGAAATTAGGGATGTTACATTTAACAAATAAAGAATGAAAACCTAATAGGAAAGAGAGTATTTGGAAAATCTCCTCTAAAGTACCAAAACCACCTGGTAAGGCAATGAAGGCGTCAGCATTGCTCATCATTCTAGCCATGCATTCATGCATGGAAACTACCCTATATTCTTCCCCAATTGTCTTCCCTATGTTGCTGGATGTAGCTAGAGCTATAGGAATAATACCTAGAACTTGGCATCCTCCTACATGTGCAGCTGTAGCCACACACCCCATTAACCCATAGTTACCTCCACCATACACTAAATGAATTTTTCTCTTAGCCAGCACCATACCCAGATTTTGTGCTGCTTTGACATACTGCCCATCTTTTCCAGGATTGGAACCACAAAAGACACAAATATTTCGAAACTGACGGAATGCGGTTCCCTCCATAATTTCTATTACCTTAACTTTGAGTATAGACAAAGATACTAATGTAAGTATTTATAGAACTCAGAGAAGGGAATATTTATAATAGTTATGCGAATAGGCTGGGTATTATTAGAACAACTATGTGAGTGATTGATGGATATCAGCAAAATTAGAGGTAAAAAATATATTAAAAAATGACGGCAAGCATGTATATGTACAGTAGTTATGACCGTGACCCATATTAAGCACATAAAGAGCATAAGATAAGATATCACCAGAAATTTGTCTTTATCTTGTTGTCTTTGATGAAGCATTGATGTCTTGATTCTTATAGAAAAGTTATAGGTGATAGCCGTCATTGTAAAAAAAAAGTAAAAATGCAATCAAATGATTTATTTTGTATTCTCAATGTTTTTGCAAGTCGACTACCAGTATTATTAAGTCGACTAACTATTTTGAGAAATTTTAATTTGGACTGGTTATTTTACAGTTGATTGATTACATCGATTTTGAAGCAATCAACTGCATCCTACCAGTTAACTACATATTCTTTGCTTTTCACAGACTTTTATAAGTTCAGAAATGTTTCTTTTTCCATGTGATATCTTTCCACCGAATACCAATATATTCAAAATTTGCAGCCAATGATTTTTGCTGAAATCATAGATAGATTTTGTTTATAGATTTTCAAGAATTACGGCCACCGATTTTAATAGTTTTCAATGCTTTGTCGAAATTTTTGACTTTTTCTTTTGGCACCATTCTCTATTATGCTTTTCGTCTGTTTCACTCATTAACAGTTGGAATTAAATGCAACGTTATTTTTGCTCATTAAAATTAAAGATAATTTCTTTTCCTTGAAACTCGGTTATTATGGTGTCTAAGTTGTTAATAGGTTAAAGTAATAAAAAGTTTGAAAAGAATGGATGGATGATAGTCTTATGATGTTTTGACGAATGTAATCAAGAGAATTAGTGGTGTTAAAGTTCTTGAGGAATAAAATATAGGAAGTAGGATTTAAGTTAGTCTTTGAACTATTAATTTGGAAATATAGAGAATATTCTGAGAACCATGTCTGAAAATAATGTAAGTGATCAAGATATTTGTGTTAAAGGATTATATCATGCTAAATTGAGTATAGTATCGAGGATGTAAATTATGTTGGAATTGAGAATTCATGTATGCGTAATTGTTAGGAAAAATCTTCATGAAATGATTGGGTTAATTAAATGGGATTGAAATTAGCTAGATTGAGGTGCTTTTGGAGATGATAAAAGAAATAATTGAAATTTTTGACAAAGAGTTTAATGGTGTTAATAAGTTGGTATAGAATTACTGTGATGAGTTAAGTTGGAATTATTAGACATGTATCAATGGTACATAAATGTTATTGAAGGTTTGAAGGATTTAGTGCAACGTATGTTTAACATATTGATTAAAGGATTTGAGGATAAAAATAAATGATAGATTAAGACAATGATATTCAGGGGATGAAATTGATATATGAAAAAAAATGACTTGATAGAAGTATAGAATAAGAAAAGATAGTTACCCAATATGAAGTTGAATATATTCCTTTATGTGTGTGTTTTCTTATATCGACCTATAGATATATCCATGCTGGCTAGAGGATATAAATTGAAGAACTTAGGAGTGAAAGAAATCCTTATGGTTAAGTTATATGGCAAAATTACTCAAGTGAATAGACATATTAAAAAGTAAAGATGTTATACAGAAAAGATATCCCTAATTATTTAGGTAATAAGGTTGGTAACTCTAAATAATGCCTTAATTTCATCCTTACATATGGTAGGATGGATTGAAATTCGGGGACCGAATTTCTTAAGGGGGAAGAATGTAACATCCCGTAATTTTTAGATATTTTTCTTAGAAATTCTTCACCTTACATGTATGCATAGAAATGTTCTAATATTAATGGAATAGGTAAAGAAAGAAAACCTAAGAGGAAATATTAGAAATAAACATGCTAAAGAAAGGTGAAATTCTTAGGTAAAGAAAGATAAATTTTTGTGAAGTAAGCAAAGGTCTTAAAATTTCAAGATGATCGAATTAGGGTAATTGTTCTTAATTTAAGAGTAAAAGTTACTAAGTTTAGTATCTCCACCCGTAATTGGGCTTTAACCTATGGACACTTCATATAGAGTTTTTCTACTTCAAATGAATTTTTAGCAAACCAATAGGATAGCGCAAGGAAGAAATAAAACATAGACTTGGACTAGGATATAGAAATTGGACCGGTAGCCCAAAAATTATGAAAATGTGACCAAGCTCAATATTGTATAATAATAAAGGAAAAAAAAAGAGGTTGTTACATAATTGGTATCAGAGTAGGTCGATCCTAGATGGCCAGTGGGTGGTTGGTTATCTGAATCGATCTTATAGTATCTTTAGTATGTTGTGGTAGTACTGTGTAGGGGATGAGTGATTTCATATAGGTAGGAAATTACTAGTGTTTCCTATCTATATGCCGAGGTGGTGTTATGACTGCTGTTAAATATTTTTTTTAAACTAACTATTGGGCTTGATCACCTCAATAGCAGCATATTTTTTTTTGCCATAGTAGGAAATGGCACCACCAAGGACGAATTCCGTAAACAATGTGGAGGAAACCCTACACAACCTTGCCACGGCAATTTGAGAATTTAATGTTGATTTACTCCTTAGAACCCAACTAGTATCTATATCCTTATATAGAATGATATCGATTGAATAAAAAAAAATTTTAGTTACAAGACTTGTTAGACAAGGGATTTAAAATCCCTAGTACTTTTATTTAGATGGCTCTAGTTCTATCTGTGAAAAAGAAAGATGGATCACTATGACTATGCATATATTATAGACAGTTGAATAAGGTGATAATGTAGAATAGAAACCCATTAGCTCGTATAGATTACATGTTTGACCAGTTATAAGGTATTCAATATTTTTCCATAAATAGATTTGGGATATGAGTAACATTAATTAAGGATAAGAGAAGAGGATGTAGGACTTATTATGGGCATTTTGAGTTCTTGGTGAATGCATTTAAAATTGAAAAATCTTTAGCTGCATTCATAGATTTAATGAATAGTAATTAGGTCATCCCTGGAACAATTTGTTATTATATATATGGATGATATACTAGAATATTTCAAAAGTTCAGAGGATCATTAGTAACATTCAAAGATATTTTTACCAACTCTAAAGGAGTATTGTTGGTAAATATGGTATCTAAGTAGACTCTAAGAAAGTAAAAGTAGTATAAAAAAAACTACATTTTACTACATTTAAAGATGAAGATCCAAATCCAATTTACGCTTCCTGCGGTTATCTGCTGTCCATTCTATTTGAGTAATAGTTGGGTCAGGTACATGAACATAGGCTTGTAAAGCATCAATCAACTCTTCAGCATTTGAAGCTGAGATGAGAATTCGTTGTGCTGAGTGTGAGATAAACCTCTATTCCACAGCTTGATCTAGAAAAGATAACAAACCATCAAAGAAGTTATTAACATTTAACAAACCTATTGATTTGTGATGCATATTCAATTGTTCCCAAGAGACTATTTGGAAAATCTCCTCTAAAGTACCAAAACCACCTGGTAAGGCAATGAAGGCGTCAGCATTGCTCATCATTCTAGCCATGCGTTCATGCATGGAAACTACCCTATATTCTTCCCCAATTGTCTTCCCTATGTTGCTGGATGTAGCTAGAGCTATAGGAATAATACCTAGAACTTGGCATCCTCCTACATGTGCAGCTGTAGCCACACACCCCATTAACCCACAGTTACCTCCACCATACACTAAATGAATTTTTCTCTTAGCCAGCACCATACCCAGATTTTGTGCTGCTTTGACATACTGCCCATCTTTTCTAGGATTGGAACCACAAAAGACACAAATATTTCGAAACTGACGGAATGCGGTTCCCTCCATAATTTCTATTACCTTAACTTTGAGTATAGACAAAGATACTAATGTAAGTATTTATAGAACTCAGAGAAGGGAATATTTATAATAGTTATGCGAATAGGCCGGGTATTATTAGAACAACTATGTGAGTGATTGATGGATATCAGCAAAATTAGAGGTAAAAAAAATATTAAAAAATGACGGCAAGCATGTATATGTACAGTAGTTATGACCGTGACCCATATTAAGCACATAAAGAGCATAAGATAAGATATCACCAGAAATTTGTCTTTATCTTGTTGTCTTTGATGAAGCATTGATGTCTTGATTCTTATAGAAAAGTTATAGGTGATAGCCGCCATTGTAAAAAAAAAGTAAAAATGCAATCAAATGATTTATTTTGTATTCTCAATGTTTTTGCAAGTCGACTACCAGTATTATTAAGCCGACTAACTATTTTGAGAAATTTTAATTTGGACTGGTTATTTTACAGTTGATTGATTACATCGATTTTGAAGCAATCAACTGCATCCTACCAGTTAACTACATATTCTTTGCTTTTCACAGACTTTTATAAGCTCAGAAATGTTTCTTTTTCCATGTGATATCTTTCCACCGAATACCAATAGATTTAAAGTAGATTCTGACACATATATTCAAAATTTGCGGCCAACGATTTTTGCTGAAATCATAGATAGATTTTGTTTATAGATTTTCAAGAATTACGGCCACCGATTTTAATAGTTTTCAATGCTTTGTCGAAATTTTTGACTTTTGCTTTTGGCACCATTCTCTATTATGCTTTTCGTCTGTTTCACTCATTAACATTTGGAATTAAATGCAACGTTATTTTTGCTCATTACAATTAAAGATAATTTCTTTTCCTTGAAACTCGGTTATTATGGTGTCTAAGTTGTTAATAGGTTAAAGTAATAAAAAGTTTGAAAAGAATGGATGGATGATAGTCTTATGATGTTTTGACGAATGTAATCAAGAGAATTAGTGGTGTTGAAGTTCTTGAGGAATAAAATATAAGAAGTAGGATTTAAGTTAGTCTTTGAACTATTAATTTGGAAATATAGAGAATATTTTGAGAACCATGTCTGAAAATAATGTAAGTGATCAAGATATTTGTGTTAAAGGATTATATCATGCTAAATTGAGTATAGTATCGAGGATGTAAATTATGTTGGAATTGAGAATTCATGTATGCGTAATTGTTAGGAAAAATCTTCATGAAATGATTGGGTTAATTAAATGGGATTGACATTAGCTAGATTGAGTTGCTTTTGGAGATGATAAAAGAAATAATTGAAATTTTTGATAAAGAGTTTAATGGTGTTAATAAGTTGGTATAGAATTACTGTGATGAGTTAAGTTGGAATTATTAGACATGTATCAATGGTACATAAATGTTATTGAAGGTTTGAAGGATTTAGTGCAACGTATGTTTAACATATTGATTAAAGGATTTGAGGATAAAAATAAATGATAGATTAAGACAATGATATTCAGGGGATGAAATTGATATATGAAAAAAAAATGACTTGATAGAAGTATAGAATAAGAAAAGATAGTTACCCAATATGAAGTTGAATATATTCCTTTATGTGTGTGTTTTCTTATATCGACCTATAGATATATCCATGCTGGCTAGAGGATATAAATTGAAGAACTTAGGAGTGAAAGAAATCCTTATGGTTAAGTTATATGGCAAAATTACTCAAGTGAATAAACATATTAAAAAGTAAAGATGTTATACAGAAAAGATATCCCTAATTATTTAGGTAATAAGGTTGGTAACTCTAAATAATGCCTTAATTTCATCCTTACATATGGTAGGATGGATTGAAATTCGGGGACCGAATTTCTTAAGGGGGAAGAATGTAACATCCCGTAATTTTTAGATATTTTTCTTAGAAATTCTTCACCTTACATGTATGCATAGAAATGTTCTAATATTAATGGAATAGGTAAAGAAAGAAAATCTAAGAGGAAATATTAGAAATAAACATGCTAAAGAAAGGTGAAATTCTTAGGTAAAGAAAGATAAATTTTTGTGAAGTAAGTAAAGGTCTTAAAATTTCAAGATGATCGAATTAGGGTAATTGTTCTTAATTTAAGAGTAAAAGTTACTAAGTTTAGTATCTCCACCCGTAATTGGGCTTTAACCTATGGACACTTCATATAGAGTTTTTCTACTTCAGATGAATTTTTAGCAAGCCAATAGGATAGCGCAAGGAAGAAATAAAACATAGACTTGGACTAGGATATAGAAATTGGACCGGTAGCCCAAAAATTATGAAAATGTGACCAAGCCCATTATGAAAGGTAGAATTTTTACCAAAGTAAAGAAAATGGGCAAGAATGAGCCCAAACCCAAGAGGAAAAATAAAAATAAAAATAAAATTAAAGTGATGACATAATGTTGTAATCAAGATTAGGTGACATGGCATTAAGACAAAAATTTAGCAAGTGCTGTGAATCTACATTCATCATTTTGGCAAGTGGCATAATAATACAAGGCTTGAAGACAAAAAAACATCTATATCCTACACTCATAATTTTAGCTAGTGCTATGATAAGACATAGAATTAGGACAAAACATCTCTATCCCATATAAATAATTTCAACCAAATAATGGAGATTCAAGGGCTAGAAAATTGCCACTTAAAAAGGCAACCTATCATAATTGATTAAGACAAAAGAAAAATTAAATGAATCCCTAAATCAAAGGGATCTTGTCCCATATCTTAAGAACATATCATCATAATTTTCAAAATACAAATCTCCTTTTCCTATGCATATCTTGACTAAGGAAGAGGAAGACAAGAACATAAGTTGTTTGTTTTCCAAAAATTCAACAAAGGGTACCCTAATTGTGATAAGGTAGACCCATGATCATAAAAGGTGAATATTTGGTGGCCTATATAAAGAAACCCACCCTTATAACATTAGAATTTCGTCCAAGTGAGGGAGAGAAAAAATAGTAGCAAGATAGAGTGAGGAAAGGAGAGGAAGAAAGGAAGAAAGAGGAAGGAGAAGTCTAGAAGACTAAGTGCTCCAAGTAAGTTTAACAATATTTCTTTTTGAAGAAAACTTTTGAAACTTATAATATTTATATGAGATTTTGATCTTAGAACTATGTTGATTGGTCATGGATGTTGCTATATCATGTTACATATTGAGCTTGCATGTGATGTATGTTTGAATACTTAAGTTGGTGTAGATAGTTCTGCATGGGTATGGCTATGGTTGGCAGAATTTTATGTTTCGGTATTTTAATTTCTGGGAACAATCTATAAGGAATTAAAATAAATGGTTAACATAAGAATTAAAGATATATGTGTAATGGATTTTTAGGCACTGGAATAATTCAATTTGGAATCCATATGAGGGATATATGTGCCGATCAGTAGACAAAGGTAAGAAAATGGGTCATCAGGTAAAAAAATATGTTAGGATTGCTACGGTATTTTAATTTCTGGGAAGTATCTGTAAGGAATTAAAATAATTGATTAACATAAGAATTAACGATATATGTGTCATGGAGTTTTAGGCACTGGAATCATTCAATTTGGAGTCCATATGAGAGAGATATGAGCCGATTAGTAGGCAAAGGTCAGAAAATAGGTCATCAAGGTAAAATATGTTAGGATATATTTGGTATTTTAATTTCTTGAAAGTATCTGTAAGGAATTGAAATAAATGATTAACATACGAATTAAAGATATATGTGTCATGGAGTTTTAGGTACTAGAATAATTCAATTTGGAGTCCATATGAGGGAGATATGTGCCGATTAGTAGACAAAGGTCAGAAAATGCTTCATCAGGGAAGAATATGTTAGGACTTGCTTCGGTATTTTAATTTCTGGGAATTATATGTAATGAATTAAAATAAATGGTTAACATAAGAATTAAAGATATATGTGTCTCCGATTTTTGCCCACTAGAATCATTCAATTTGGAGTCAATATGAGGGAGATATGAGCCGATTAGTAGTCAAAGGTCAGAAAATGGTTCATCAGGGAAGAATATGATAGGATAGTTTCTGTATTTTAATTCGTGGGAATTATCTGTAGGGAATGAAAGTAAAAGGTTAACATAAGAATTAAAGATATATGTGTCATGGATTTTTAGGCACTGGAATCATTCAATTTAGAGTCCATATGAGGGAGTTATGCTCTGATTAGTAAGAGAAGGTTAGATGTGATGAAAACCTGCATCAAGAAAATAAGAAGTAAAAGTAATATTTAAAAAAGAAGATGAATCTTATAATTGAAAATAATAAATGACTAGTATAGCCATAGCCATTTCCATTGTATGAACTTCTTACCATCTTAAGTGTGAAATTTTGACATGGAAATATTTTATAAAGTGATATTTGAAATGGTTATGTTCATGGCATGGTTACCTATGATTTATGATAATAGTTATATTTTGATGAACATACTTGTTTTTGAAAGCATATTTTTGGCTATCATTGTGAAAAGAAAAAAAATGAGCACGGTCACATGGCAATCCGTGTTGTGCACCAGTAGGGGACGCCCTACCAACGGTTATGATCATGATAATGAGAAAAGAAAGAGAAAGTGGGCCATGTCGGACGGAGCGAGAAAAGCCCGTACCAGAGAGTAGAGGATACTCACCCTGACTGGCGTAGCTTGAAATGAGAATAAGTTGATGGCCATCATATGATATTTTGAAAATAGTTAATCCTGTCATACATATCATTACAGTATGATTCTTATGTGCATAGATATAATGCATTCATGTGACCAAAGATATTTTCTGTAGTTTATACAGCTGAACATGACGTGATGAGCTTTACTGATGATAATTTATTGTTAAACTTACTGGGATTTAATTCTCACTATATTTCCATATCATGTTCAAAAAATTATTTATGCAGCTTTTGTTTCTAAGGCTCTGGCTTTTAGTGCACATTGGATCGAGTTACTATATGTTGGGCAGATTTTAGAATCAAATAAGAAGTTTGTGGTTGAGTTGGCTCAAATCCCGATGAAGGTGCAACCACCCGCACCTGTATCTCCGGAATTGGTCAACCAAAATAAACAAGATGTAAATATCTATGTGTCTACCTTATCACAATTAGGATACACTTTGTTGAATTTTTGGAAAACAAACAACTTATGTTCTTGTCTTCCTCTTCCTTAGTCAAGATATGCTTAGGAAAAGGAGATTTGTATTTTAAAAATTATGATGATATGTTCTTAAGATATGGGACAAGATCCCTTTGATTTAGGGATTCATTTAATTTTTCTTTTGTCTTAATCAATTATGATAGGTTGCCTTTTTAAGTGGCAAATTTTTAGCCTTTCAATCTCCATTATTTGGTTGAAATTATTTATGCAGCTTTTGTTTCTAAGGCTCTGCGCTTTAGTGCACATTGGATCGACTTACTATATGTTGGGCAGATTTCAGAATCAAATAAGATGTTTGTGGTTGAGTTGGCTCAGATCCCGGTGAAGGTGCAACCACCCGCACCTGTATCTCCAGAATTGGTCAACCAAAATAAACAAGATGTAAATATCTATGTGTCTACCTTATCACAATTAGGATACACTTTGTTGAAGTTTTGGAAAACAAACAACTTATGTTCTTGTCTTCCTCTTCCTTAGTCAAGATATGCTTAGGAAAAGGAGATTTGTATTTTAAAAATTATGATGATATGTTCTTAAGATATGGGACAAGATCCCTTTGATTTAGGGATTCATTTAATTTTTCTTTTGTCTTAATCAATTATGATAGGTTACCTTTTTAAGTGGCAAATTTCTAGCCCTTCAATCTCCATTATTTGGTGGTCTATATAAGGAAACCCAACCTTACAACATTAGAATTTTGTCTAAGTGAGGGATAAGAAAAATAGAAGCAAGGTAGAGTGAGGAAAGGAGAGGAAGAAAGGAAGAAAGAGGAAGGAGAAGTCTAGGAGACTAAGTGCTCCAGGTAAGTTTAACAATATTTCTTTTTGAAGAAAACTTTTGAAACTTATAATATTTATATGAGATTTTCGTCTTAGAACTTTGATGATTGGTCATCGATGTTGCTATATCATGTTACATATTGAGCTTGCATGTATGTATGTTTGAATACTTAGGTTGGTGTAGATAGTTCTGCATGGGTATGGCTATGGTTGGAAGAATTTTAAGCTTCGGTATTTTAATTTCTGGGAACAATCTATATGGAATTAAAAAAAATGGTTAACAGAAGAATTATATATATATGTCTCATGGAGTTTTAAGCACTGGAATCATTCAATTTGGAGTCCATATGATGGAGATATGAGTCGATTAGTAAACAAAGGTGAGAAAATGGGTCATCAAGGAAAAATATGTTAAGATAGCTTCGATATTTTAATTTCTGGGAAGTATCTGTGAGGAATTAAAATAAATGATTAACATAAGAATTATAGATATATGTGTCATTGATTTTTAGCCACTGGAATCATTCAATTTGGAGTCCATATGTGGGAGATATGATCCGATTATTTGGCAAAGGTCAGAAAATGGGTCATCAGGGAAAAATATGTTAGGATAGCTTTGGTATTTTAATTTCTGGGAAGCATCTGTAAGGAATTAAAATAAATGGTTAACATAAGAATTAAATATATATGTGTCCTGGAGTTTTAGGAACTGGAATCATTCAATTTGGAGTCCATATGAGAGAGATATGAGCCGATTAGTTGTCGAAACTCAGAAAATGGTTCATCAGGGAAGAATATGTTAGGATAGTTTCTGTATTTTAATTTCTGGGAATTATCTGTAGGGGATTAAAGTAAAATGTTAACATAAGAATTAAAGATATATGTGTCGTGGATTTTTAGGCACTGGAATCGTTCAATTTGGAGTCCATATGAGAGAGTTATGCTCTGATTAGTAAGAGATGTTTAGATGTGATGAAAACCTGCATCAAGAAAATGAAGAAGTAAAAATATTATTTAAAAAAGAAGATGAATCTTATAATTGAAAATAATAAATGACTAGTATAGCAAAAGCCAATGCCATTGTATGAACTTCTTACCATCTTAAGTGTAAAATTTTGACATGGAAATATTTTATAATGTGATATTTGAAATGGTTATGTTCATGGCATGATTACCAATAATTTATGGTAATAGTTATATTTTGATGAACATACTTGTTTTTAAAAGCATATTTTTGGCTATCATTGTGAAAAGAAAAGAAATGAGCACGGTCACATGGGAATCCGTGTGGTGCACTAGTAGGGGACGCCCTACCAACGGTTATGATCATGATAATGAGAAAAGAAAGAGAAAGTGGGCCATGTCGGACGAAGCGAGAAGAGCCCGTATCGGAGAGTAGAGGATACTCACCCTAACCGGGGTAGCTTGAAATGAGAATAAGTTGATGGCCATCATATGATATTTTAAAAATAGTTAATCCTGTCATACATATCATTACAGTATGATTCTTATGTGCATAGATATAATGCATTCATGTGACCAAAAGATATTTTCTATAGTTTATACAGCTGAACATGACATGATGAGCTTTACTAATGATAATTTATTGTTGAACTTACTGGGATTTAATTCTCACTATATTTCCATATCATGTTCAGAAAATTATTTATGCAGCTTTTGTTTCTAAGGCTCTCGCTCTTAGTGCACATTGGATCGAGTTACTTTATGTTGGGAAGATTTCAGAATCAAATAAGAGTGAAACAGACGAAAAGCATAATAGAGAATTTACTTTAAAAGTGAGTGAAAAATATTAAAATCGGTGGCCGCAATTCTTGAAAATCTGTAAACAAAATCTATTTATGATTTCAGCAAAAAATCGATGGCTGCAAATTTTGAATATATGTGTTAGAATCTACTTTAAATCTATTGGTATTGGGTGGAAAGATATGACATGAAAAAAAAAAACATTTCTGAGCTTATAAAAGTCTGTGAAAATCAAAGAATATGTAGTTAACTGGTAGGATGCAGTTCATTGCTTCAAAATAGATGTAATCAATCAACTGTAAAATAACCAGTCCAAATTAAAATTTCTCAAAATAGCTAGTCGACTTAATAATACTGATAGTCGACTGAAAAAAATATTGAGAATACAAAATAAATCATTTGATTGCATTTTTATTTATATTTATTTATTTTTTTTTTTTTTACAATGACGGTTATCACCTACAAGTTTTCTACCAAAATCAAGACATCAAACAGATTTCTGGTGATATCTTATCTTATGCTCTTTATGTGCTTAATATAGGTCACAGTCATAACTACTGTACATATATACGCTTGCCGTCATTGTTGAATTTTTTTTATAGCTGATATCCACCAATCACTCACATAGTTGTTCTAATAATACCCGGCCTATTCGCATAGCTATTTCTATAAATACTTACATTAGTATCTTTGTCTATACTCAAAGTTAAGGTGATAGAAATTATGGAGGGAACCACATTCCGTCAGTTTCGAAATATTTGTGTCTTTTGTGGTTCCAGTCCTGGAAAAGATGGAGAGTATGTCAAAGCAGCACAAAATTTGGGTATGGTGCTGGCTAGGAGAAAAATTCATTTAGTGTATGGTGGAGGTAACTGTGGGTTAATGGGGTGTGTGGCTACAGCTGCACATGTAGGTGGGTGCCAAGTTTTAGGTATTATTCCTACAGCTCTAGCTACATCCAGCAACATAGGGAAGACAATTGGGGAAGAATATAGGGTAGTTTCCATGCATGAACGCATGGCTAGAATGATGAGCAATGCTGACGCCTTCATTGCCTTACCAGGTGGTTTTGGTACTTTAGTGGAGATTTTCCAAATAGTCTCTTGGGCACAACTGAATATGCATCACAAACCAATAGGTTTGTTAAATGTTAATCACTTCTTTGATGGTTTGTTATCTTTTCTAGATCAAGCTGTGGAATAGAGGTTTATCTCACAGTCAGCACGACGAATTCTCATCTCAGCTTCAAATGCTGAAGAGTTGATTAATGCTTTACAAGCCTATGTTCATGTTCCTAATCTAACTATGACTCCAATAGAATGGATGGCAGATAACCGCAGGAAGCGTAAATTAGATTTGGATCTTCATCTTTAAATGTAGTAAAATGTAGCTATTTTTGTACTATTTTTACTTTCTTAGAGTCTACTTGGATACCATATTTACCAACCATACTCCTTTAGAGTTGGTAAAACTATCTTTGAATGTTGTTTATGATCCTCTGAACTTTTGTAATATTCAAGTATATCATCCATATATATAATAACAAATTGTTCCAGGGATGACCTAATTACTATTCTTTAAATCTATGAATGCAACTAAAGATTTTTTTTCAATTTAAATGCATCACCAAGAACTCATAATGCCCATAATAAGTCCTACATCCTCTTCTCTTATCCTTAATTAATGTTAGTCATATCCCAAATCTATTTGTGGAAAAATATTGAACACCTTATAACTGGTCAAATAGGTAATCTATACGAGCTAATGGGTTTCTATTCTACATTGTCACCTTATTCAACTGTCTATAATCTATGCATAGTCATAGTGATCCATCTTTCTTTTTCACAGATAGAACTAGAGCACTCTAAATAAAAGTACTAGGGCATTTAAATCCATTGTCTAACAATTCTTGTAACTATATTTTTTTTATTCAATCGATATCATTCTATATAAGGATATAGATACTAGTTGGGTTCTAAGGATTAAATCAATATTAAATTCTAAAATTGCCGTGGTAAGGTTGTGTAGGGTTTCCTCCACATTGTTTACGAAATTCCTCCTTGGTGGTGCCATTTCCTACTATGGTAAAAATATGATGCTATTGAGGTGATCAAGCCCAATAATTAGTTTAAAAAAAATTTAACAGCAGTCATAACACCACCTCGGCATATAGATGGAAACACTAGTAATTTCCTACCTATATGAAATCACTGATCCCCTACACAGCACTACCACAACATACTCAAGATACTATAAGATCGATTCAGATAACCAACCACCCACTGGCCATCTAGGATCGACCTGCTCAGATACCAATTATGGATGGAGATACTAAACTTAGTAACTTTTGCTCTTAAATTTAGAAAAATTACCCAAAATTTTTAGACGTTTTCCTTAAAAATTCTTCACCTTACATATATGCATAGAAATGTTCTAATATTAATGAAATAGGTAAAGAAAGAAAACCTAAGAGGAAATATTCGAAATAAACATGCTAAAGAAAGGTAAAATTCTTAGGCAAAGAAAGATAAATTTTTTTGAAGTAAGTAAAGGTCTTAAAATTTCAAGAAGATCGAATTAGGGTAATTTTTCTAAATTTAAGAGTAAAATTTACTAAGTTTAGTATCTCCATCCGTAATTGGACTTTAACCTATAGACACTTCATATAGGGTTTTTCTACTTCACATGAATCTTTTAGCATGCCAATAGGAAAGCCCAAGGAAGAAATAAAACATAGACTTGAATTAGGATATAGAAATTGGACCGGTAGCCCAAAAATCATGAAAATGTGACCAAGCCCATTATTAAAGGTAGAATTTTAACCAAAGTAAAGAAAATGGGTAAGAATGAGCCCAAATCCAAGAGGAAAAATAAAAATAAAAATAAAATTGATAAGACATAAACATCTATATCCTACACTCATAATTTTAGCAAGTGGTATGATAAGACATAACATTAGGACAAAACATCTCTATCCCACATAAATAATTTCAACCAAATAATGGAGATTGAAGGGCTAGAAATTTGCCACTTAAAAAAGCAACCTATCATAATTAATTAAGACATAAGAAAAATTAAATGAATCCCTAAATCAAAGGGATCTTGTCCCATATCTTAAGAACAAATTATCATAATTTTCAAAATACAAATCTCCTTTTCCTATGCATATCTTGACTAAGGAAGAGGAAGACAAGAACATAAGTTGTTTGTTTTCCAACAATTCAACAAAGTGTATCCTAATTGTGATTAGCTAGACCCATGATCATGAAAGGTGAATTATTTGGTGGCCTATATAAGGAAACCCAACCTTACAACATTAGAATTTCGTCCAAGTGAGGGAGAGGAAAAATAGAAGCAAGGTAGAGTGAGGAAAGGAGAGGAAGAAAGGAAGAAAGAGGAAGGAGAAGTCTAGAAGACTAAGTGCTCCAAGTAAGTTTAACAATATTTCTTTTTGAAGAAAACTTTTGAAACTTATAATATTTATATGAGATTTTGATCTTAGAACTTTGATGATTGATCATGGATGTTGCTATATCATGTTACATATTGAGCTTGCATGTGATGTATGTTTGAATACTTAGGTTGGTGTAGATAGTTCTGCATGGTTATGGCTATGGTTGGCAGAATTTTAAACTTCGGTATTTTAATTTCTGGGAACAATATATACGGAATTAAAATACATAGTTAACATAAGAATTAAATATATATGTGTCATGGATATTTAGGCACTAGAATCATTCAATTTGGAGTCCATATGAGGGAGATATGAGCCGATTAGTAGGCCAAGGTCAGAAAATTTGTCATCACGGAAAAATATGTTAGGATAGCTTCGGTATTTTAATTTCTGGGAAGTATCTGTAAGGAATTGAAATAAATGGTTAACATACAAATTAAACATATATGTGTCATGGATATTTAGGCACTGGAATCATTCAATTTTGATTCCATATGAGGGAGATATGAGCCAATTAGTAGGCAAAGGTCAGAAAATGGGTCATCAGGGAAAAATATGTTAGGATAGAATTGGTATTTTAATATCTAGGAAGTATCTGTAAGGAATTGAAATAAATAGTTAACATACAAATTAAAGATATATGTGTCATGGAATTTTAGGCACTGGAATAATTCAATTTGGAGTCCATATGAGGGAGATATGAGCCGATTAGTAGGAAAAGGTCAGAAAATGGGTCATCAGGGAAAAAAATGTTAGGATAGTTTCGGTATTTTAATTTCAGGGAAGTATCTATCGGGAATTAAAATATATGGTTAACAAAGAAATTAAAGATATATGTGTTATGGATTTTTACACTGGAATCATTCAATTTGGAGTCCATATGAGGGAGATATGAGCCGATTAGTAGTCAAAGGTCAGAAAATGGTTCATCAGGGAAGAATATGTTAGGATAGTTTATGTATTTTAATTTTTGGGAATTATCTGTAGGGAATTAAATTAAAAGGTTAACATAAGAATTAAAGATATATGTGTCATGGATTTTTAGGCACTGGAATCATTCAAGTTGGAGTCCATATGAGGGAGTTATGCTCTAATTAGTAAGAGAAGGTTAGATGTGATGAAAACCTGCATCGAGAAAATAAAGAAGTAAAAGTAATATTTAAAAAAGAAGATGAATCTTATAATTGAAAATAATAAATGACTAGTATAGCCATAGCCATTGAAATTGTATGAACTTCTTACCATCTTATGTGTGAAATTTTGACATAGAAATATTTTATAAAGTGATATTTGAAATGGTTATGTTCATGGCATGATTACCAATTATTTATGGTAATAGTTATATTTTGATGAACATACTTGTTTTTGAAAGCATATTTTTGGCTATCATTGTGAAAAGAAAAGAAATGAGCACAGTCACATGGCAATCCGTGTGGTGCACCAGTAGGGGACGCCCTACCAACGGTTATGATCATGATAATGAGAAAAGAAAGAGAAAGTGGGCCATGTCGGACGGAGCGAGAAAAGCCCGTACCAGAGAGTAGAGGATACTCAACTAGACCGGGGTAGCTTGAAATGAGAATAAGTTGATGGCCATCATATGATATTTTGAAAATTGTTAATCCTGTCATACATATCATTACAGTTTGATTCTTATGTGCATAGATATAATGCATTCATGTGACCAAAGATATTTTCTGTAGTTTATACAGCTGAACATGACATGATGTGCTTTACTGATGATAATTTATTGTTGAACTTACTGGGATTTAATTCTCACTATATTTCCATATCATGTTCAGAAAATTATTTATGCAGGTTTTGTTTCTAAGGCTCTGGCTTTTAGTGCACATTGGATCGAGTTACTTTATGTTGGGCAGATTTCAGAATCAAATAAGATGTTTGTGGTCGAGTTGGCTCAGATCCCGGTGAAGGTGCAACCACCCGCACCAGTATCTCCGGAATTGGTCAACCAAAATAAACAAGATGTAAATATCTATGTGTGTGATATGTTATACGTATGTTTTGATTAATGACATGTATGTGAACTCAATATTGTATAATAATAAAGGAAAAAAAATGAGGTTGTTATAAGGTAATTTCTGAAATTTTGAGGACAAAATTTCTTTTAGGGGGAGAGAATTGTAAGATCCCTAATTTTGTTTCTTTTATTGATAAAAGTACATAAAAATTTAATTAAGGAAATAAAATTTATTAGACAATATTTTAGATATCTAAGGAAATATAATCCTTAGAAATTCTTCACCTTATGTATATGCATAGAAAATGTTTCTAACAATAAGAGAACAAATAAAGAAGGAAAACCTAATAGGAAAGAAATTAGAAATAGCATACTAAAGAGATGCAAAATTCTTGGATAAGGAAGATAAATTTTTAGAAATAAGTAAAGGTCTTAAAATTTCAAGAACATTGAATTAGGGTAGTTTTTCCTAATTCAAGAACTAGAGTTACTAAATTTAAAATCTTTACCCATACATTGGGCTTTTATCTATGGACACTTCATATAGAGTTTTTCCATTTCACATAAGTTTTTAGCAAGCCAATAGTATAGCCCAAGTAAGAAATAAAACATAGACTTCGACTAGGATATAGAAATTGGACCGGTAGCCCAAAAATTATGAAAATGTGACCAAGCCCTCCAAGAAAGGTAGAATTTTATCCAAAGCAAATAAAATGGGTAGGAATAAGCCCATAATGGGTAGAAATATGCCCAAATCCAAGAGGGAAAATAAAATAAAAGAAATTAGATGATGATATAATAATAATAATAAAGATTAGGTTACATGGCATTAAGACAAAAATTTAGCAAGTGGTGTGATTCTACATTCATCATTTAGGCAAGTGGCATGATAATACAAGGCTTTAGGACAAAAAAATCTATATCCTACACTCATAATTTTAGCAAGTGGTATGATAATACATGGCATTAGGACAAAAATTTCCTATCCCACACAAATAATATCAACCAAATAATGGTGATTCAAGGGCTAGAAATTTGCCACATAAAAAGGCAAATTTAAGACAAAAGAAAATGGAAATGAATCCCTAAATCAAAGGGACCTTGTCCCATATTTTAAGAACATATTATCATAATTTTCAAAATACAAATCTCCTTTTCCTATGCATATCTTGACTAAGGAAGAGGAAGACAAGAACATAAGTTGTTTGTTTTCCAAAAATTCAACAAAGTGTATCCTAATTGTGATAAGGTATACCCATGATCATGAAAGGTGAATTATTTGGTGGTCTATATAAGAAAAATCAACCTTACAACATTATAATTTTGTCCAAGTGAGGGAGAGAAAAAAATAGAAGCAAGGTGGAGTGAGGAAAGGAGAGGAAGAAAGGAAGAAAGAGGAAGGAGAAGTCTAGAAGACTAAGTGCTCCAAGTAAGTTTAACAATATTTCTTTTTGAAGAAAACTTTTGAAGCTTATAATATTTATATGAGATTTTGATCTTAGAACTTTGATGATTGGTCATGGATGTTGTTATATCATGTTACATATTGAGCTTGCATGTGATGTACGATTGAATACTTAGGTTGTTGTAGATAGTTCTGCATAGGTCTGGCTATGGTTGGCAGAATTTTAAGCTTCGGTATTTTAATTTCCGGGAACAATATATAAGGAATTAAAATAAATGGTTAAATAAGAATTAAAGATATATGTGTCACGGATTTTTACCCACTGAAATCATTCAATTTGGAGTCCATATGAGGTATATATGATCTTATTAGTAGTCAAATGTCAGAAAATGGTTCATCAGGGAAGAATATGTTAGGATTGCTTCGGAAGTTTAATTTCTGGGAATTATCTGTAAGGAATTAAAATAAATAATTAACATAAGAATTATATATATATATGTCACGGATTTTTACCCACTGGAATCATTCAATTTGGAGTCCATATGAGGTAGATATTATCTGATTAGTAGTCAAAGGTCAGAAAATGGTTCATCAGGGAAGAATATGTTAGGATTGCTTCGGTATTTTAATTTCTGGGAATTATCTGTAAGGAATTAAAATAAATGGTTAACATAATAATTAAATATATATATGTCACGGAGTTTTACCCACTAGAATCATTCAATTTGGAGTCCATATGAGGTAGATATTATCTGATTAGTAGTCAAAGGTCAGAAAATGGTTCATCAGGGAAGAATATGTTAGGATTGCTTCGGTATTTTATTTTTTGGGAATTATCTGCAAGGAATTAAAATAAATGGTTAACATACAAATTAAAGATATATGTGTCACGGAATTTTACCCACTGGAATCATTCAATTTGGAGTCCATATGAGGTAGATATTATCTGATTAGTAGTCAAAGGTCAGAAAATGGTTCATCAGGGAAGAATATGTTAGGATTGCTTCGGTATTTTAATTTCTGGAAATTATCTGTAAGGAATTAAAATAAATGGTTAACATAAGAATTAAAGATATATGTGTGAAGGATTTTTATTTACTGCAATCATTCAATTTGGAGTCTATATGATGTAGATATGATCCGATTAGTAGTCAAAGGTCAGAAAATGGTTCATCAGGGAAGAATATGTTAGGATTGCTTCGGTATTGTAATTTTTGGGAATTATCTGTAAAGAATTAAAATAAATGGTTAACATAAGAATTAAATATATATGTGTCACGGATTTTTACCCACTGGAATCATTCAATTTGGAGTCCATATGAGGTAGATATGATCTGATTAGTAGTCAAAGGTCAGTAAATGGTTCATCAGGGAAGAATATGTTAGGATTGCTTCGGTATTTTAATTTTTGGGAATTATCTGTAAGGAATTAAAATAAATGTTTAACATAAGAATTAAAGATATATGTGTTATGGATTTTTACCCACTGGAATCATTCAATTTGGAGTTCATATAAGGTAGATATGATCCGATTAGTAGTCAAAGGTCAGAAAATGGTTCATCAGGGAAGAATATGTTAGGATTGCTTCGGTATTTTAATTTTTGGGAATTATCTGTAAGGAATTAAAATACATGGTTAACATTATAATTAAATATATATGTGTCATGGATTTTTACCCACTGGAATCATTCAATTTGGAGTCCATATGAGGTAGATATGATCTAATTAGTAGTCAAAGGTCAGAAAATGATTAATCAGGGAATAATATGTTAGGATTGCTTCGGTATTTTAATTGTTGGGAATTATCTGTAAGGAATTAAAATAAATGGTTAACATACGAATTAAAGATATATGTGTCATGGATTTTAACCCACTGGAATCATTCAATATGGAGTTCATATGAGGTAGATATGATCTGATTAGTTGTCAAAGGTCAGAAAATGGTTAATTAGGGAAGAATATGTTACGATGGCTTTGGTATTTTAATTTCTGGGAATTATCTGTAAGGAATTAAAATAAATGGTTAACATAAGAATTAAAGATATATGTGTCATGGATTTTTACCCACTAGAAGCATTCAATTTGGAGTTCATATGAGGTAGATATGATCTGATTTGTAGTCAAAGGTCAGAAAATGGTTCATCTGGGAAGAATATGTTACGATGGCTTTGGTATTTTAATTTCTGGTAATTATCTGTATGGAATTAAAATAAATGGTTAACATAAGAATTGTACATAAGTGTGTCACGGATATTTATCCACTGGAATCACTTAATTTGGAATTATTATGAGGGAGATATGGACATATTAGTAGATAGAGGTCAAAACCATGCCGAAAAGAAATAACCTATACATTTAGGGAGTAATATCACCTTGATATCTTAATATTTCGCTACAATATTCAACATAATAGTTTTAGAAAATTGTTTTATCTTAAAATTGACACTACATCAGAGTTAAATTGAGGGAGTTATACTCTGATTAGTAAGAGAAGGTTGGATAGGATGAAAACCTGCATCAAAAAAATAAAGAAATAAAATAAATATTTAAAAAAGAAGATGAATCTTATAAATAAAAATAATAAATGACTAGTATAGCCATAGCCATTGCCATTGTATGAACTTCTTACCATCTTAAGTGTGAAATTTTGACAAGGAAATATTTTATAAAGTGATATTTGAAATGTTTATGTTCATGGCATGATTATCAATGAATTTTTGGAAATAGTTATATTTTGATGAACATACTTGTTATTGAAAGCATATTTTTGGTTATCATTGTGAAAAGAAAAGAAATGAGCACGATCACATGGCAATCCGTGTGGTGCACCAGTAGGGGACGCCCTACCAACGGTTAAGATCATGATAATGAGAAAAGAAAGAGAAAGTGGGCCATGTCGGACGGAGCGAGAAAAGCCCGTACCGGAGAGTAGAGGATACTCACCCTGACCGGGGTAGCTTGAAATAAGAATAAGTTGATGGCCATTATATGATATTTTGAAAATAGTTAATCATGTCATACATATCATTATAGTATGATTCTTATGTGCATAGATATAATGCATTCATGTGACCAAAGATATTTTCTGTAGTTTATACAGCTGAACATGACGTGATGAGTTTTACTGATGATAATTTATTGTTGAACTTACTGGGATTTAATTCTCACTATATTTCCATATCAGGTTCAGAAAATTAGTTATGCAGATTTTTTTATAGCTCTGGCTTTTAGTACACGCTGGATCGATTACTTTATATTGGGCAGATCCCAGAAGCAAATAAAATGTTTGTGGTCAAGTTGACTTAGATCCCGGTGAAGGTGTAACCACCCGCACCTGTATCTCCGGAATTGGTCAACCAAAATAAATAAGAAGTAGATTTTATGTGTTTGATATGTTGTACGTATGTTTTTATTAATGACATGTAAGTGAACTCTGTATTGTATAAATTAAATAAATGTTATATTGTGTTAAGTTGTAACGAGGTAATAACTTCATGGTATTTTTAACAAAAAAAAAAAATTTATACTTAAATGGAGTTGTTACATAATATGTTCAGCTGTATAAACTACAGAAAATATCTTTGGTCACATGAATGCATTATATCTATGCACATAAGAATCATACTGTAATGATATGTTTGGAAGGATTAACTATTTTTAAAATATCATATGATGGCCATCAACTTATTCTCATTTCAAGCTACCCCGGTCAGGGTGAGTATCCCCTACTCTTCAGTACAGGCTTTTTTCGCTCCGTCCGACATGGCCCACTTTCTCTTTCTTTTCTCATTATCATGATCATAACCGTTGGTAGGGCGTCCCCTACTGGTGCACCATACGGATTGCCATGTGTACGTGCTCATTTCTTTTCTTTTCACAATGATAACCAAAAATATGCTTTCAAAAACAAGTATGTTCATCAAAATATAACTATTACCATAAATTATTGGTAATCATGCCATGAACATAACCATTTCAAATATCACATTATAAAATATTTCCATGTCAAAATTTTACACTTAAGATGGTAAGAAGTTCATACAATGGCATTGGCTATTGCTATACTAGTCATTTATTATTTTCAATTATAAGATTCATCTTCTTTTTTAAATAATACTTTTACTTCTTTATTTTCTTGATGCAGGTTTTCATCACATCTAAACATCTCTTACTAATAAGAGAATAACTCTCTCATATGGACTCCAAATTGAACGATTACAGTGCCCAAAATTCCATGACACATATATCTTTAATTCTTATGTGAACCTTTTACTTTAATTCTCTATAGATAATTCCCAGAAATTAAAATATAAAAACTATCCTAACATATTCTTCCCTGATGAACCATTTTCTGACCTTTGACTACTAATCGGCTCATATCTCCCTCATATGGACTCCAAATTGAATTAGTCCAGTTCCTAACAATCCATGACACATATATCTATAATATTTATGTTAATCATTTATTTCAATTCCTTACAGATACTTCCCAAAAATTAAAATACCGAAGCTATCCTAACATATTTTTCCTTGATGACCCATTTTTTGACCTTTGTCTACTAATCTGCTCATATCTCCCTCATATGGACTCCAAATTGAATGATTCCAGTGCCAAAAAATCCATGACACATATAGCGTTAATTCTTATGTTAACCATTTATTTTAATTCCTTACAAATACGTCCCAGAAATTAAAATACCGAAGTTATCCTAACATATTTTTCCCTTATGACCCATTTTCTGACGTTTGCCTACTAATCGGCTCATATCTCCCTCATATGGACTCTAAATTGAATGATTCCAGTGTGTAAAAATCCATGACACATATATCTTTAATTCTTATGTTATCTATTTATTTTAATTCCTTATCGATTGTTCCCAGAAATTAAAATATCGAAACTTAAAATTCTGCCAACCATAGCCATACCCATGCAGAACTATCTACACCAACCTAAGTATGGAATCATTCAATTTAGAGTCCATATGAGGGAGATATGAGCCGATTAGTAGGCAAAGGTCAGAAAATGGGTCATAAGGGAAAAATATGTTAGGATAACTTTGGTATTTTAATTTCTGGGACGTATCTGTAAGGAATTAAAATAAATGGTTAACATAAGAATTAAAGATAAATGTGTCATGGATTTTTTGGCACTGGAATCATTCAATTTGGAGTCCATATGTGGGATATATGAACCGATTAGTAGACAATTGTCAGAAAATGGGTCATCTGGGAAAAATATGTTAGGATAGCTTCGGTATTTTAATTTCTGGGAAGTATATGTAAGGAATTGAAATAAATGATTAACATAACAATTATAGATATATGTGTCATGGATTTGTGGACACTGGAATCATTCAATTTGGATTCCATATGAGGGAGATATGGGGCGATTAGTAGTAAACGGTCAGAAAATGGTTCATCAGGGAAGAATATGTTAGGATAGTTTCTGTATTTTAATTTCTGGGAATTATCTGTAGGGAATTAAAGTAAAATGTTAACATAAGAATTAAAGATATATGTGTCATGGATTTTTAGGCACTGGAATCATTCAATTTGGAGTCCATATGAGGGAGTTATGCTCTGATTAGTTAGAGAAGGTTAGATGTGATGAAAACCTGCATCAAAAAAATAAAGAAGTAAAAGTAATATTTAAAAAAAAAAGATGAATCTTATAATTGAAAATAATAAATGACTAGTATAGCCATAGCCATTACCATTGTATGAACTTCTTACCATCTTAAGTGTGAAATTTTGACATGGAAATATTTTATAAAGTGATATTTGAAATGGTTATGTTCGTGGCATGATTACTAATGATTTATGGTAATAGTTATATTTTGATGAACATACTTGTTTTTAAAAGCATATTTTTGGCTATTATTGTGAAAAGAAAAGAAATGAGCACGGTCACATGGCAATCCGTGTGGTGCACTAGTAGGGGACGCCCTACCAACGGTTATGATCATGATAATGAGAAAAGAAAGAAAAAGTGGGCCATGTCAGACGGAGCGAGAAAAGCCCATACCAGAGAGTAGAGGATACTCACCCTGACCGGGGTAGCTTGAAATGAGAATAAGTTGATGGCCATCATATGATATTTTGAAAATAGTTAATCATGTCATACATATCATTAGAGTATGATTCTTATGTGCATAGATATAATGCATTCATGTGACCAAAAGATATTTGCTGTAGTTTATACAGCTGAACATGACGTGATGAGCTTTACTAATGATAATTTATTGTTGAACTTACTGGGATTTAATTCTCACTATATTTCCATATCATGTTCAGAAAATTATTTATGCAGCTTTTGTTTCTAAGGCTCTGGCTCTTAGTGCACATTGGATCAAGTTACTTTATGTTGGGAATATTTCAGAATCAAATAAGATGTTTGTGGTCGAGTTGGCTCAGATCCCGGTGAAGGTGCAACCACCCGCACCTGTATCTCCAGAATTGGTCAACCAAAATAAACAAGATGTAAATATCTATGTGTTTGATTGGTTATATGTCTGTTTTGATTAATGACATGTATGTGAACTCAATATTATATAATAATAAAGGAAAAAAAAGAGGTTGTTACATAATTGGTATCAGAGCAGGTCGATCCTAGATGGCCAGTGGGTGGTTGGTTATCTGAATCGATCTTATAGTATCTTGAGTATGTTGTGGTAGTGCTGTGTAGGGGATCAAGGATTTCATATAGGTAGGAAATTACTAGTGTTTCCTATCTATATGCCGAGGTGGTGTTATGACTGCTGTTAAATTTTTTTAAAACTAACTATTGGGATTGATCACCTCAATAGCGTCATATTTTTACCACAGTAGGAAATGGCACCACCAAGGAGGAATTCCGTAAACAATGTGGAGGAAACCCTACACAACCTTACCACGGCAATTTTAGAATTTAATATTGATTTACTCCTTAGAACCCAACTAGTATCTATATCGTTATATAGAATGATATCGATTGAATAAAAAAAATATAGTTACAAGAATTGTTAGACAATGGATTTAAAGGATTTGAGGATAAACTTATAAGTTTCAAAAGTTTTCTTCAAAAAGAAATATTGTTAAACTTACGTTGCAATAAATCCTTCAAACCTTTAATAACATTTATGTACCTAACATATTCTACCCTGATGAACCATTTTCTGACCTTTTACTACTAATCGGCTCATATCTCTCTCATAAGGACTCCAAATTGAATGATTCCAGTGCCTAAAACTCCATGACACATATATCTATAATTTTTATGTTAATCATTTATTTCAATTCCTTACAAATACTTCCCAAAAAAAAAAATACCGAAGCTATCCTAACATATTTTTCCCTGATGACCCATTTTCTGACTTTTGCCTACAAATCGGCTCATATCTCCCTCATATGGAATCCAAATTGAATGATTCTAGTTCCTAAAAATCAATGACACATATATCTATAATGTTTATGTTAATCATTTATTTCAATTCCTTACAGATACTTCCCAGAAATTAAAACACCGAAGCAATCCTAACATATTTTTCCCTGATGACCCATTTTCTGACCTTTGCCAACTAATCGGCTAATATCTCCCTAATATGGACTCCAAATTGAATGATTCCAGTCCCTAAAACTCTATGAGACATATATCTATAATTCTTATGTTAACCATTTATTTTAATTCCTTATAGAGTGTTCCCAGAAATTAAAATACCGAAGGTTAAAATTCTGCCAACCAAAGCCATACCCATGCAGAACTATCTACACCAACCTAAGTATTCAAACATACATCACATGCAAGCCTAACATGTAACATGATATAGCAACATCCATGACCAATAATGAAATTTCTAAGATCAAAATCTCATATAAATATTATAAGTTTCAAAAGGTTTCTTCAAAAAGAAATATTGTTAAACTTACTTGGAGCACTTAGTCTTCTAGACTTCTCCTTCCTCTTTCTTCCTTTCTTCCTCTCCTTTCCTCACTCTACCTTGCTTCTATTTTCTTCTCCCTTAGTTGGACAAAATTCTAATGTTGTAAGGGTGGGTTTCCTTATATAGGCCACCAAAATAATTCACCGTTCATGATCATGGGTCTACCTTATCACAATTAGGATACACTTTGTTGAATTTTTGGAAAACAAACAACTTATGTTCTTGTCTTCCTCTTCCTTAGTCAAGATATGCATAGGAAAAGGAGATTTGTATTTTGAAAATTATGATGATATGTTCTTAAGATATGGGACAAGACCCCATTGATTTAGGGATTCATTTAATTTTTCTTTTGTCTTAATCAATTTTGATAGGTTGCCTTTTTAAGTGGTAAATTTCTAGCCTTTCAATCTCCATTATTTGGTTGAAATTATTTATGTGGGATAGAGATGTTTTGTCCTAATTTTATGTCTTATCATACCACTTGCTAAAATTATGAGTGTAGGATATAAATGTTTTTGTCCTAAAGCCTTGTATTATTATGCCACTTGCCAAAATGATGAATGTAGAATCTTACCACTTGCTAAATTTTTGTCTTAATGCCATGTCACCTAATCTTGATTGCACCATTATTTCATCACTTCAATTTTATTTATTTTTATTTTTCCTCTAGGGTTTGGGTTCACTCTTGCCCATTTTCTTTACTTTGGTTAAAATTCTACCTTTCATAATGGGCTTGGTCACATTTTCATGATTTTTGGGCTACCGGTCCAATTTCTATATCCTAGTTCAAGTCTATGTTTTATTTCTTCCTTGGGCTTTCCTATTGGCTTGCTAAAAATTCATGTGAAGTAGAAAAACTCTATATGAAGTGTCCATAGGTTAAAGCCCAATTACGGGTGGAGATACTAAACTTAGTAACTTTTGCTCTTAAATTAAGAAAAATTACCCTAATTTGATCTTCTTGAAATTTTAAGACCTTTACTTCACAAAAATTTATCTCTCTTTACCTAAGAATTTCACCTTTCTTTAGCATGTTTATTTCTAATATTTCCTCTTAGGTTTTCTTTCTTTACCTATTCCATTAATATTAGAACATTTCTATGCATATATGTAAGGTGAAGAATTTCAAAGGAAAATATCTAAAAATTACGGGATGTTACATTCTTCCCCCCTTAAGAAATTCGGTCCCCGAATTTCAATCCATCCTACCACATGTAGAGAATGAAATTAAGGCATTATTCAGAGTTACCAACCTTATTACCTAAATAATTAGGGATATCTTTTCTGTATAACATCTTTACTTTTTAATATGTCTATTCAATTGAGTAATTTTGCCATATAACTTAACCATAAGGATTTCTTTCACTCATAAGTTCTTCAATTTATATTCTCTAACCCGCATGGATATATCTATGGTTCGATATAAGAAAACACACACATAAAGGAACATATTCACCTTCATATTGGGTAACTATCTTTTCTTATTCTATACTTCTATCAAGTCATTTTTTTTTTTACAATGACGGCTATCACCTACAACATTTCTACCAGAATCAAGACATCAAATAGATTTCTGGTGATATCTTATCTTATGCTCTTTATGTGCTGAATATAGGTCACAGTCATAACTACTGTACATACACATGCTTGCCGTCATTGTTGAAATTTTTTTATAGCTGATATCCACCAATCACTCACATAGTTGTTCTAATAATACCCGTCCTATTCGCATAGCTATTTCTATAAATACTTACATTAGTATCTTTGTCTATACTCAAAGTTAAGGTGATAAAAATTATGGAGGGAACCGCATTCCGTCAGTTTCGAAATATTTATGTCTTTTGTGGTTCCAGTCCTGGAAAAGATTTGGAGTATGTCAAAGCAGCACAAAATCTGGGTATGGTGCTGTCTAAGAGAAAAATTCATTTAGTGTATGGTGGAGGTAACTGTGGGTTAATGGGGTGTGTGGCTACAGCTGCACATGTAGGAGGATGCCAAGTTTTAGGTATTATTCCTATAGCTCTAGCTACATCCAGCAACATAGGGAAGACAATTGGGGAAGAATATAAGGTCGTTTCCATGTATGAACGCATGGCTAGAATGATGAGCAATGCTGACGCCTTCATTGCTTTACTAGGTGGTTTTGGTACTTTAGAGGAGATTTTCCAAATAGTCTCTTGGGCACAACTGAATATGCATCACAAACCAATAGGTTTGTTAAATGTTAATCACTTCTTTGATGGTTTGTTATCTTTTCTAGATCAAGCTGTAGAACAGAGGTTTATCTCACACTCAGCACGACGAATTCTCATCTCAGCTTCAAATGCTGAAGAGTTGATTGATGCTTTACTAGCCTATGTTCATGTACCTGACCCAACTATTACTCAAATCCTTTAATCAATATGTTAAACATACGTTGCACTAAATCTTTCAAACCTTTAATAACATTTATGTACCATTGATACATGTCTAATAATTCCAACTTACCTCATCACAGTAATTCTATACCAACTTATTAACATATTGATTAAAGGATTTGAGGATAAAAATAGATGATAGATTAAGACAATGATATTTAGGGGATGATATTTATATATGACTTGATAGAAGTATAGAATAAGAAAAGATAGTTACCCAATATGAAGGTGAATATGTTCCTTTATGTGTGTGTTTTCTTATATCGACCCATAGATATATCCATGCGAGTTAGAGGATATAAATTGAAGAACTTATGAGTGAAAGAAATCCTTATGGTTAAGTTATATGGCAAAATCACTCAAGTGAATAGACATATTAAAAAGTAAAGATGTTATGCATAAAAAATATCCCTAATTATTTAGGTAATAAGGTTGGTAACTCTAAATAATGCCTTAATTTCATTTTTTACATGTGGTAGGATGGATTGAAATTCGGGGACCGAATTTCTTAAGGGGGGAAGAATGTAACATCCCGTAATTTTTAGATATTTTCCTTAGAAATTCTTCACCTTACATATATGCATAGAAATGTTCTAATATTAATGGAATAGGTAAAGAAAGAAAACCTAAGAGGAAATATTAGAAATAAACATGCTAAAGAAAGATGAAATTCTAATTTTTGTGAAGTAATTAAATGTCTTCACATGAATTTTTAGCAAGCCAATAGGATAGCCAAGGAAGAAATAAAACATGGACTTGAACTAGGATATAGAAATTGGACCGGTAGCCCAAAAATCATGAAAATGTGACCAAGCCCATTATGAAAGGTAGAATTTTAACCAAAGAAAAGAAAATGGGCAAGAATGAGCCCAAACCCAAGAGGAAAAATAAAAATAAAAATAAAATTGAAGTGATGAAATAATGATGCAATCAAGATTAGGTGACATGGCATTAAGACAAAAATGTAGCAAGTGGTATGATTCTACATTCATCATTTTGGCAAGTGGCATAATAATACAAGGCTTTAGGACAAAATCATCTATATCCCACATATTTACCAACAATACTCCTTTAGAGTTGGTAAAACTATCTTTGAATGTTGCTAATGATCCTCTGAACTTTTGAAATATTCTAGTATATCATCCATATATATAATAACAAATTGTTCCAGGGATGACCTAATTACTATTCATTAAATCTATGAATGCAGCTAAAGATTTTTCAATTTAAATGCATCACCAAGAACTCATAATGTTAAGAGTTTTTCTGAACATGATATGGAAATATAGTGAGAATTAAATCCTAGTAAGTTCAACAATAAATTATCATTAGTAAAGCTCATCACGTCATGTTCAGCTGTATAAACTACAGAAAATATCTTTGGTCACATGAATGCATTATATCTATGAACATAAGAATCATACTGTAATGATATGTATGACATGATTAACTATTTTCAAAATATCATATTATGGCCATCAACTTATTCTCATTTCAAGCTACCCCGGTCAGGGTGAGTATCCTCTACTCTCCAGTACGGACTTTTCTCGCTCCGTCCGACATGGCCCACTTTCTCTTTATTTTCTCATTATCATGATCATAACCGTTGGTAGGGCGTCCCCTACTGGTGCACCACACGGATTGCCATGTGACCGTGCTCATTTCTTTTCTTTTAACAATGATAGCCAAAATATGCTTTCAAAAACAAGTATGTTCATCAAAATATAACTATTACCATAAATCATTGGTAATCATGTCATGAACATAACCATTTCAAATATCACTTTATAAAATATTTCCATGGCAAAATTTCACACTTAAGATGGTAAGAAGTTCATACAATGGCAATGGCTATGGCTATACTAGCCATTTACTATTTTCAATTATAAGATTCATCTTCTTTTTTAAATATTACTTTTACTTCTTTATTTTCTTGATGCAGGTTTTCATCACATCTAACCTTCTCTTACTAATCAGAGTATAACTCCCTCATATGGACTCCAAATTGAATGATTCAAGTGCCTAACATTCCATGACACATATATCTTTAATTCTTATGTTAACATTTTACTTTAATTCCCTACAGATAATTTCCAGAAATTAAAATACAAAAACTATCCTAACATATTATTCCCTGATGACCAAATTAAAATACAGATAATTCCCTGATGACCTTTGACTACTAATCTGCTCATATCTCCCACATATGGACTCCAAATTGAATGATGCCAGTGCCTAAAATTCCATGACACATATATCTTTAATTCTTATGTTAACTATTTATTTCAATTCCTTACAGATACTTCGCAGAAATTAAAATACCGAAGTTATCCTAACATATTTTTCCCTGATGACCCATTTTCTGACCTTTGCCTACTAATTGGCTCATATCTCCCTCATATAAATATTATAAGTTTCAAAAGTTTTCTTCAAAAAGAAATATTGTTAAACTTACGTTGCAATAAATCCCTCAAACCTTTAATAACATTTATGTACCTAACATATTCTACCC